>JAIUZE010000294.1:0-100000 GCA_022085475.1 Heliosperma pusillum | reverse complement strand
GACTATAGCCAGGCAAAGTCATGGGTGATCCACGGGTCCACAAAGGCACGGTGATCAAGAGGTCCACCGAGGCACAGTCGTGGACTGGTGGGTGATCCACAACCACACACAAGCATGATTGTGGGTCATCCACGACCAAGAGTCTTTGATTCTTTCTTTTTCTGTTTTTTTTTTGGTAAAATCATAAACCTATTGGAGTAGTTCATAAGTTAACTAAATTAGTAGCGAATTTGTTATGAAAGTGGACACTTGTGAAAAAATATGATGAAACTTTGACCCTTGAAGATCTTAAAAATGTAGATAAATAAATCATGCAATCATAAGAAGAGGGAGTAACTAAGAGGGGTTATAAAAATTAAGAGGGGATGAAAAAACGTGTTACCGGTAAGTATTTTCTAACTAAAATGGAGAACTATTTACATCGATCGTGGTCGAGTTTTAGTTTCAAAAAATTTAGAATAAGGCACAAGAGAAACAATTTATAATGCCCAATTGGACACTGCTTGAGCTTGACCAACAAATGTTAGCTACTAATTTATATTGACCCGGATCTGAACGGTTATCAAATTACCTAACTATATTTGATAAAAAAATTGTAAAAGACCAAATTAAACTTTCTGTGAAAAATTACCTCCTAGCCCGACAATGGCAATTGCTGATATCTGACGCTCCTGGTTACTTGGGTGGCACAACATTTCTAGCAATTGCTCCTCATCTTCCGTTCTTCCCACAAATTCAGTAGCATCTGCAGCTGCATGTTGTCGAGCTTGACTCAAATTGATGCTACCATCATTATTGTCAGCCCACGTCCCTGTCATCCCGTCTCTTGTCATGTCCACTTGTTTGAGACCAATGCTCTGGGCCTTACTGTCGAGTTCATCAAACATCGCTATGGCGTCACGGACCTTGTGAGACATCTTGATGCGAAATATAATAGGGTTGTGACGCGTGAAGAAGGCTCGGAACTGTTTCTTGAATTTCTTATTCTGCTCAAGTTCTCTACGGAGGATTTCGTAGGCATAATCATCCATGATATCATCGGCAAAATAGGCTGCATCCTTGACTTTCTGAAGCCAATCATTGACCTGGATTCTCTTGTCTGCATGCTTTGCATTTGCTACATCCTGGAGAAAGGGCTGGAGTTCTGAGAATTTGGTCTTAAGCTTTTCAAGCTCATCCTTGAGACCCCACGCGAGCTTCATCTCATCTACGCCCCGAGCCATTATTAGTTGCCCCACAGCCATAGCAGAATTGGTGGCTACGTCGAGTAGTATTGCTTCTGCCATAGTGTTCTATAGGCAGTGGCCGACTCAAGCTGATAAAAATTGTGGTCAACTGACCCCCACTTGAAATTCTGAAATTAAAAGTCAAAAAATATATGTATGCACACAGATTCAGTTGATTACTGGATTTGGCTGGAAGTCATGGTTTATGGCTTGTAAGATGGCGTAGAGTTAAAGAGAAATGTAATAATATTGATAGCAGAACTTTATCAATGCCTATCACAAATGTACTTCTTGTGTTGTATACCTATAAAAACGACATGCTTAGCGGAGGTCCAAGGCAAACCTTCTAGGAAGGGTTTCAAAGGACCTCCACATTGCATGCAGAAGTGATAAGGCAGTGTATGTGTTTTGTCAGAAAAAGGAGGGGTGCTATCTGTGGTTTGAGAAGTGAATATCTAACATGATTTTATAGAAGACTCGTATGGAGGATTGGCTATATTTTTTGGGATGTCATCTAGCAAGTTGCATACTGACTTACATGTTAGCCGTCCGAATTTACATGTTTACATACAAACATGTTTTTGAAATACTATTGACTTCCATAATAAAATATGGAAGACCAAAAAAATAATAAGGCTGGAAGTCTTTTTTATTCACTGACAGCAAAAATAATGCAAGTGTTTTTATCCTATAAAATCAAAATAATGCAATACCTTAACAGAATAAGATTCATTAAAGTTGACTCAATGTTGGAATTCTTTTTTTATTCTTCAACAGACAATAATGCAACTCCAAATGTCCTTATCTAGTCTGTACTAAGAAGCAACTGGCAATGAACTATAAGGCTGCCTAATATATTGAGAAAGGGAAGTTTTGTATCCGGAAATGATAAGATAAATTATTGCCTTTGTTTCTATTTACACATCATCCCTCGGCTTATCTTGAAGCCACCCTTGGACACAATCCTTTCAATGCACAACTACCTGGACACTTGAGGCCCTTAGCACAGCCCGGCCTCCACTTTCGAGCTCCATGCACTCACCACACCCCCACAATCCCACAAAGACTCACTTCCACCAAACTCGGAAACGTACATACTTTTCATCATAAATCCACCAGACCTAAGTCACCAATCCACCAAAACCAACTTGCCCTGCCCATAAGACGTTAGTGCACACCTCACTCCAACATGTGTCCATGTCACCAACTAACAGCATAATCCCCAAGGTATTAAGCGACCTAGTCAATCCACTCGCTTATTGAAAATATTCATTAACAAGCAATATAATAGAATTAAATGCAAGTCATTATATAACATACATTTTGAATGTAAGGATGGAAAAAAAAAATCAAAAAATCATGGATGTTATTACAAATCACTATACATTGAACGGCTAGAAAATAAACTAAAAAGCAAAAGATTATTGAAGTGAATGCAAGTTATCATTTATCAAAAGGCAAGAGTTTAGAAGTGGCTATATGCATTACTCTGGGTGGAGCGAAATTATCATCTATGATGTTTTGCGTTTAGAACTGGCTGGATGCAAAACACGTTTAGAACTGGCTAGATGCAAAACACTTTAGATCTGGCTATATGCAGTTAGATACTGGGTGGAGCAAAATTGACAGTCAAGGCAGGGTTTTAAATCATGGCCTCAGTCACGGTAGCAGCAACAATGCCCTAGTATTGTACTTGATGCGGTCTTCGTGTACTTGGTCGCGTTTTTATCACAGCAGTTCTCTAAAATGAAGCTTTTATAGCTATTTTAAACGTCTATTGTCGATTTTTTATCACTTAATGCCAAAATGAATCTCCAGTAACCATTTGAGCAATTTTTTTAAGATACAAAAACGGATTATGCCAAAAACAGAGCTCTTATGAAAACAAAACTTGGCCAGAGTACATCTAGGGTCCTTCACGAGCCATATAGGAAAGATTTAACCATTTTGGGTTATAACTTGGCCAACTATGGGGATTTTGTCTCTCTTATTTTGGCCCAATGTCTAGCAACATCTTGTATCAGCTTCTTCAAATACCATTACATCTCAGGTGAGATATGTAAAGCAGGGATTTTAAACCGTTAGTCAAGGTGGGTGGTGGTTGTACTACACGACCGATGGTCAGGGAAGCTAATAAGTGATGATGATGGTGGTGGTGTGGTAGATATGGGTTGGTGGTTGAGGGCTTATACGCTGGTGGCAAGGCTGTATTTTTATAACTTTTCAAGGTTGGAATTTCGGAAATGCACATAGAACAAAGGACGAAAATAGTCAAATACAAAAACCTGAAGACCTTACATTGAAATTACCATCTGTAAGCTTCATTTTCACAACTTCGGCAAAACTCGAGGTCATATCCAACTTTCAATTCTTTTCTAGTCCCACTATGCAGCGAGAGGTTTTTTATGCCAATTTGAATTTGATAATTCACCCTGGAAAACAAAGCAATTGATTGAACTATTAATATGGCTATTTATTTCATTATGTCATTTTACCCCACCGAAGTATTCTCACTTCGCTGTCCAACACAGTTTAGGATGACCTGGAAACCTAGAAAGCGACTAAAACCTGCTCAAAACTGAGCTGACAATCACTGTCAAGAATGCACATTAATAAGACATGATTGTTATCTGCACTCCAACCAGATTTAAAATTGAGTGGAGTATATGAATACATCTATTACATATGACTCCCTAATTTCCCGCATCCCTAACTACCATTCTGACGATGAGAAGCATCTCTAGGACAATTGGGTTTATTTTCCTAAAGAACTTACTCCCCCATCTCAATTATATTGTCTCCATTTAATTTAACTTTAATAATCAATCGATGTCATGAACGAGTTAATAATTCCGGGTTATAACTTGATCATTAATAATCAATCGATGCCATGACCGATAAATTTGCCATATTAAAGTCAAATGGGGACAAAATGAGGTGGAGATAATGTCTTTTGAACACAACCAACTAGTTTTAAAAATCAATGCATGCACACAGCTCTTTTACATTATACAGTACAATGAAAAATTCCAGCTAATGTTACTAGCTGGTTGATTAGTCTTATTTTTACTAATAAAAATTGAATATAATTGTGAGCTCGTTCATCATAAACAATTCAAGGAAAACAAACATTACTTTTTGTCTTCTACCACAAAATTAATAAAAGATACTCCCTCCATTCATATCCAAAGTCCAAACACACCATTTGCCTTTTTGACACGATATCTTGCGACATAGAATATAAGAAATAATATAGTCATGTGGAATTTTTTTTGGTTAGCCTTTAATAGTATAATAAGAATATAAAAATTATATTTTTTTTATGAAGTAAAATCAATAATAATTTAGATGCAATTAGTGCATTGGCAAGTGTGTAAAGGCAAATGGATGAGCCACACAGGTGTTTTGGATTTGAAGGGAGGGGTACTAAACAACAACATTACCCAAGTCCCTCAAGGGCTCCCGCAAATTGCGGGGTAAGGGGGTCGGATGTACACAGTCTTGCTAGCAACACAAAGGGGTTGTTTCTAAATGACACAAGACGAAAATTGCGTGAGCACTGCATCGACTCGACTAATACTTCCCAATAAAAAGGACCAATTTTAATGAGACATTTTTCTTTTTTGCATCATAATCCAAAACCAAAGAATAAAAAGAAAAGACTATATTTACAAATGACAATCTTACCCTCATAATGTACCACAAATAGTCTCTCAATACACTTTCTGGAACAGTACATTCTACAAAAAATTAAACAATATATCAATTAGGAGTATTAATTAATTGAAATGAAAATAACATCACATATGAAAACTGAAAGAAAAGATGTGAAAACGAAAAAATGTAGGCCCAACATTTGAGAGAGTATGGACACTATGAGCATATTCTACATATTTACAACCTTCGATTTAAAAGGCATGATGCACACTGAAGTAACGAGGGCCTATGGCGATAAGCCAAAAGGTGTGAGGCGAAAGCGTGCGCTTGTGAAACACAAAGAGCACTGTTTTTTGCAAAAAGAAAATCAATGTATTTTCAAATTTCAATATAGAATTTTGTGCAACAATACACTTTTTTTGGATTTACTCGAAGGCTGGAACGTAAAAAAGTAAGACCTAATGATCACACCGCAAAGAGAAGGGCATGTTTACTCTTAATCTGTTTAAGCAGTGAGGTAATACAGGTTTTGTACATCCTTTCTCACATGTTTCTATTCATTTCTTGACATTGGCAATTGTAGCTGATATCCTGATCAAAAAAATTCTTTGTCAAGTGAATTGGAAGGGAAATATCCTGTTTCATTTCTTTATGCTTTTATTTATTGGTGATGTTGTAACCATAGTTTAAAAAGCTTGCTTCGGATGCGCTTAAGCCAAGAGTTCAATGTGGTATTACCGTTTATTAGGCTATAGGCCTCGATGTGCTTGATAGATAAAGTGCAGCTAGCGAGTTACAGTGTTATGCAATTTTCATTCTGGTTCTTCTTTACTCTTTCCTCATTTATTTACTGTCTAAAACGACTTCCAATTTCACTCTCATGAGCTCAATTAGATTACACAATCATTGCAACACGACTCAATTTGAGACTTCATCTCGGAATTGGTCTTCAGGCATGATCTCGGTCATTGCTCTATAAAAAGGAAAAAAATACCTCGCTCTTGAATAGGTGATCATATCAAACTTCTTAACCTAGATACCTCGGTAGTCGTGACTCACAATGTGTCGCGAGTCACGGCCAATATATGATTCTACAAAGGCAATCTATGTACTGTTTCTTGAATGAGCAGTAAAGCACACAGTAGCACTTTAAACCGCCATTTCGAACTTTTACTCATAAGTGCACCCCAAAGTAACTCACTAATCCAGCAGTATTAGCATGAATTCGTACCAACCAAAACACGACTAAATCAGGCACAAATTCGCAATTCCTACGATTCTAGAGCGAATCCGGAAACGAAGTAACGACGCGATAATCCTTACTCAACATTTTCACTTCAGAAAATACGCTCAACCCTAACACATAATTAAGCCAAATTCACTACAGAAATACAATTTCTACAGCTGCATTCAATCAATTGATTCATACACTATAAGATTAACAATTTAACACCTCAAAATTCACACGAACTAATTGCATGCATTCTAAATTCCATGAAACAAACCAAAATTCTGAAAAAAAAAAAAAAAAATTAATCAAAATGCAACAAATTAAACCGCGAAAATCAAATCAAAACAAAAAGATAGAATAGAGAAGAACCTGAATCTCAACATCGTGGAATTGGAATTAGAACTATACGACGATAAGAAGAGAGAAATCTTTGATTCCGGAGCCAAATTGGGGATACAAATATTCGGGTTTTGTACTCCCTCCGTTCTAATCATTTGTTACCCCTCGATTAAAATATTTCCGACACTGAGTACAACGTTATACACACGACTGAGACCGAAAAATAATGAATTAACGTTAATACGTTAATATAAATGACTGAGACGGAAAAAGTAATAAATTTTCTAGCTCTTTCTTTCTGGTCTTGCTTGGGAAAGAATCGGCCCAAGATTGATCTTGAGTGTGGGCTGATTGTGGATCAATAATGTGTTTTGATAATAAGAGTATTTTGATGGCCCAAAGCTAAGATTTTTCTGGAATGTTTTCCGGTTTACAATGTACGGGGTTGAATAATTTATAGGATCGTTTTATAGCAGATGGACAATGAAGAGTATTTGTGTTTACATAGCGAAGCGATTCATCACCTATGGTACCATGCCTATGAAAAGATTAACTTAACCTTAATATTACTTTCTTCGTCTTTGTCATTTGTTTACCTATTTCATTTATGCCGCGTCTTACTGTCTTAGTCATTATTTACATCTCTTTTTTGCAAATATTTTTTGAAGAGTTATTTGATCACTCACATAGCCTATTAAACAAAAATTATTTTTAAACGGTCTCTCCCATCTCCTTGGTGTTTGTGTCCAAACCAAAGCTAAACAAATGATCGGGAGAGTAAAGGTTATGATTAAAACTCAATCAATATTCATTTTATCATAATCCCGATTCCATTATATGATTAAAAATTTTACAATTTTTAAAATGCTTGGCTGGTCCCGAATCCTACAATTATCATATTTGTAGAATCTTGTTGTCGTATTCATTTGAAAATTTCTATACGTGGGATCATAATTCAATTCTACGATTTTGCGATCCTATGATCTGGTTTTGTAGTATAAATAAAAATATATACCCGTATTAATGACATCGTAAAACCCAAAAACCGTGTTAAATGTACTAAAATTTTTCATACAATGATACTAAAGTCATTTGTTATGACAGAAACGAGAAAGAACAAATAAAGAACAATAAAGACAATAACACACAGATTAACGTGGTTCACTAACGGTGTGTTAGCTACGTCCACAGGGCAGAAGGGAGGAGAGTTTTATTAATGTTGAGGAGTATTACCCGCATGGTCACTCGAAATGACAATTAAACTGATTCAAGGCATTATTCCAACATCATTCATTATCAATATTTTATGGTTAATAAGTATTAATAAATAAGTGTTTTGATATTGACCAGTTATATGTTTTTACTAAATAAAAAACTATATATACCAAATTTGTAAGATCTTACGATCCTATAATCCGATTCAACCTATTTAATTCATTCGATCCTATTAACACCATCGATACAAAATGTACTCCTGGTCCCAACAACATTGCTTAAAATCAACGGTTAGGGGTTGTTTGGTTACCCACTAAATAACATAGGAACTTAAATTCATGTGAATTGTAAAATGGACATGTTGTTTGGTTGCCCCAATTCACATGAATTGGAAGTTCCCATGAATTCCAATTCCTCCATAATTGAGGAAGTGGCTTACCTAGGTCCCCCTAGGTAAGTTGGAATGCCTACATGAATTACACTTCCTCCATGGCAACCAAACACTATTTACTAATTCACATAAATTCTAAAATCATGTGTTTTATGACTTCCTAGGCAATACAAATTACCACGTGCAACGAAACAACCCCTTATTATGATTTACATACAAATCAAAATCATTGCACTAAGTAGTCCAAGCTAAGTGCACTAAACATCAAAAAACTTTCCCATAAAACTTTGACCAAAACAAAAACGTAAGCTCCATCTATCAACCTAATGAAAGAGAGGACGTCTTTTTGTACAAAACTCTTCAATTATTTCTAACTTTGTAAGATTATTGTTGCATGCAATCAACATCCAATGCTTTTGATCAATGCTTTATTAGCTATACAAGACAATTGTTCATGTCTTCATCTTTCCACTTCATCATTTATTTATACAAATTGCAATTATCTACTCAAAAAAATCCACAATAATATATAACAATTTCATAATAATCTTATGATTTTGTTCTTTGTTACTCAATAATGCAATAAAGATAGCTTATATTAGCATAACTTTATTCTATGTGCGGGTTTGATTACATATTTAATGACGACCTTGAATATATCTTTTCATGCACGTACACAATTCTGTTATTGTTTTAATTTGCGATCATTATTTTAAGGAAATTACGATCATTAAATAATTATAGTAATAGAATGTTCATGATTAATTTTAAATCGAGTATTATTTAATTAGCAATCTAGGTTCACGTAAATGTTCTAAACAATCATACGATAGAGCATACGAGTACAATTTATATAAAAAAATAAAAAAAAATGTTGTCGGTAGTTATATTACCAATTCACTAATCACAATTCGATTTTGGGTTCCATTTTTAGTGTTTTTTTTTTGCATGGCGGTAGATCAGGTACGAAATATCATCTTCAATCATGTCTTCTTCATGCATGCTAATAATAACTACGTCTTATTTTTTTTGCTTTTTTTTCTTGCGCTTTCTTTTTAATTGCTTTTGACTAGAAAGTAGAGGATGAGGCCGGAAAAATACTGAACTAATATTGCCTATAGAATGTAGACACTTCAATATTTCATGGTCACGTACAAGAAATTAAAGTTGGCACGAAATAGATTAATTGAAGCTAAAATTGATGTTTGACAAAGTAGCTGAGTACAATACTAAAATAGTGGGTGGAAGAAAAAGATCACTAATAGTGTACATTTGGTGTCTGTGATATTTCACATTTTTCGTGTTTTATTTGAGACGTGTTCTTGAGTTATCTTTCTCATTTTAATGTATGAGCGAGTAAATCTTACACTGGGTGAAAACAAATAAGTTTTGTAACTCTTACTATTATACCCTTTTTTGACTATAAAATTAAACAATTAATCTAGTAAATAAGTTTTGTAACTCTTATTATTAAGAAAAAAAATGTGCTACATACACTTTAAGAGTAGATAAGTACGTGTACTATGACCTAATCTTGAATAATATCTAAAAAAGCTGATAATTACTCATCATTAGAAGAAAAAGGGTGGTTTCTACTTCCATACATTCCAATTTAATTTGGCAAGTAAAACGAACGTCATAGTTATATACTTCCTCCGTTCCATTTGATTCTTTACGTTTGCTTTATACACGTACATCAATGCATGCTTTCGTTTGTTCATATCTTTAGTTACATATTATTAAAAAATATAAAAATTTGATATTCATAATGCACTCGGTAAGACGATTTAAACAAGATCTCACATGACTATCTTTTATGTTATATATTAGAAATTGTATTAAAGATTCTATTCACTTATGAATAGTGCCAAAAAAGCAAACGTAAAGAATCAAATGGAACGGATGAAGTATTTATCAAACGAGTACGTATCTTGCTAATTATTAGCTGTTTCTAACGTCTAGTTTCAACGTCACTATAAAAAAAAAAATTACTCCTTATTTTGTCCTGATCAATAATATTAGGATCAAGATTCTACTTTGAATTGATTAGAATCGGCTCGTACAGTCGTAAAATCGTACAAATTTACTAAATATGGTTTTATATTTGGTAAAAACATATAGCCGAAGAACAGAAGAATTATTTATTAATATTTATCCATAACATATGGACAAATAGAGATTTTTTATCATTATATGAACATATTTCTACAATTTAATACTCCCTCTGTCCCGGTCATTTGTTTACCATTTCCATTTTAGGGTGTCTTATTCATTTGTTTACCTTTCTATATTAGGATGGTAGTCTATGAGTAATTCCATCACCCAATGAGACTATTGTTCACTTGTCATCCACTATGTACAACCACATATGGTCCTCTACCATTTTCTTAATAATTGTGTCAAAACTAAAGGTAAACAAATGAGCGGGACGGAGGAAGTACAAAATTTGGATTTTGGAATGTCATTATATAAAACATACTACGTATATTAACACTTATAATATGAAATTGGATTGTAGGATAGTAAGATCGCACGTAGGATCGTATCCCTAGGAATAATCAATGAATAGGATCGATCGTAAGATTGTACAATCATGATACATTATATCGTAAGATACTGTATCGGTGAAGCATTTTTTTATCGTAAAATCGTAGAATTGTAAGATTGAATCGTAACTCTGATAACAATGGTGCCGATCGTTTGTTTGTCTTTTTGTTTTTTGTAAGGAATATTTTAATTAAAGACAAACAAATAATTAGAACGCAGAGAATATATAAATGTGGAAAGTCTTATATACTTTTTTTTTATAAACTTGAAAATGAAACTACATTCAGTTAATTGATTTGGTTTAACGGTTTTTCTAACGTGTGCCCTAAGGGCACACATTAATAACCTTAATAAGGAAAGATTCACAACATATTCTCATCACAAATGCAAGTATAAACATACTTTTATCATAATTAGTGAGAATATGTTGTGAATCTTTCCAAATTAAGGTTATTAATGTGTGCCCTTAGGGCACACGTTAGATAAACCGTTGATCTAATATAAGAGTAACAAAAACGAGAATGATGACTACATTTTGGTGGAGTAACTTGTTAAATTGAGCATGCAAGAATTCATGGTTGTTGCGTACTTTCCTTACTTTGTTGTGTTGGTTGCCTTCACTTTTCTCTATAACAAATTTAATTGGCGGTTTCTATGTACACTTTTTTGCTCTTAATAATATCAAGCAATCAAATAGCTAAGTGTATGCTTGGACTCTTATTAGTTGTTGTGCATTTTAAACGTTCACGTATGTATGAAATAAGTGTCGGAAATATCAAACGAGAAAAGAAAAAGATACTTTCTCCGTTCCGGTTACTTGTTGTCCTAATTCTTTTTAGGGTGGCTTAATTAATTGTCCTTTTTATATTTGGAAGATTTTTATGAGTATTTTGATCACCCAATAAAACTATTGTTCACTTGTCATCCACTAAATAGAACCATAAATAGTTTCCACTCTTTTCTTGATCTTTGTGCAAAAATGAAAAAAAAACAATTGACCGGGAATGATATTGAGCCACCAGGTGATTCTGAGTTTCGGTACCATCCTTAAGGGGATAGCTTCACTACATAACAAAATTTCATATATTTATTATTGGACGGTCATTCACAGCTAACACCACTATGAAAAAGTTATTTGGTTTCAAGACATACAATTGTACCATACTTGGTAATAAATATATTTATTAGCTCGATATATGCAGTTGTAAAAATTAAATCAAGAAATTTATTTATTAACGGTAATGTTAAATACAGCCCTTAGGGTTGTATTTAAGGAGTTAAAAACTTCTATATATGACATTAATATATGAAATGATGTCAAAATTGCACAAATACTTATGCAATTAATGACAATATTAAGTGAATATTTTCTCTTTTAGCTTCTTAAAGACAGCCCTAAGGGTTGTATTTATCATTTTCCATTTATTAAATAACTCATTTGTAGTAGTCTCAGAAATTTACTTCCTCACGACTTTACCATTCTTCTTACCATATTGTCACAAATTCACAATATGTATTAATTGTAGTCAATTTTGAACATTTCATGTTGTAGTTTCATATGAAGAAAGGAACAAAAGTAATAATGTTTTCTTTGTGATTCTCAACAACCACTCCATTTGCCCTTACTACCACATCAACAACCATTTTGTTTAATTAAACAAAGTACACTCATGTTAGCTAGTCATGTACTAACCCTAACTAAGTGGAATATATAACTAGTAACTTATTTAGAGGTTTAATGTATTTTGAAAAAAATGATTTAATAGTGTTTTTTTTTTCTTTATGTACTCTATCTGTTCCGGTCATTATTTAATATGTTTTAAAATGTAGGAGTTATATTCACCGTCCAATACGAATTAATCTACTTGCAATTGATTTGGCCTCAAATGGTATTCAAAGCCCTACAAAAAAAAAACAATCCTACTAATTAATTAGTCTCGGTCACTTCAATCAATATAATACATTTCATGAGGTTTCATATGAAAAAAGTTGTGAATTACTCGTAGCCTTAACTTGACATATATGAAACATGATTTCAATTCTAATATAATTCATTTGTTAATCCAGAATCACTTGTAATTTCGTATAATTAAAAAAAAATTCCTAATTTTTACAAAATAAATTGCTTAGGCAACAAAAGTAGATCGAGTTATATATGGTCGAACTAGTTCACACAACACTCAAAGTTCAGTAATCATTCCGTAAGACAATTATCTTACATAGTAGTGAGACGGTTTTAATATATATAATCACAAATTCTCATTTGTGACGGTCACTATCCATCCTATCCGTTACAAGCTTGTGACGGGTCGAATCTCTCTCACAAGCTTGCAAGTGGGAGGACAAGTGGGAAATCATTGGTTTTCCACTTGTCCTTCCACTTGCAAGCTTGTGAGAGGATTCGACCCGTCACAAGCTTGTGACGGATAGATTCGTCCCAAGCAAGACTAATTGATATTGTATATAATATGTGTTCAATATTGTTTTTAGAGTGGAATGATTGAGAGAACAAGAGGTAGCTCAAGTGGTAAGAGCACTCTTACTCCAACCTTGAAGTTGGGGGTTCGATTCTCACCCGCGACATTGTGCGCTCATTTGAAAAAAAAAAAAAAAAAAAAAAAAAAAAAAAAAAAGGGGAATGATTGAAGACTTGAAGTAGCCCTCAAGAAAAATCAAGTAGCTCCTCCACTAGGCCATTAGACATACATGAATGAAATAGTAGCTTTTTTTAATTTTGTGAAAGCAAGAGGAAACGCATGCATGAATGTTGGACATTGGTCTACAAATTTGCGGTACTCCTTTTATGAGTTATATATCCCATGGATCATATTGTAGCACCATGTTTTTTTCAATGTTGATCATCATTTATAATTTTATATGGTGCTACCAAACGATGACCCATTGGTTTTGTTAGTGGGAAACTAAATGTGTTGGCATGGATTTTACTCTTTTGCGCTAAATCTGGTGATCCATACGATTAGGATCAAGTTTTTTTTTTGGTGTAGACTGTAGACCATTCAATTTAATCCGAATTGAGCCGGGTATGTAGGACCACTAGGGCGGTAAACCTGTCCCTTTCAAGTTTTAACATTACTGCATTCTCAGAGCTCGAACACGATATCGATCTGGCTATGCTAGAATAACATCTTGTCGGTTGATCTAAGTGCTCATGTATGGGTATCAACTCTATCAAGTTTGTTTTGTGTCAATCGATTTTTAATATGTTTATATACGGTTCTATCATGTTTAGAGCGTCAATTCATCTTTTCTTTTAAAGAAACTCGTGGTTCTGATACAATAATAATGTTAAATTCCATAAATATGGTTGCGCTACATGCCTACATGGTACACGTCTAGCTATACAAACAAGTGCGAGAGAGTTCATTTCACGAGTCTAGTGAAATGTGAATAACTCCTAAGTTATAATAAAGTATTCCTTGTAAATTATCTAAATATCATTTTTGCCTTACATGAAACACTTGCTAACGATACAATAATTGGATTAGATCTTTTTCTTCGCTTTCGTTTTATAATGTCTCGAGTAGTAATCTTTGTAAGTAATAAAACAACTTTTTCGCATCTAGCAAACTTAACTCATTAGAATTTTCTTAGTATTCACGAAATATCTATTCAGTTTTTGCGTAAATTCGTAGAAAATCCATACTAATAATAAATAACTAATCCGTCAAAAAAAAAAATACGAGTCTAATCAATAATCATTTATATACTTTTCTTCTTCATATTCTTTTTTCCAGAAAGACCATTTATATACGTCTTTTTAATTAAAGTTACTTGTAGAATATACTTATCGTAGTAAAAAAAATTGATTTCACATCAAATAATGGAAATCTTTTTATGTTCTCGATCACATCTCAAGAGACTTGATCATCAAATTTCCACTTTCGGCAATAATATTCATGTATAACGTTCATGCATGCATGCATGCATGCATATACGTAATTATATATGGAGTACTGAAGTAGCATACATTTGCACTAGAAGATGCTCATCGATCAACTCCCCAAATCCCTAACTAAGCAAAAAGGGAAATACGAATAATAATATAAATAAATTAATTAATTAATTAAATAATAAATTATGCTTATCTGATGTATGATTAGAAATGACATGATATTGAATATAATAGTCATTCTTTCCAATTGTCAACGTACGTGGATGTATAATTGTATGTCAATGATCGAATATAATTAATTCAAATGATATAATAATAAGTGGAGTTAGATCTTACAAAAATATATATATTCTGAAATTCGTTTTAAATTATTGTACGAATGAAAAATCAAGAAAAAGGACTTAAAAAAAGGTAGGGGAAATAGGTAAAAACAATGTAACGTCAAGTTAGATAACAATATATGGAATTATATTACACTCGGTCACCTTTAATATATTTTAGCATAAAATACACTCTCTAAATTTTACAAAATTGTGGAAAGAATTTAGTCCCTCGATTTTTATTATAATGATAATTACTTCATTTGTCTCAATCATTTATTTGTCTATAATTATAATACATTTTCCAAATAAATAAAAATTAAAAATTACACAAATAATTTGGACAATTGAAGAAACTTTTTCTTCATAAATTAAATATCGAGACAAAATGAGTGAAATGTGTAGGGAATAATTATTCCATGACGCATTAATACGAAGCATAGTAGACAAATATAGATATATGCTCATCTTGTTTGTTAGTTGTTCTATCCCACAAACAGGGGCGGATCCACTAAGGAGGCTATATGGGCTATAGCCCAATACGTTTTTCTGATAAATAGTTTTAAGTTTTCTACAAAACTATTGAGCTAGTGGAGCATAGTTGGTAAAGTGAAACAATATAAGATTTTTGGAGTACAAAATGTCTTGGGTTCAAACCTTACCCAGGAAATTTAGTGTTTTTTTTGTTTACCATTGAATAATTTGAATTAGCATTAAAATGTCATTGTTTCATTAGCATTTATTATTTATTATAGTATACAAGTATATTTATTTAGCTAGTGGAGCATAGTTGGTAAAGTGAAACAATATAAGATTCCTGGCTCCGCCCCTGCCCACAAAGACCATTATTTCCTAACCGATGAAAATAACAAAATACTCCGTAGATGATATCATGCGTAATTATGTGAAATCTATTTGTAAAATGTAATTGTCAACTCAATTATTAGGTGCTAATTTAGTAGCTGATTTAGCGATTACTTAAGGACCGTAGCAAATTTAGTCGCCGACACCATTATTATTAGTGTGACAAAAAAATATGGAATTTGCAGTAGTTAATCGGACTCAGTCTTGCAGTGAAAGTCATGAATTGTGCTACTCATGACCCAGGTTTAAACTCTGTCGACATCAAAATCGCTCTAGTGATGACTCCCTTTACACCATATGTAAAATCTATATTAAAAAATATGAAAATTAGAAATTTTCAAGTAACTAGAAAGCGTCATAAAAAAATCGTGTGTATGTCATTGTTAGCACACTATTACCATCTCCAAATCGTTTGAATTATATAATTTGCTACACATATTTGACTTAAACTTTTTAACTAAAATTACATTTTCATATAATGGTCCCTCTAATACACATCCATATATATATATATATATATATATCTTCTTAAAAAAAAAAGAAAAAAAGTAGCACATCGTTCGAGAAAATAGCAATAGAAAAATGACAAGTACAACGTACTATATAGATTACGTCCAAACAAAAGTGTATATAGCTATTATACGCAAAGTTAAAGACAAAGACAACACAAAATTGAAGTAAACTAGTCAAATTTAAGCAATATAAATCCTATACGAAATTGAATCATCATACTATAAATGCATGCTTTATAGCAAGAGTTCATAGCCATGCACGTAAGATTTAAGTCGAAAAATACCCGTAAACGCGTTCACTTTGTTGATGAAGACCTTATAAGCTATAAGGCCAATTTGATAGTACGTGATTTAAATAAAACCTTGGCTCTTGGAACTAAATGGCCTTTCAGAAATTATCGACTTATATCGTATTATTTCCGAGTGGCCTACATCAGTATTAATTACTCCGTATATATATGTCTATTTATCGTACATTTCTTAAGTTATGCTTATATTGTTCTCACTATTGACACAATTACATATATTATAAGGTTAATCTTTATATATTCGATCAAATAAATTCAGGTTTTTAGAAATGTGCATATATGCTTCTACATTGTCGCATAACTTATATTCTTATTTATCTGATATGATTTAAAATTTAAAGGTTAGATTTGTGCCTCAAATCTGTTAATCGCCGTTTCGAATGACTATAACAGAATTCTTCTCCTTTCTGCCTTGTGGACATAGCCACATAGGTAACATATCATCAGTGTACTACATAATAAATGTGTGTTACTTCTTGTTAAACTATGAAGATGAAGATTGCATATAGGAAGAAGTATGAAAGAAGAGTAGTGAATGATTAAGTTGTTATTGATATTCTGAGAAGTTAGTTAATACAAGTAGTTAGTGTTTGTTTATATAGTAACAACCTACTAACCAACTAACTTAAGCTAACCAACTTATTGTATCTTGGGCTTGCTCTGTTTGATGAATAATACAGGCCCAATAACATTAGTTAGTATATCCAATATCCCCCCTTCAAGCTTGAGGTGGGTGAATCACCAAACCAAGCTTGGCAGTCAAGAAGTTGTGCTGATCAGTCCCAAGTGCTTTCGTCATTATGTCTGCAGTTTGAAGACCAGACCTAACATGCTTAGTAAGAAGAAATCCCTTGAGTTGTTGATCCCTTACATAATGACAATCAATACTCAAATGCTTGGTGCGCTCGTGGAAGACAGGATTATGAGTGATATGTTCTGCAGCCTTGTTATCACAAAACAAGGGGATAGGTTTGGGAATGTTCAGCTTGAGATCACTAAGAACACTGTCAAGCCATACCATTTCAGAAGCAGTATAGGACATACTTCTGTATTCAGATTCAGCTGAACTCTTGCTTATAGTTTTTTGCTTTTTTGTTTTCCAAGAGATTAAAGATCTTCCTAAATAGATACAGTACCCACTCAAAGACTTGCAACTATAAGCACACTGAGCCCAGTCTGCGTCACTAAAAGCAGACAAAGCTAAATCAGATTGTGCTGGGTAGAATAATCCAGTATTTATGGTACCTTTTAGATATTTGAGGACATGAATAGCAGCTTGGAGATGAGGTTGTCTTGGTTGGCTGATAAACTGACTGAGATGTTGAACTGAGTAAGAAAGATCAGGTCTTGATGAATTTAAATAAAGGAGCCTGCCAATTAATCTTCTATAGGACTCTGGGTTTTCCAGAATTTCACCATCATCAATAGATAGTTTGAGTCCTCTTGGCATAGGGAATGCAACAGCTGTACAGTTCTCCATATTCATGTCCCTTAGGATGTCAAGAATGTACTTTCGTTGATTAATCAAAATCCCTGTATTATTTCTAGAAATTTCTAACCCAAGGAAATACCTCATGTGACCTAAGTCTTTAATAGAAAACTGCTGATCAAGGCATTCCTTGACTTGAATAATCTCACTGTCATGTGTTCCAGTTAGAAGAACATCATCTACATACACTAGAGCCACAGTGAAAGAATTGTTCTTTGCATTACTCTTTGTATATAAGGAATAATCCTGTTTAGACTGTTGAAACCCAAGCTGCTGCAGATATCTTGTTAATTCCTTGTTCCATTGTCTTGAAGCCTGTTTCAACCCATATAATGATCTTTTTAGCTTACATACCTGACCTGGCTGTACCTTAGAACCTTCTGGAGGAACCATGTAGACATCTTCATCTAGAAAACCATGCAAGAATGCATTATTGATGTCTAACTGATGCAAAACCCACCCTTTAGCTGCTGCTACTGCCAAAAGAGTTCTAACAGTTGTGAACTTTGCTACAGGTGAGAAGGTATCCTTGTAATCTTTATCCTTAATCTGATTGTAACCCTTTGCCACAAGCCTTGCTTTAAATCTCTCTACACTCCCATCAGCTTTATACTTGATTTTGAAAACCCATTTTGATCCAATAGGCTTAATTCCAGTAGGAGCTTGAACAAGTTCCCATGTTTGATTGGACTCTAAAGCTTGTAATTCTTTCTTCATAGCTTCTACCCATCGTGAGTCTGTACTAGCTTGCTTATATGTATATGGTTCTGTCTCTTGTAATACAGATTGTACAGAGGCAATGTAGGAATCTGAGAAACTGGTGAGATCTTTTAGAATTGCAGCATGAAATGAAGCTGAGCCTGAACTATGATGTTCAGCAGGCAATTTGATAGGAACATGATAAGGTTTAAGCCATGTAGAGACCTGTCTAGGTCTGTCTGACCTTCTCATAGGAGTTTGAGAAGGTATTGGAACAGAATTAGACTCATTTGTAGTACTCTGTATAGTATTTGTAATATTTGTAGTATTATTTTGTTGTGTAATACTATCATATGTATCATTACCAATACTGTCAAAAGTATCATTACCAATACTGTCAGATAGTGTTGTATTATTATTATTATTTTGTATAAAAGATACTGAATCATCTTGTGATTGATTTTCTTGATTATTTTGATTGATATTATTTTGAGAAGGAATAATTAAAGTTGTTGAGGCAGGATTGACACACAAATTTTCTTCAGAAAAAGAACTGTCAGGACTCATAAGCTGATGAAAAGGAAACAAACCTTCCTTAAAAAGAACATCTCTACTGACAAAAATCTTGCCTGTCTGGATATCATACAATCTATATCCCTTCTGTTGGTGTGGATATCCTATGAAAACACACTTTCTTGCTCTAGTCCCAAACTTATCTGAATATGTTGGTGGCATAGTAGCAAAACAGCAAGAACCAAACACTCTAAGATCCTTATAAGGAGGCTCTTTATTGAACAGAAGACTATAAGGGGTCTTCCAATGAATGATAGGAGTTGGCATCATGTTAATAAGATGAGTAGCAGTGAGAAGACAATCACCCCAAAATTTTATAGGCAAAGCAGCATGAATCCTTAAAGCCCTAGCTGTTTCAAGCAAATGTCTATGCTTTCTCTCCACTCGACCATTCTGTTGTGGTCTCCCAACAATACTTGTTTGATGTAACAAACCCTTAGATCTAAACAAAGCACCACAAACTCTTTGAACAAACTCAGTTCCATTATCAGTTCTAACAATCTTAAGCTTTGCATTAAATTGGGTTTGAATATAAGAAAAAAAATCTCTAATGAGACCTTGAACCTGATCCTTGGTTTGAAACAATATTGTCCAAGTATTTCTGGAAAAATCATCTAATATAGTCAAAAAATACTTTGCACCAGTCAAGGTAGGAACCTTATATGGTCCCCAAACATCCATATGTAATAACTCAAAAAGACAAGTAGCTTTAGAAATACTTACAGGAAAAGGTAAAGCATGATGTTTGGATAAAATGCAAGTCTCACAATGAACACTATCTTTTATTATGTTACATAGCTGAGTTACATGTTTAATTCTATCAAAAGACATATGACCCAATCTATCATGAAGCAATTTGACAGAAGCAGAATTAGAATCTGCAGCATTAACTATCACAGTAGAAGGAATACATGTATTTCTATGAAGTTTATTACAAGAAATCAAATTTGTAACTAGTGCAGTAATTTTATTTACAAGTTCTTGAGTATGAAAATTCTGAAATCTGAATAAATCTCCTATTCTCCTGCCAGTAGCCACTGGTTTTTTACTGAAATGGTCCTGAAAAACACATTCAGAAGCAGAAAATATAGCATTCACATGATTATTATCAATGAGTTTACTAACAGAAAGCAGATTTTGTTTAAAATCTGGAATAAAAAGTACATTAAGTAAAGTAATAGCCTGTGTTAAAGCTACATCTCCAATCCTAGAAACAAATTTAACATTACCATCAGGCAATCCTATGACAATTGGTTTAGATAAATGCCTAACATTATGCATCAACTTAATATTAAAAGTCATATGATCAGAGGCTCCAGTATCTATGATCCAATCATGAAAGCAGACATTTTTATGCACAGCATTGACTTGAGAATCAAGAAGCATACCTGCAAAGTTAGATGTTGACAAAGAAGGAACTGAACCAGAAATCCTCCTCATTACTTGATCCACCACAGAAGTTATCAAGTTGTCCAAACCAGTAGAAGAAGACTCTAAGTCTTGAGAATGTGTAGCTGAAGATGGTATTTCATATAGGGGTGACCCTTCTTCAATGATATCCACTGCATTAGCAGATTTCTTGAAACCAGTTTTACCATGAAACACTTTCCCCTTTCCTTTCTGATTCTTATCAGCTGGAAAACCCACCAATCTGTAACACTTTTCAATTTTATGTCCTTGTTTGCCACAATAAGAACAAGCTTGTAACCTATAACAGTCTTCCAAATTGTGGTTATTCATGTTACAATGACTACAGAATTTCTTTTCAGACTTGGAAGATTCACCTTGCAGCATGTTAGATTTTGCAGACTGGTAATTATCATTAGGTTTATACACAGCATATGCAGATGATTCATTCAAGACTTCAACACTTTCAGTAACTTGTTTTTGTCTCTCTATATTTTGTAGCATTGACAAAACTCTATTGATTGTGGGAAGAGGATCCATAGCCAAAATCTGAGTTCTAATATGATCATACCCAATGTTTAAACCCATCAAAAACTGAATAAGCTTGGCATTGTTCTCTCTATCAATTATTCTTTTCATCAAGTGACAAGTACACAATGAAAGTTTACCACAAGAACACATAGGAATTGGATCAAGACTATCCAAATTCTCCCATAAGACCTTCAACTTGCTGTAGTAATCTACCAAAGACATATTTGACTGAGTAATTGCATCAAGATCCTTCTTTAGTTGATAAATCTCAACCGTACCAGCTTGACCATATCTTTCCAAGATCTCAGACCATAGTTCTTTAGCTGAACGAACATACTTGAGATTTTCTCTTATTGATTTGTCCATAGAATTAAGAATCCAACGCATGACCATTAGATCACATCGTGTCCATTGATTGAACCTTCTGTCTGTTCTTAAAGGCTGAGCACATGTACCATCAACAAACCCGGCTTTGTTCTTTGAAATTAAAGCCATCAAGATTTCTTGTTTCCATCCCAGAAAATCATGACCATCAAACAAAACTGGAACAAGATGTGAATATGGTTGATCAGATGTCGACAAATACAGAGGATCATCAAAATAATCATAGTTTGTAACCTGGGTTTGTTCTGATTCAGGCATTATTGAATTTGTTTGAGTAATGAATTATAAAACGCGGAAGCTTTTCTTGATTTTTATACAAATTGAACCTGGTAAACTGATACCATGTTAAACTATGAAGATGAAGATTGCATATAGGAAGAAGTATGAAAGAAGAGTAGTGAATGATTAAGTTGTTATTGATATTCTGAGAAGTTAGTTAATACAAGTAGTTAGTGTTTGTTTATATAGTAACAACCTACTAACCAACTAACTTAAGCTAACCAACTTATCGTTTTCTATTTGTTTTTTCTCGCTTATGTTATAATATTAATTTTTATATATACAATCTTAAGTATTACAGAGTAATACACTTATAGGCTAATAATTAATTCTTATCGGAAATCTAGTAATGATTTATAAACGATATATATACCCAATCATTTTGTATTTTCCATTCAAATAGCACATTTGGACAATCGTGAAAGTTTTTTTTTATTTCCGTGGCATTGGTAGAACACTAGAACAACACTACCTAGCTAGATTAATGAACTTTATGAAAAATACTCCGTAATAAAGAAGACGATATATAGAATAAACCCAATATATAAATTAAAGACGTTAATTATGTCCCCTTCATTACATTTCTAAGAAATGTGGTCAATGCTATCGCAATTTTACATTGGATTTTTGTTTTAATAAAGCACATTGTCGATCTTTTCAATTTTGTGGTAGATAGGAGTAGTTATCAATAACAAAATGATTAGATAATCATACTTCTTAGCCAATCACATCTTTTATACTTCTCTTTGTGGTTTTTTTTTTCTTAAAATGGTAACAAGTAGGGTGTGAGTATTGCTCTAAAACTAGATTGGACTAGAATATTCGATCCAATAGGAGCGAAGATAGAATTAAAAGAAAAAAATTGGATAACTGATATCGATGACCAGACCTAAAATTTTGGTTCGATTCTAGATCGAATAGGTAAAAATTTAAGAATTAATACTACTATAGACAATTTAAGTTTTCAACTTGAAACTTCACTAACTTGAAAATATAATATTTCTTAGAGCTAATATAACAAATGAAATGAAATTAATGATTGATGAAAAAAATTACTCTTTACATCTTAATTATTAATTTATTTTAATTAAAAATGTCAACTATATTAGTTGGCAAAGTTATGTGCGGTGGATTCAAACCCCGTCAACATTATGATCACCCTTATAATTTCCTCTACAACCATAAAAAAATTATTTATTTATTTTTGATTAAGTTATATACCCGTGACTTATAAATTTTGACTATGTATGTCATTTCCAATACCCCCTTTTCATTACTTGATAGAATTAAAATTGATTTTTTCAACCACTAACCATAGACATAAGACATAACCAATAATAATGAGATGGCGCCACCGGGTGGTACATAAATTGGGCGCCACTGAGGGTATTAAAGTAAAGTACATAGCTATTTTTATTTCCCTCCCTTAAAATTTGAATTCCAAACTAATTAGTAGAAAAGGGTACTTTAAGAACATAACATTACATAATTAATAATATTTAATATTCAACCCCAAAAAATTAGTACAACTTTCCTAGCTTTTTTCCACTTTTTGTGGAAAGAAGTTGCAAGTCACAAATAACAACAAATGATACATTTTGATTGATCGAGAGATATACAAGTATGCAAATGAATGAAATGATGCATAATTTGGTTGAGTGGTATACTGGTATTTGATTAGTTTGTAGCTAAGTATTAGAATTTGAAACTTATTAACACTGCATTTAACTTATTTTTTTTTAATTTATTTGATTAATTGATTTATATATGTAAGCAATTATGGAATATTCATTTGTCCATACATTTTAAATTTTGGCAAATTGAAGTGATAAAACCAATCGTTTTCTATTATTGAACTGTCAAATTGTATAATTACTATGAAAAAAGGTAAAAATAAACTCCCGTATACATATTATTATTATTTTGACGACTAGATATTTGATTATAGTTTATAGGGTACCCTAGTTTAAATTGATGACTTAATTAAAAATATTTTTTTTTCCAATGGTTTAATTATAAATGTGTTTTTGGTGAAAAAAAACATATTTATAATTAAATCATCAATATAAAACATAAACTATGAAGATAATATAGTGTAGATGAACATAATACAATGATGAAGAAACGTAATTACCGATGAATATAACTTTGTGTATATTAGGTTAATATTAAATAAAAAAATTTGGTGTAAAACATATTATAGAACAAATTTAGTTTAAAGAGTTTGATTTTAGTTGAATAGATAATGAATAGATAGTATAATATTACATACTTACCCTTATACCTTTGGCGCAAAAACGAAAATTAACAGTTTTACATTTTTTTTTTCTTTAATTATGGTGGCGCCGAGATTCGGTACCACCCGGTGGCGCTCTATCGCCATCCATATATAAAATTAAAACTAAAATATGAGATAAATAAGCAAAGTCATATCATATCAAGCAAAGCTAGCTAAACATCAACAAAAAAAAACATGTAATCTTTAGATTTGACCCAATAAAGAATCTAGGTTTTAATGTTTTATACTGTTTCCTAAGATTCATATCTACCTAAATAAAAACATGATTTAAGTTCCCAAATTGTATCTTTACTTACTTCATGGGTATCTTATTACAAAAAAAACACCCAAATTGTGTATATATGTGTGGGATTCCACCAAATTTTTTTCACATTGGAATCCTAACATGATTGCACTATGAAAACCTCCTTTATAATTTGTCTCCTTTTACTATTATACTAATTAATTAATATTAATTATGAAAATATTCAACCCCATTATACTTAATTTATATTATTAGTGGATAACAATGCAATAAATCGTGTCAATTCTCCGCATATATTTATGTGGCAGTTGGTAACGCATAGATGCAACACAATGTAGATGATGCAACTAAAGTTTACTAAGATTTAGTATTAAATTAGTGGATTAACTAAGATTTAGTATTAAATTAGTGGATTAAAAGTAAAGATACAATCAATTACTAAGATCTTAATTAGTGGCTATGTTTATTCTATTAGTAACATCGGATGCTCTTATCTTGTGAATCAATGTACTAATAATTATTGGTTTTTTTTTTAAAATATTGCCTCGTAAAGCTTGTAGTGCGCGTTGTATACTTGTATATTTTGAAATAGTAAGAATATAAGTTAAAAATTTGTGGTTTATTATTTTACTTTTACATACTCCCTCCTAGGGTCCCGTTCTTTTCGGCTGAAATGAGCTGAACTAGGTCAAATGGAGGTGAGCTTAATTGAACGAAATTAATGGAGCCAAGTTGAAGTGAATAGGGTTGAAGTACGACTTAATTTTGTGAAAAGATGAGTTGAATATAACTGACTAAAGTTAAACTAAACTATGTTGAATAGAGCTGACCTGAAAAAAAAAAACGAACTGAAATTAAGCTGGAAAGAACAGGGCCCTAATTTGGGTGTTCTTCCTACGTCTCTAAACTAGGAGGGAATATTATTATATTTTAGATAATTTAGAAATCATACAAAATAGGTGAAACATTTTGTCTTTCTTTTATAAAATAAAAAAAGATTTACTCTTCTAAAAACATTTATAGTTGAGACAATCCCTTAGGCCCTTATTACTCCTCTCCCATTATTTTAACCCTGATTTAATCCGACGACATACTCAATTATTTTAGATTTTCTTAATATCTTCATCCATCTATAAAAACTTAAAGATTGATTTACCGCCATGGTTTTCTTAAACGTCCAACACCCTCTAAATAATATACCTCTAAATAATATAATCTGTACTTAATGACTTAATTAATCACATAATTCGCCAAGAGAAAAGACATAAATATTTGAGTATATCTAGCTATCCATCTTCTCACATTATTAAGACATTTCTAAATTATTTATTCTTCTATTTCTTTTTTCATTCTTTTTATATGTTTGTCTTAAGAGGCTTCTAGTGGGATTAATAACTTGGCGTAGGACAATGGATTAGGTCGGGGCAACTAAAAAAGCAAGCTTGTCTTATGCAACCAATAATATGATGAATAGTATTAAAATATTTTATTTTATTTTATTTATTTTTAAAAAGTAGATTGTACTACAAAGGCACTTAATTAATCTTTTATTTCTTCTTAACTTCCTCAAAAAAATTCGGCGAAAAGACACCTCTTCTTTTCTTTTCAAATTTGTGGTTAATTTGCCTTGTTGATAGTTTTTGTGGCACACCATAATACTTAATGATTCGAGAACAATGCAAGCTACTATTCGATGACATTACAAACTTGTTTAAATTATGATGTAAGCATGCATGGTATAGAATAAGCATTTGGAATTTATTGTGATAAAGTTTTATATATAATAAGATGAAATAAGCATCATATCACATATGATATGATATAATTAGATATATTAAATGGGGAACTACGTAGGGGCGGACGCAGGATTTTTGGGTTTGGGGTTGTATATCATCAAATATAAATTTCCTATTTTTAAAGTTAATAGTGATCTACATGCAAGTAACAATTTGAGTCGAAATTTTATTTATTTATTTTACTAGTGATAATAAATCCCTTCTAAGTAAATGATAACACTCTATGTTTTAAATTATTTCTTCTACCAAGTCCCTTAATTACTTTTTTTTAATCACTCTCATAAAAGACAATCAAATTAATAAGAGTAATTGACCGTAATAGAGAGGCTTAGTACGGTCGTATGAGTGCAAACAGCTAATCTGAGCTCGAGCTTGAATGGACTTGAGTTCAGCTCCTAGTTTTAAGCTAGAGTTTACAATCCTAAGAAGTATACGTATATATGTGTTCTCATCAATTGCTACTATAAAAAAAAATCTTATAAACATCTAATTTTTTTGGCATATATATACATAATACGAGTACATTCAGAAAATCAGAAGTGACATAAAGTTAGACGATGTGAATATATTATGCTTACTATATATGTATACTCCGTATAATATAATATGTAGACATATTCTACAAATTTAATTATATATACCTTGTTGACATATTTGTACCAACCTGGCCTATAGGAGATGTCATGGTGACTTGAGCGACAATGTTAATTAATGGCCTTTTTGCTGAGTCAAGATCGTCTCCATTTCCCAAAAAGAAATAAAGAGGCAATTTTTTTTTAATTATTCGGATTATATTTGGAATAGATCGGATAGTTGTAATTAAATACACTTGAATAAGAAAAGATAAATAAATGAAAAGAGATATATATTATAATATGGATGTATTAGAGAGAAATTGGAGAGAAATAAATGAAGATGATCCAAATTGCTTGTTGTTAGTTCGTTTAGCCATAACAATCATAATTCATAACAATGTTATTACTAATTAGGGGTCATAGCATACTCCACAGAGTGATATTATCTCATTTATCTTTTTGCGATTTTTTCATATTTTTTTTCATATATTCAGCATATGTGTAAATATGAATGTTCGCGTGTCACGTGTGGTGAAACTTGAAAAAATATAATATGAGAAGAAATCGTTAAACAAAATTAAAAACTTTTGTATGTTGAAAATTAAATAAATAATTAAAATAAAGCTAAGAATATTATTTTCATGGCAAATTCTTATTTTAAACGGACCAAACATTTGAAATAATAGAGATGAGCTAAATGTCACCTTTTTATATATGAAAACTGCTAACTATTTCCTGATAAAATATTACCATCATTTTTTCTGTTAAAAGGTGACTAATTTAATTATAACATTTTATCATTAAATAATTTATACTCAAATAGTGATACTTTCTGATCTTAAATTAAGACGATCTCAAGAGAAACCTGCTCTATTTTCATATAAAACCGTCTAATAATACAAAGTGAACTTACTCTATACCTTTAATTCTTTTCCAATGGTTTTACAAAACCTAAACATCCATCTACTTTGTGATTCGTCTCCTTTGAGCACAACTTGTAGTCTAAACATTATGCACATTAGTATTTGTATTCTATAATGCATTCGTTTCACCAAGCACCACCTTTCAAGCAATGATGAGTTCCCAACTAAAATATTACAGTAACTTTATATTTTATTCTTCAATGGACTACATAAGGTCATGTTCTACTTCCTGCATGCTAAAGATTTTAAGACAAACAATATGCATGTTTGATCGTTAATATGTTAATTGTTGCGCTATAAATATATATATTATAGTTATATTCTATTAGTTCATAGCATCTCAAGACACGTTACCTTGTATTTTCCTTGATTAAATGAATATGACTAAAAACAATAATTTACATGTCTCCTAATATATCTTATATATAATTTAGATTTTTTTTTTAAATTTATATGATTAATAATGATATGTCGTAATGGGAGATAAAATGAAAAACTAAAATTAGGCTCTATTTGACAACACATTTCAGGTACAATTTTTCACCTAATTAAGCAGTAGTTTTTGTGGCAAAAATTTTAAGATGGTTTATTTTTGTATGAGTGTTTGGCAAGTAGCATTTTGTAGCAAATAAGGTACCTTAAATAAAATGCTAACTAGAGTAGCATTTGAGATTTAGATACCTGTCTTAATTTTTTTTACCTTATTTATCCTTCAACATAAATAATAATAATAATAAATCATATCCTTTTACGTCATTTATCAACATACCATCTACCTTTTCAGCTAGTTTCCAAACAATTTTATTATCTTATCAGCTCTTAATTTTCAGCTACATTTTCAGATTTCAGGTTCCAGCCTCCAGGTATCTTTTCAATTAGTTTGACAAAACATAGCCTAAGTCGGACAATCCAATACGTGTACTGTGACGTAAATTTGAAACTCGTTATCATCAAAATTACTTTAAAATAATTTTATACCAAAAATAAATAAACCATAATGAGAATCATGATAAAATAAGGGAAAAACAATAGCAATAAATTAAGAAAACATGGGGCCAAATTAAAACAATCGATAATGGTATCCACTCATACCATTAACCAAGTAGCTAAGCACCAACAAGACAAGCAAATAAAAAGCAAAGCACTTTTTTTTTTTCCACACTTATTAGCATTGCATCATCTTCCAATAGGCCCAACATTTTGGCCCATCTATTTTTATTAGGTGGTCAATTATTTTTAATAATTATCTCATCCACATAAAATTATAACCCTAAAATAAAATTAATAACTATACAAAACAATGCAAATTAAATAGGTCAATTTTGTCACAACAACATTAAGTGTCTCTTTTTTTTTGTTACTTGATTGATTTTACGTACGGGTCTCATTTAGGGATCTCTTTAACTTTTGGTATCTATTTGAATATTTTAGCTTTTCATCGGTATATATTACGTAGATATAATTAGTGTAAAATTACTTTTACGTTACCAATTATAGTGACTTTTTTTTTATTGAATACTAACGGATTAATTAGTTAAGTCGTTTTCTTTATATGTGGAATAGCCAAATCACTATGATAAGATTACATCATCGGACCTGAATCGAGGAGAGAGTTTAATTTTATAACTCTTTCATCTTTTTTCAATGTGAAATTCACATGCATCTAGTATATTGTAAGTAATAGAACACTAATAAAATTTCCGAATACAATTTATTATAGATACAAATCCCACATGTGGATATTATATTGTGCAAGCTAAGTTTTCTTGTATTGTCAAGAATATTGCAGAGTAAAAGAGATTCCTATCATCCTACAGTACTGATTCTTGAGTTATACTCCATATATTTCATGGTTCTTTTGTCATTAATAACATGAGGAAGAATCGTTTCAAAATCTCGCTCACAGAAAATGTCAAATGGATAACTATCTATTGGGACGGAGGTAGTAATTGATAACTTGTACAATTTTTTTTTTTTGGCTCTAGACTATTATTGTATTTATTTTTTCACGGTGTAAATCGATTCTTCAATCTGAGCTCTTATAGACTTACACCAAGATGTTTTTAAGTAGCACAGTTTATAAATTACCATTCTCAATAACTTTAACTGTTAATCTGTTATACTCCCTCCGTCCCAGTCAATAGTTTACACTTGCTTTATTTCCCCCTCACAAAATAAAGCAAGTGTAAACATCTCACTGGAACAGAGGGAGTAGTATATAAATTGATATTTACATTGTGTTGCTATTATGATTGGTTAAGAGTTTAAAGACTAGCATATACAAGTACTAAAATCATTCATTATTATTAGGTATAGGTTATTAGGTTAAGGTTGTGTATATATATAGGTCTTATTATGCTCTTAGAGTTGGCACACATTCTTGTTTAAACGACAATTCGATAATATCCGCCACGTCTAAAAGTTAAAACAGGTCAAGAGCCGTATAGAGACTTTTAAAAGGCATGTCCTATTTACGCTATATTTAAACCCGTTTTCATCTTAAGACTGATATTGTCGTCTTAAGAAAGACTTAGCTTATTGTTGAGTTAGTTTGTACTTGCAAATTTTGCACCAAAAGAAAGAAAATGAAATAACCTAACTGAATGGTAAAATTAGAAATATTAACCTTTAGTAACTAAAGATCGAAATCAATTGGGACTTATTATTTTGCCACAGTTTTAGTAAACTTCTTGGATGAGGGAATCTAAAGCCATTGATAATATGAGAATTACTACCTAATGTGTAAGTCTCCCTTAATACGGATTATTTTTGTCTGAAACAATAAGATAAGATTTTATTTGAGATTATTTTATAACTAAATGTGACAACTTAAAAAAAACTATCATAAACTATGACACTAACTGGATCATAGATCATTATGATCACATTTAACCATAATATAATCTCAAAACCCCGTCTTATTATTTCAGACGTAGTCGTCGGTCTGAAACAACAATTTGCGATCCATAATATGCAAGTGCATGAAATGAAGGACATGCATACGTATGTTAGGGTTTAGGTCCCACACCAAGTCTACTTTTGTTGTGTATAAGAAGGGCCATCTCTTCATTAAGTGCTTCTCATTCCCAAGTCTAGTTTTATAGAGAGCACAACGTACTCTAATTATCTATCTCAAGGAGTGAAAATTCCTTTTTTTTTTCTACAAAAAGAAAAAAAATAGTACTAGAATTTTAATTCGTAGCGAACAATAATCTACAAAAAAAATGGGTAGCAACTCGATTTGTGAAAAGATCGCGAAGGCTAAGGCGTACTTAGCTATCATTTCACTCCAATTCGGATATTGTGGAATGTATATTATAACTTCGGTTTGTTTAAAAAATGGAATGAACCACTTTGTTCTTTCAGTTTATCGTCACATTTTTGCCACTATTGCTGTTGCTCCTTTCGCTCTTATGTTTGAAAGGTTGTCATTCTCATCGACTTCAAATTTAACGATGCTTGATTAATTTTTATGTATAATAATATTTCACGTGTCAATTTATTTTATCTTATTGTACTTATAGTTCTTGGCATTAAACAGGAAAATCAGGCCAAAGATGACACTCTCAGTGTTTTGGAAGATAATGTTGCTTGCTTTCCTTGAGTAAGACTATTTTAAATGAATCTCTAATCTCTATAACTCTACAAAGTACTTAATTATATTTAAAGTGCCTTAATAATTATCTCACTTACCTTATATATAAGTATGATAATACTGTGTCGGGATCTTGTAAAGTTGATAATCTAACTCTCAACACGGCAGAGTTTAAATTAATTAATTAAATACGGTGTATATTCATTTTTTTTTATTAAATATACTCAAATTATACTCCGTACCTATTTATTTATAGTAAACTCTATCGACTCCCAAGGAAAAATAATTTTATCAAACCCTAACAAAAAATTACTGAAAAATTTTCCCAGATCATTTACATACTCCATGGAATCCATGCATCATATACTCACTCTTTGAACTTGTCATAATATTTTCTTAACTATTCAATGAAATTTGATTAATATATATACTAATTTGATAGTTTGACGTACCCCTTGATCCTTATTTACCCTAGAAAATAATGCATGCAACTTAGGTTATTACTTTTCAATTTTCATGCATGCTTCCATTAACAAACCCATATTACTTAATACGTACATATAACAAATATTCCGAATACCGTTATTTTAAATCTTATTTGGTGTATTTTATGCAATTTTGGTATCAAAACATTTTATAAATATAATACGACAAATATAGTAGTTGGATACTTGATCTCAACCAGACCATCAGCTTATGGTTCTGTTTGATCACGACTCACGGGATGAAATTCTGGTAGCTTTTAATATCTCAAAATTAGATTCATACTACGTAAACAACTTTTTTCTAAATTCATTATGACATAATTTCTCGACATAAATAGTTATAGTTCTCGTCGAAAAATTTAATTATATTATTAGGTCTTAATTAAATGTATATTATGTTAATTTTCAGGCCAGTTTTGGATCAAAATTTGTACTACGTGGGATTGACGTATACATCGGCGACATTTGCATCAGCTAGTGTTAATGTTCTTCCAGCAATTACGTTCATTATGGCAACCATTTTCAGGTATACTATAATAATATAATATAATATGACAAAAATACATTAATTTAAGCCCATATTATTTCACAACAATATTATTGTTGCATAACACTTTTACTTTAACTATATCTATTCTTTATAACAAATTTGTATTTTTGTATATATTTGGTTATCATTTCCGGTACACATTGTCGTGTAGAATTCGATTATTATACATTTATACTTATTGCATCATAAATTCATAGCATTTGAACATTAGGTTATGTTCTTATTATTAAACTTTTGCCTTTTATTTTTTCTACTTCCATTTATGTGGGGGAAAAAAGATAATTTGTATGAACTGTATTTAATTTGTATCCTATCCATTTCATTTATATTGTCCGTATTTATTAATATTTTAGTGCTAACAAAATATTGACTTTTACTAATATTTTCTTACCATAAACTAGTTATTAATTACTCTGTATAACGTTTAATTTAAAAAATGATAATTTGACAATTTGGCGCCATAAACTAACACTAAAACATTTTACATCAGTCTCTAGTCTCTAAATACACATATTTGATATTTGATGATTAATTAATGTTGATAATATATGTTGGTATCTAGAACAAAATTATTTTAGTGTAGGCTTACAAAGAAACAAATTCTAGAATAAGACAGCATTACATCGTGATACGATTTTTTTTCTAGAAAAAAATCATCTATTTATGATTGTTAATACAATACTATTCTTTATACAGGTGATCAGTCTTACAATGTGAGATCTTCTCACACAAGAATTACTGTATAAATAACCTAAATACAAAATGAACTACCCTTAATTTTTTTTATCACATGTCAATATGTCATAAATTAGAGCTTAATAATCTAGAAGCCAACTTAATTGGATTATTGTTTATATTATTTGCATGCATGCATGAGGTCATCAACAAACATTACAATTATAAAATTATGATCATGCTTTTTCTAAATGCTTCATTTCCCAATCATATGATAATGTTAATGTAAAGTGAGGTCACTTATTTTAAGAATATCCTTACTAATTTTTATTGTCGAGAACGTACTAAAATCAATATTGCCTATTATGTCTAGTAATTGGGTGGCTAATTATTATTCAAAACTTTATGATATGAATTTCCATTATTTTCTTATTTTTGAATTGTTGGAACCTCCATTTATTGCATGATAGTAATTAAAGTGATTAACTTTATTATAATGCGTGTGACGTGTTATCAATGATTATGACTCTTAGCACCACAATTTGGTAACAAACTTATTTGATGCAACGTATAATCGGTCTTTTTCACTCTCTTTGCTTAGCTTAGATAAGACAACCAGCCCGGATCGCCACAAAACGTTTTAAAATTGAGTTGTACACGGTTAAACTATTTTGTTTTATACAAAAAGTCGGGCTCATAACAAAAAAAATATGTAAGTCATGTTCCTCGTTCTAGTAAATAGTTATCTATTTAACCTTCTTGTGAGTAGTATATTAAACAAATTACTATAGATTAGTTGAAAATAACATTCTGAATCGTAAGATTGATCTGATCAATGTTCTTTCAAGTCTTGAATCCAATTAATAATAATATATAGATTCGTCGTTCCAACTAATCTTTTTTTTTTTGCGCATAGGGGACTTGGATTAAACGAAATGGAACAATTTTAACTAATATTCTTTTTATACTCTTATTATTATAGTTTATTGTATATATATCTTTTGAGAAATAAGAAGAGATTAAAAGAGTATTTAACTATCATAGCTACATAATCTTACAAAATCTAATTATAAGACATATCTCAAAAGAAAATGATTTGCTTTAGAGTGATTCACATACTTTTATTACATGCACAAGGAATTTGCAATATTATTCCTTGTCTTAGATCGAATTTGTTCTAGGAGATCATCCAAAAAAAAGAATATATTCCTTATATTATTATACAATAAAATTTTAATTTTAATTTGTATTATCTCTAATTAACACTTACATGTGCTTTAATAATAATATGATTAGGTTGGAGAAAGTAGACATAAGGAAGATACCTAGCCAAGCAAAGATAATAGGAACTATAGTGACGGTTGCAGGAGCCATGATAATGACCATCTACCGTGGCCCTGTTGTTAACATTTTCGGGTCACACGTAGCGGTCAACCATGGTGCCACAGCTGCCGCGACTTCCGGCCAACACTGGGTTCTTGGCACTCTATTTGTCCTTGGCAGTTGTTTTGGTTGGTCTGCCTTCTTTATTCTTCAAGTAAGTCCATATCATTTCTATTTATATATGCCCTAGCCCTAGTCGATTTTTGTTTTCTTAAATACAACAAGTCTTCTGTAAAACCGTTTTATTTGTAAAATCACTAATAATTTAAGGATTGAACATATATATTAACGTTTTTATATGTAAGACCATTTTACAAAATTACTACAAGTATTGGATCAGTCTAATATGCGAGACGGTTTTAAACAAGAATAAATACAATCTTAAACACTATTAATAAAGTATATTTTGGATAATGCAGTCATACACAGTTAAGGAATACCCAGCAGAATTATCATTAACAACATGGATATGCTTCATGGGATCAATGGAAGGTGGAGTTGTGTCTCTTGTGATGGTTAGGGACATGAAAGCTTGGGCTCTTGGCTGGGATTCTAGACTTCTTGCTTCTGTTTACACCGTAAGAATATTCAGTTTTGTATTACGGTTTTTCTATTGTGTGCCGAGGTTTTTCTATTATGTCCAGTAGACATGTAACTAAGATTTGAAATAAGGGGATAAATCGATAAAAACAAATAATGAAAATTGAAATATCGTCAAATCACTTTGATAATTTCTCTTAGAGATAGTATTTCCTACATTTTTTTTATTAATAACATTTAATCCGGTCAGACGGTCAGTGAACATATATTATAAAAACCGTTAATCTTACTGCTATTTGTTATGACAAAACCTTGCATAGAAGGTAACAAGGTGTCATCATAATCAATGGTTTGAATTATTTGAATAAAAAAATTAAGAGATAAACAATTTGATATTAGAGTTTTTATCATATATTCATATCACATTTAAACTAAGATTTTAATGGTTATTTGTCTAAATTTCAGGGAATAGTGTGCTCTGGAATAGCATACTATGTACAGAGTGTGGTGAACAGAGAAAGAGGGCCAGTGTTTGTAACAGTCTTCAGCCCTCTTTGTATGATTATCACTGCTGCTATGGGCTCCATTATCTTGCATGAGCTTCTTCACCTTGGCAGGTACTTACGCAGTCTCGATATCATCCTCTCATATATATTTATTTTATGTATATATGTTAAAGTCGTGCATATAAAAGGTAAAAAGGGTAGTACTGAACTTCTATATTACCCAATGACATCTTGTTAGAGATCATTGTGCATACGCTGAAGTCGTGTATGTGAAAGGGTAGTACTGAAGTTCTATATTATCCGGTGACGTCCTCTTAGAGATCATTGTACATATGCTAAAGTCGTTTCGTTCATAACAAATAGAAATGGAACATATCATAGTATAGATGTGACAGAATAAACATGATTCATGATGTAATATATATTTAGATTATGATTTCTTTTTCAAAATTTCATGATTTCATCAAAGGCATTTTCAAGGTAAAGTGCCTTTTGTATTTTAGACCCCCACCATTTTCATTTGTTTGTGAATGTTAACAAAAAATTGCTACTTGAAAACATACTTTTGCCTACCATTCCACTTCTTCTATTCTTTGTTATAACTAATGTTCCATCACACTAACAAAGCATAACATGAAATTATTGATAAGACTACTCAAGACAAAAGTCCCTAAACCACATATCATAATAACATGAGCCAAAAATGAACATTCCAGAATGATTTATGGTCGACTGACATGAATCATCGATCCTTTGAAATCGTCATATACCGACTGCAGACTTAAAATTCGTTACTTGTGAGTATACATGGACTTTTTATCAAAGACCCGACCACTAACATTTACAAGCGGTTCTTGAAACTAAATTTCCTGACTACGCGACTGTAATTAACACTCGTGTTTATCAAATGATGCAGTGTGATAGGAGCAGTGGTGATAGTGTTGGGACTATACACAGTTGTATGGGGCAAAAGCAAAGACCCTTCTTCAAACACCACAAATGAGAAAGGCAAAGCTCAAGAATTGCCAATTGTTGTTAATGACATCAACAAATCTAATGATATAATTACTTTGGATAATGGAATCTCAATTATCAAGCTACCATCAACTCAAGGAGGACATATTAATCATGCAACTACTATTTGATGGGAATTTACATAGTAACAAAATAATAAAAATTATAATAAATTGGTTGGAGAATATATGCAATATGATTTAATATGAACATGGTTTATTACTTTCTTGGTAATATTCTAAATTTTGACAAGAAAGGTGAAGGAGGTAAGAACAAGAATGAAATTGTTCTTAAGATAACTAAAGGTGGTGTGAAAGAATTTTAATCTTTTTTTTTGTGGTAAGTGATCTTGTTCTTCTCTCTTTGTAAAATCTTCTTTTTTGTTGTTGGGTTTAATTAATTAGTGGATCTTACTAATTAGAGTTTAATTGTATTTGGGGAAAAAGGAGCATTTTATATGCCTCCTAATGTGTAACCATCCTTAATTCTGTTGTATCTTTTTTCTTTGTTATTATGAAAACAAAAGTTGATCACCTTGATCCAAGTTAATCACATTCTTATCTTTATATACTCCCTAGTTAATAATTTTTTTGAGAGGTCAAACTTTTGAGAGGTCAAACTTTCAAAACTTTGACCGTTTATAGATCGGAATATATAGAACTTTGAAAGCCGGAAGTAATATATTTGGTTTTGTCACGGAAATATCTTTTATAAAATTATATTTTTTTGTAAAATATTCTATATATAAAGGGGGAAAAACGAAGTCAAAGCGTTGCCTCGAAGACCACCCAAAAGTAAATGGGTAGTTTGAATTGGATTGGAGGGAGTATTTTTTTGTGTTGGGAATCATTAGTTAATAATTTTTTTTGGCTTGTGATAGAGAAAATTGGTGGCTTAAACTAAGGTCCGATTCTAGAATTTTAGGTGAATTAACGAAACTTGAACTCATGTAGTCAAGTGAATGCGCAACATCAAAAGTGATATAAAAGTAAGTTTGATGATAATGAGTTTCGAACTGGTGTAGGGAAATTTTTTCTATTTAAAGCGAGGTTAGAATGTTCGATTCTCGAAAATCTATTCTGCCAAATTAAATCGAACTTGAATGTTCGATTCTCAAATTCTATTCTACCATATTAAATCAACATAGAATGTTCGATTCTCAAAATCTATTCTATATATCACACATTCACACCATGAAACATAATCAGAAACATCTAATAACTCGTCCAAAAGTGACAGAAAAATCAAAATAAGGGCATCTTTGTGTCTTCATAGATAGTGACCATTACTTGATCATATGTGTCTTTGAAGTGATCTATACATAGAGATAGAAGTGTAGAACCTGATTCCAACGAGTTGATGTCCGTTAACATAGAGCTATTTTGGTATGAAATAAAGACGGGATTTTGTGACCATTTTACAACAAAATGTTACTTTTGGGAAACAAGTTACCACAATCTGTAACACTAGCTGGACTATTGTAGTTACATCTCATCATAAAATGATCAAAAAACTTCTGTCTTTAAAATCCGTCTGAAACAAGTGCGGATTCCAATAGATCACTTCAGGATTTTAGGAACGAGTTTTACACTCTTGCCAAATTCTCATTAATCAGACTCGAATCATCTTGGAGCTAAGGGCCGAAGGCCTTGCTGTTGTTTATACAGCGGACGATCCCTGTATTGAGATACGGAGTCTCAAATCTCCGAACCACTTTATTTATAAAATGTACACGAAAAAATTGAGAAGTTAGGATTTCGAACCCCAAAGTCCCAAACCTTAACAGTCAACAACAAAGGCAAATCATGCAAACCCAATTTGTAAAAAATTCTGCAATTCTCATATCTAGATACAAAGCTCTACCTAATCCTTACATCTATTGTGGGACATCAAATGGAAAGGATACATAAAATACATCTCGACACTTTACCTAAGATTTTCTAAAGACGGCTTATTTGAAGCTTGGAGACAATTAATCGCTATCGCCATTATCTACAAGAAAAGGAAACAGTACATCAGTATAATAGCAAACCAGTGCACATACTTTTTTTACCGATGGTAAATTAACAAAGAACTTCTATTTGTGTGGCGGTTTCATGCAACAAAGAAGTAAAAGAAAGACCACATGAGATCGACATGATATTATTAGAGTGTTGTACAACAATAACAGTAAAGAATTAGAACTTCCTGGCCAGTTCGACAACACATACCAGATAGATCTTAAGTAATCACAAATATGACGGAAAATCTAAGTCCATTCAGTGAAAATTTAGCAATCCATTTATAGGATCTATGTTACTCTGATTACAGTACGACCTACGTTATTGGATACATGGACATATAATATATTCAAGTGACAGACTCTGCATGGCTGAATTTTAAGATACAAGGACTCACTCCAAAAATGAGGATACAAAATTCAGGGATACATCTCCAGAATCAAACAAAAAAATGCAAGGTGAAGTTGAAATATTTCGAGATTACAGATTCAGATATATTAATGTTTGAGTCTTTGAGAATAAGCCTTAAAATCAATTAGGTTGTAATGGAGAATAAATTACCTTGATCTGATTCCTCACTTGGACTACCATCGCCACCATTCTCTTGATCTTCACCCACTGCCTCTTCGTCCTCTCCACCCTCATCCTCATCCTCATCCTCGTCCTCATCATCGTTATCACTGTCTTCAGACTCACTTTCACTTAATTCTGGTATTTTGGGCTTAGGTGGCGGCACATAACTGGCAGCAGATCGCCGTCGAGAACTCACTACAATATTACTCAGATCTATGCCTTCAAGTTCTTTTGCCTTCTCCTTCCTCTTCTTTACTTCCTTGATGTCTGCTTAAAACGAAAATAGTACCACATCGTCAAGCTACCACTCAATATATGATATGGTTAAGCTGCAACTTTTTCAAGAGCTATACAGCAAAGAAAGAAACATTAATTGCAGAAATCAGCAAGTGATTAACTATACAACAACTAATATGAGGCCATAATAAATGCACGTCTCAAGGAAGAAGATATAATTAAAATGGGAATAATGACTTCAAATTATAAATGAACGATGACACATTGTGCTCAGTTCGCAGACATAAGAATAATTCTCCAACATAACTATAACATCAGTTCCTGCCTACGGTGAACAAGGGGCTACGATGCAAGCACCTTAGCACTGTTATTATATAGAGATTGCACCAAGGACACTAAAATCAACAATATGATAGAGTGAGCTACTGTTTTACAAGTTTACATTCCAGTAATATATTGACACTTCATTAATATACGATTTAGTCACCACTCACCACTGACTCAGCAGTGAACAAAAGCCGAGAGATTAGAAATGTTTCCCACTTTGTTAAAAAGTACGGAAAAAGCATGTAACTGGTACCACAGAAGCAGCAATATCGCTGAGCTAACGAGATCAATTATGAGTAGATCCCACCAAACATAGGTAAGCAAAATTCAAGCACAGAATCAACGCCATTCCCAACGACAACTAACAATGCAAATTTACCTACCCTAACAGCAATTTACATTGTCATTTTGACTAAGTTATGGGGTTAAAAGTAAATAAATGACACATGGATGTTTAATAATGAATGCATAGAATGATAAGACAACGGGAGTGGCACCAGTCGGAAATTGTAATAACTGGGTAGTTCATGGTATGTTTTCCAGGCAAAGATAATAGTCATTCCTGGTGATGGATTTTAGCAATAAATGCATAATATTTTCATTCATGAATGCAATTTGCTAAAAAAAATGCAATGTAGAACTTTGTATAAACTCCAATTAGCACACACCGATCGATATCCACATCCACTAATCAAAAACAAATACAGCAAGTATATGACTAAATAAACTCCATAAGCACCTTTCTCGGATGGATCGGTTGATAAACCCTCATTTGATAGTATTTTTTCCAGCTCCTTTATCAAACAGGCTTCACGCTTGTTTTCTGGTACCTCTTTGACTTTCTTGTATATGACGGGAGGGATACTGTGTTAAAACAAAGGCCGGTCAGTAACCTTGAACATCGACAGCAAAAAAGAGGTATATGCTAACGGATGTTTCAAAATATGAAATGTGAACCTCAATCCACAAGATTTGATTACTGATTTTAGATGCTCCACTTGTTTTCCATAGGAAGGTTTGGGAACTTCTTTCTTCTACACGATAAAATGAAGACTGATTATAACGTATAAAACTATAAAATTAAAAAATTTATCCCCAAAACACACAACAGTGGTGCAAAGAGACATCTCACCTTCACAGGCTTCTCCTCAGATGATACAGAGTTATCATCTCCAGAAACACCGCCATCATTCTCTTCGTCACTTGTCTCTGAAACGGGTTTTGAAGCCTTGGTTTTCTTTCCTTTTGGGACTTTTGAGTCCTCTTCTGTTCTCTTACGTTTTGTAACTGGTGCGGATGTTTTTAACTTCGATCTCGGAACGCTTTTCTTCCTAACGTTTACTTCCCTTTCTGAACCATCATCAGTTTCTTCGCCTGAAGTTGTAGGCGCTTCCTCTTTCTTAGATTTAGAAGAGGCTTTTATATGTGAATCTTTCTTAACAGCTTTTTTCTTGTCAATCACCTTTTTTGGAGGGCTTTCTGGTGAATTTATCACCTGAACGAAGATAACAAAGACTCTTCAATAAATAAACAATTGATCATATCAACCTTTGGGTCATATCGAAATTGACATATACTCACCTCATCAACTTGCAGGCTAATAAATTTCTTGAACGGATCCAAGGTATGTTTCTCAAGTACAAGATCTTCTTCCAGAAGTCGACGTAGCCCGGCCAAAGTTATAGTTCTGCAGCACAACATATAAGATTGTAAGAGTATGAGCCACGATTAAAGATATAAGATGGGAAGAAGATTAAACTGGCAAAAGAGAAGGATGATCCATAGAAGTTGGATAGTGAAGACATACTGAGAATTCTCTCTGATGTACGTGGCTTTTTCCCAAATTGCCTTTTTAATTCTACCTTCACTTGGAGCAACATCACTTTTTGACTCTTTGGCTCCATTGGAAGTCTCTTTTCCAGTTTTGAGCCCTGTCAAAAGACCCATAACAGGAGAGTCTTCCTCTCCCATCGTCTCTCCACCGCCAGAGTTCGAGCCTTCTTTCTTTGCTTCCGGCTCATTTATTGATTCTTTTTCAGTCGATGAAACAGCGTTCTGCTCAGTGGTACCTTCACTCTTGGGCAATTTTTCAGCAGAGGGAGATTCAATACACTAGCGTTCAATAAGAAAGAAATTCCTTCAGCAATAACAACTACGGAAGATACGAGCTTAAAAATAGGGCAATCCTCAAGAAAACTTCTCCTTAAATAACTCAAATGGAAACCTATAAATGTATACAAATGCAAGATAATATTATTCTGTCTCTTCCTTCACTGCCATAGGGGTGAACACCAAGACCAATATTAACCATCAATTTTTAAGAATGATTCTCGAGACAAACACTATCATGTATGTAGATATCACAGCTTACTCTGTTAAATTCTACTATTCAGACTTGAAAAAGGGATTGATAGAATTCACTGACAAAAGCAGGATTGAATAAAACAGAAAAAATCCTACATCTTACAATCTCGATAGAACACTAGCTTTCCTTGAAAGTTATAAGCAGCGGTAGAATAGTAAGATGATAATAATGATCAACGGATGAGAAAACATGGCCTTGTTATTTTCTCACTTGCTTCAGTTGTACACAAAGATTAAGTAGCAAAATGACTAATTAATAAGTAGTAGATTCTTTCCTTCTAACACAACGCAATATGAAAATGTTATAAATCATAATTGGACTGAAAGTTTAAGACTCCAGTATGGCTTGGCCAGAATCCGCGGTATAAAAATACATCCCGTTAACCAAAGAAATATCCTGGCGAGAAAAGCAGAAGCACCGCAACAGCCCATTGACTAAAAATCTCAGGCTATTGTTTTCAAGACCTTAACCTTTTGCTTAGATACAAAAGTGGAGGGAAAGGGACGAGGGAAGGGGTTTTCCGTCCAAAAATTTCCTTTGTTGGAGGAGAAATAATTTTGCTTCTGGAAGGGAAATGGAGTGATCTATTTTCACTTCCCTCCGGCCTCCAAAATCCCTCCCCCCTCCCTTTCCCTCCAAATTCCCCTATCCAAAAGAAACCCAAATGTACATGTGAACCAATGGCAACAGTGGGAAACCATAAACAAACCCGTGGTCAGAATAAGCCAATCTCAAAGGAAATGAACCAATTGTCAATTCAAAGTACCTCCTGGGACATTTATCAGGGCTACCGTATACCATCTCACATGTTAAGCATCAAAACACTTCAAGAACCTCTGAGGCACTGACCATACAAAAATCGCATCATCGAATCATAGGTAACATACTAAGACACAGCCCACACACACCCCCAGTGCAAAGCTTAGTTCGAAATATGGCTAAACTCGAGTATATTTCAAAAAAAAAGTTTTAAAAAAAAAACTTAACTCAAGTAGTAAAGTGCTAAGCTGTAATGAACAAAATTTAACTACCTTTTAACTAGACAAATCGTGCATCGGTCTCCAAATAAAATGTATTATATTTTCAAGCTCTAAATGTATATACCTTAAACTATAACTTCGACAACATTATGCAAACGTAATTGAAAAGTAATTTAGACGCAATTAATTACAAACACAACAGACAAGAATCATCCTTTGAAACAGACAGTAATCGATTGCACCAATAACAACAATTCAATGTCAATTTAGACGCAATAATTACAACAACAGACACGAATCATCCTTTGAAACCGTCAATAACCGATTGCACCGAAAGCCGAAAACAACAATTCCATATCAATTTTTTTCTAAAAAGAATCAAAAATACGAAAGAGATAACGAATTCGTTACGTTTTGAAGCCATTGCTTGACGAAGCGTTTATGTGAATCCAAAGCATGAACTTCAAACCCTAAATCCTTCTCTAACAACCTCCTAACACCTTCAAACGTCAACGAACTGCGCAAACAACACACAAATCATCAATAATCACATAAAAAATCAAAATTAAATCCAAAAACAATCGTAAAACCCTAGAAAAAACGATAATCAATTCAAATCAGCAGAAAACGAATAGTAAGAGGATGAGAGAGTACTCGGCTTGGTCTTTGAAGTAGGAAGTTCGAGAAACAATGGCGGATTTGATTAAAGACTCAATACCATGCGATTTTTCGGCATTGTGCGTGTTTTCTTCCGCCATTTTTGCGGGAGTTTGTGTGTGTGTGGTTTCTCTCTCTTCGGTAGTGAATGAAGTAGTGCGGGTGAGTGTGTGTAGTGTTGTATTCGTACTTTTTTGTCGAATTATGAAATATGATTGATTTTGTTATGAGTCGATGTGATCAATTGCGGTGTTTGTCGGGTTTAATTAGGGTTTTATTTTGATTGGTAGTATATGGTATTATATCGACTCATTTTCGGACTTTCTTTATCTTATTTTCGTGTTTTATTTGTGTGAATGAGATCTGGTTGCGGGTTATACTTATCTTAAATGACTTGTTGGCCGCTACCTACTTGTAGAGTTGTAGGGGAAGATGTCAGTAGGTAGCGGTCGGGTTGGGTCAGGTTCAGTTGTTGCGACTTGCGAGCTAGGGAGGGGCGGGGTCGGGGATGTAGGGCATGTTACTGGCCCGAGTGTAGGTCTAGGAGGGGTTATGAGAGCTTTGAAAAGTTGGCCCATTAAGCTAGCCCAGCCCACCAAAATGGGCAACTCGGTTTATTATCTCCCGATAAATAGCCAATTAGTATAAATTAGGTGGATTATATGAGATACAAAATTACAACAAAAAGGTGAAATAAAAAGTTCGAGGTGGAAGACACTAGTAAGTAAAACGCAAATGCTGGATATATCAAGTGATAGAATATCAAGAATATCCATGATGATGGTGAAGGTCTTGGTTACTACTTAATACTCAAAAATGCATGTTTGGGAATAGGTAGGGACGTAGATCTAGTCGAGACTCGAGATAAGCAATTTGAAATGAAAAAGATGCCTCGAATTGGACTTGTGTTGTTAAATACTACCATATTAGTCTCACGGAAATAATCTTATATTCTTTTTTGGTTCAATACTCTGCTTTATATAAATTTAACGTGTATGTTGCTCATTCCCGTTTATGATTATTCTCGAGAGTGGGATATGAGGGAGGGTTAATGTAAAAATATTATATAGAAAAGTCGATGATGTTAATAAAATGTTGAACGTGTATATCACACCTCAAAAACATTTACCGCAGAAAACAGTGTTAAAAATTTAGCACTACAGGATGAGTTTACAGGACAAAATAGCGATACAAAGTTCGACCCACCAAACGTCCAAAAACTAGCAAATTGCTAAATCTAAGTCACATAAATACATCAATTAAGCAAAGCTCGACTGAGCATCAGAAACCATGGCCTGCAATAATGCAGATAACAAGAGCTCCAACTACAACGGCGAGGTGATAGGTATTACATGAGTTCAGTGCCGAGGAACCAGAAGAGGCAATCCCCGAGGAGAGAGTAGCGGGACCACCAGCAGGGAGCGATCCCAAAGGAGGAAGTGCACTTGTTGATCCGGGTAATAGAGCTCCTCCAGCTTGGGAAGGGGCTGGCGCAGGTGCATAAATGGACTCCCTGGTGGCGGTGGTTGGTGGTGGAGTGACTGCAGGAAATTGTGGAGCACCTGAAACATAGTCAGATTCAAATGAGTCGGTCGTTAAAATAAAGACAGCGTATCAAAGTGAAAACTCAACTGAAAACTTAGCGCAATTTCTAAATTTACCTGGGCAACGAGGCTGGAGAGATGCAGACAACCTGAAACATAACAACGAAAAATACATTTCATCAATAAAATGATCTAGCACAATAAAGCCCTTGAAGACAGTAAAACTGTGAGATGTGATGGAGAAACTTACGTTGTGATGATTGTGCCATTAGCGTAACCATCATAACTACAGGAGGTAACATTACAACCAGCACTACTCTGCTGTACAGTTACATTCCCCAACATAAGGTTACTTCCCCGGCATTGCATGCTCGAACAAGATACAGCCAGTGTTGCTGGCGTACAATACAAACTGCAAACGTAGTTAGTTAGATGTTGAAATAAGTCTATTGGGAGGGGAGCATTTTCTCTGTTTGGAAAATAAGTCGCGTTGAGGAGAAATGTAGAAGAGAAATCGAGGGATACAGTTTCCTTCTCAAAAGCCAAATTAAAAACCTTTCCATGTTCAGGCACGGTAAAACTAGGAAGTAAAACACACTGGTCCATTTTCCCTCCCTCCCTACTTTCAATCAAAACAAACCCTAAAGTGGAGGACACAGGAAATTGAGAAGGTGCAAAGTACAATGGATCAAAAATACTAACTTGCGACCAGCTGCGGCACAACTGCATTGGACACAGTGACTAGCTGATATAGCATAACTTCCATTTGGCACAATCAAGCCATAATCAGAAGCGTATCGTGGAAAATTTGAGGCACAGGCTGAAAATCAAAGACGTAAACTCAGACAATATGCACATCATCCATAATTTAACTTTTAACTATCCATTACAGTGAGATAAGCACGCACAAAGGATCTTAAAAGGAAACTTCAATCAGCATTTCCATTTTAGGTAATTCATAGAAGTATTCCACATAAGAAAAATATTTAATGTGTATCAACCAAACTCTAAATTGCCTTATTATAGACTTAAGTTGACTTAGGCATTATTAGAAAAGGGTATTAGGCGTCGGGAGAGTGGAGGAAGGACGTTTTCCTTCCAAATCTTACCTATATTGGTAAGATTTTGATTTACCTTTAAAAAGGAAAATGTTCATTCAATTTCCCTCCAACTTAATTTACTACCCAAACAAGGAAAGATGCACCCCTTCATTCCTTCAAATCCCTCCATCCGAATACGGTATTAAGCTTTGGCCTAAAGGCATAAACATAAACTAAACCCCAAAACTATACTCTCAAGTCTCGCGTCATAACACTGATTATGCAAAGCTAATCCACGTAACAACACATTATCAATAAATAGGCTCTTATCCACTCACAATACATTCAAACATCTCAATAACTAACACAAAATCTAAAACAACCACATTGTTCTCCTAACTACACAACAATACAACAGCATTACCCCAATGCCTCAAGGGCTCCCGTAAATATACATAGCAATAAATAGGATCTACTCCAGTCACAATACACATTCAAACATCTCACTAACCATCACAAAATGTAAAACAACCACATTGTTCTCTTAACTTCACGGCAATACAACAACAACATTACCCAAGTGCCTCAAGGGCTCCCGCAAATATACATAGCAATAATTGGGCTCTACTCCGCTCACAATACACGTTAAAACATCTCACTACCCACCACAAAATCTAAAACAACCACATTGTTATCTTAACTTTACGGCAATACAACAACAACATTACCCAAGTGCCTCAAGTGCTCCCGCAAAATACATAGCAATAACTAGACTCTACTCCACTCACAATACACATTCAAACATCTCATTAAAATCTAAAACAACCACATTATTCTCTTAACTACACGGCAATACAACAACAACAACATTACCCCAATGCCTCAAGGGCTCCCGCAAAAATACATAGCAATAAATAGGCTCTACTCCACTCACAAGTCACAATACACATTCAAACATCTCATTAACCAAAAATAAAACTCTAAGACAACCACATTGTACTCTTAATTACACAACAATAAAACCCGAAAAATATATGCTTACAAAACATGCTTACCAGAGAGTGGAACAGAAAGAATATCCCCAGGTGAAATAGCAGTACTACCCATAACATTAACATTCATCAAATCAGTAAGAGTAGTCTGATACCGCGTCGCGATACCAGCCAATGTATCAACAGGCTGAACAACATAAGACAAATAAATAGCAGGCAAATTATTATCAGAATTATTAAAACAAGTACAAGGCAATGGCACTACTAAATTCATCCCAACATCAAGAACATTAGGATCATTAATAGAATTAGCTTCTTGTAATTGATCAGCTGATACTAAACCACCATAAATTGAATCAGCAATTATTGAAAGTGTATCAGAAGGTCTAGACTTATAATGTGTAGACACAGATTTCCTAATTCCATCAACACATGAACAACTTATTGGCACTTTTAGGAATAATTGGGAAGGAAGTATATGATTTTCGACATCCGGGTACGAAATGTCTATTGAATTTGCAGTTAAGAGAGCAATTGGGTCAATTTCAAAGAGTGATGCAACTTCTGAAACCTTCAGTTCTGTGTATAATGTGTATCCCACCATTGCATTGCATGAATTTGAGTTTGAACATGGTTCAATGGTGGATTTTGAGCTTATTTTTGGTGAAATTAAGAGAAATATTAGTGAAAATAGAGTAAATTTGATAAATGGCATCATTTGAGAATTGGGTATTAGGTTTTGCATCTTTTTTTCACTTCAAAAACACTAAAAAAAGTACCAAAAAATTACAAAAGTATGAATCTTTTTGAGCTTTTTTTTGATGTTTTTGCATTCAAGTGAGTAAATTTAATTGGGTTTGCTTTTTTTCACTTTAAACACAAGTAAAACACACTAAAGAAGTGTAAAAAGATAGAAAGATTGAATCTTTTTTGGTTTTTCTTGGTTGTTTTAGCATTCAAGTGAGTAATGAGATGAAAAGTTTGAATCTTTAAGTGGTTTTTGGGATTATGATGAATGTTTAACAGCTATAAGCTTGAAACAAACAAGAACAAAGATTGAAACTTTTGAAGGTTTTAGTGGAAATGGTGGAAGTGAAGAGCTACAATGGAGAAAAAAAGGGAGAAAATGTTGAAATGTGGGAAGAAAAAAATGGAGGAAACTTGAAAAGTTAAGAAGTGTGTGTGAGAAAGAGGAAAAGGGAAGAGAGAAGACAGGAAAACAGAAATGGTGGGAGACAGTGGTTTGGAAGACAGAGGTGTCTTGGAATTCGGGACAAGCTCATAGAGACAGGGACAAATATTATTTCTATACTTTAGTACTAAATTACCCTTTGATTAATGGTAGGTTTTGGGATCAATTGCAGGGGTAAAACAGTCATTTCAAATGTATAAGTTCGATTTTTGAATATCATTTGTTCCCTCTTGTGACGGTCACAAGCTTGTGACGGAGTAAATGTGACCATTGTATGATAAAAAGTAATCATTCATAAAATGTTACCAGTCATATAATGGTTACATTTTCCATAAAAATGGTCACATTTGCTCCGTCACAAGCTTGTGACGAAAAGTATCCGTCACAAATGAGAATTTGTGTTTGAATATATGTTTAGAGTCTAGGCGCTCGGTAAATCTTGCTTGGAACCGTCACAAGTCAAAGGTTTGTGACTTTTCACCACTTATCTCGTGTTTGCATCGCGGTTGCTACTTCGTATTATTTTAATCTGGGGTGAGAGGTCATAAGTTCATCACAAGTTTGTGTCAGTTACAACTTACAAATGAGGATTTGACATAGACTCCATAGTATTGAAAACGTAATTGTTCTTTTATATACCTGATTCACTTAATAATGTACTCTATCAATATTGTATAATGATAATCAAAATTTATAGTCTAATTGGAGTCTTACATAAAAATTTGTGGCAAAACAAATAGTCATATTTATTGATAAATCAGCTCTGCCTTGTTAGGCTAACTATTACTTTGACAATGCTGTGTATAATTTGTGTTATGCATAAGGCACGAAGCTATAGAGTTGGGCCTTGATTCAAATAAGATGGGCTTTTTTATAGGACACTTTAGTTGAGTTGGGCCTTGTAGCCCATACAAACAAGACATTCCTACACATAGAACCACAATATACTGCACGTGCATGATCCAATAGTACACGACTCACAACATCAACTTTATAAAAGATGTTCATTTGCTTATAAGTCTATAATATTGCATAATAAAACGATTTTATACGAGGATATGATTTAATCAAAGCAATCTATAAACGTTTTGTTTATATACTTTATAAGGACGATCCTATAAAAAACTGATATATAGTTGAACCCGACTCACTAAGCTCATAAAATAAAAGGATACGGAATAATGCCTTTTCATAGGTTACAAAGGTCTGTCGATTAAATTGTCTTGAATACTCTAAACTTTTGCTCAAGGGTCAACAAATTAAACATAAGAGCAACTAATTTTGGGCGATAGTCTACATTTGACAATCTTTGGTCCAAATTCTTGAAGTTATATAAGCAATAGTGTATGGGGGGCGCATAATTGTTAGATTTGTCGAGGCTCCGAGCCTCCGAGGATGTAAACTCAGGACTTTTTCAGTCACATCGCCTTCAAAACCATGTCAAAAAAATTATCTCTACTAAAAATTTATGTTGATGGTGGAACTCTTATGATCAGTTTTATATTCTGACACGCCCTCACACTATTAATAAGGAAGGGCGAGTTAAAAGGAAGAAAGGTCACAAAGGTCGAATGAATTTGCGTACTTGGATAAATAGGTGAGGAAATAGTTTGAGCATCAAGACCTATCACCAATGTATGTGTGCAATGCGACTAAGTGCGCACTTTGTTAGACTTTAAAAAAAAATTAAAAAAAATGTGTGTGTTTGACAATTTTACCCTTTTCATTTTTCACCTCATTCTCCCATCGTTCACTTCTTTTTCCTAACCTACCATCTTCCTCCTGAACTCCTCCCTTTCTTTCTCTTTTTTTTTTTTGAGGGTAACACCCCGAGGGGTATTAATTCAATAACGATAAATCAAAACGTACAGCATCGTTCGCAGTTGGAGGAAGGGCATCCAACCAAAAGAATCTACCAACAATCCTAGGATTAATATGCGCTAGAGCGTGTGCAACGCAGTTATTAACTTTGGCTCCCTCAATGGTATCAAAATATTCCCCAACACTGTTCTACAAACCCGTGTTCCCCGTTTATAAAATCGATACTTTCTTCATTTTAAGCTACTGGGTTAAGTCGCGAATTTGTATCTAAACTCGGTCTAGATCCAAGATACCCAACCAGCGTGCATTGATGCGCCGATCTCGTGCGAGACGCAGCAATTGTGGTGACAAAATTTTGAAATGGGAGTAGAAAGTGATTTTTAGATCTGATTTCAGAGCATTTGGCTTGGGGGGATTGCCGGAGGCCGAGGATAGGGTGGCCGGCCAGTGGGGATGGGTGGTGTTGGCGGTGGGAGTGTACGGTGTTGGTTGGAAATGGGTGGATGATGTTCAACGACATAGTACATGTTTGTACTACAAGTCTTTTGTTTCATTTCAATGAAGGGTAAACAATGGAAAATAATGGACAAAATGTACTGAAATAAGTAAAAATCGTACTGCGAAATAAACTACGTCGTTACTTTTCCATATGTAAATTCGATTTTTATCTAATTAATACTATTTAACGTAGGAGAATTTGGGGAGTTGGATACGGATATGAAGGATGGTGGTTGATGTTTGTCAACTGGGTTGGTCGTGGGTGAACGGCGACGCGGTAGTTGTGGTGTTCATTAGAGGAGACGAGGGTTGTGCTAGGGTGGTAGGGGTGGCTGAGAAGAGGGGGTGGTGGTACGGTGGTTGTGGGTACTACGTGAATTTGGTGGGTTTTTTTCAAAAGTTTTCTATGAATGTAATACTAAGACCTTGATAAATGATAAGGGTAAAATTGTCAATAATAAACTAAGATGAGTCAAATGTGTACTGCGAAAATCAGGACCCTTAAAATATAGTCTACTGACAAGTTAATAAATTAATGTGACGAGTTTGTCACTATTTGAGAAAACATTCAATAAAGATTTTGAACTACTAAAGGTACAAAGTATCAATTACCAAGCACTCCTAGTACCATGAATTCTCTACCTTATTTAACTCGAATTTAACTCTCGAACCAAACTAAAAACCAAATGCCCCAAGTCATAACGAGCCCATTTATGACATTTACCTTCCAAAAATTCAATTTCAATTATTCATTCAACAATTTATTACACTATATCTTGAACTATTCAAGTATTTCGAACTTATGGATTTTTATAAATTGCCATGTTAATAATTGTTTAGACATATGTTATTGATAAGATTACGGTACTGGGCCTGGACGCACCCATACATACGGAGAGAGAGTTCAGTTTATAAGTCCAAGAAGGTTCGATCTCAAAACCAATTGGTAATGGGTGGAGTAACTACTTGGTTTATAATTTATGTGTGTTTGTAACATGTGTTCACTTTTTAAAATGTGGCCACTGGCCACAAGCTAATAATTGTATAGATAATATGTTATCTCTTATCCGATATTTTATTCAAATTTTAATCGCTCTTTCATTCCATTTTTCCACCCACAAGTAATTGGGGTCATTAGTTTAAATTTAGATAATGTTTTTATTACAAAGGCCATGCTATGATACAGGGCGGAGGTGCGTAATTTTTTTAATATTGCAAAATCGAGTTATATGAGAGAATTTATTTTATTTGGTTGGGCAAAATGTAGGGTGAAATAACATTATATAAATAATACGTATTGTTCAATATAAGAATAGAACCCTTCACCTTTTACAAAAAAAAGAAAATACTATCAAGAACCATATAATTAATCACAAATTCTCATTTGTGATAGACACTGTTTTGTCATAAGTTTGTGACCTCTCATAACTAACAAGTGAGAGTGTAGGTGGAAAGGCAAGTGGAACGAGGGTTGTGAGAGGTCACACTTATGACCTTCACAAACAAGACGGTCCGATAATTAATATGCACATTTACTAAACAAAATTTTATTTATTTTTGGGAAAAGGGGTGCGGATGGATCCCTTGAACCCTTAAACTGTCTTAGTATGGATCCTATTCATTTCTTCAAAAAAAAAAATGGAGGTCCATTACTACTCAACCGTCCAGATTAAATTTGTCCCGCTAGGATAATTGTAAATTTTCTTGAAAATAAAGGAGTCTAGTGGTTAAAACATTGGTAAAACTCCCAAGGGTTTCAGGTTCAAGACTCACCAAAAGCAATCTTGTAGAGGTAAAAATGACCTTGGGCTATGCCTTCTAATGCCTTCTAGACTTCGAGTCTGTCATCCCGTAAAAAAGGTGGTTAACCTGGTGTATGTGGTTTGCGAGCTATTACGTATACCCGGAGGGTTTACCAAGTGCGCACCAAAGGTAGCGGCTGCGGTTTCCTTTGTCATAAAAAAAAGGTAACTAATTGACATTAGAATTTATAATATAATAATGTTTATGAGAGGAAATGAAGCAAAAAGAAACGAAGAGGATCAATTTCCCTGATTATCATGTGTCTAAAGTCTAAACAACTATTAATATGGGTCAATTGGACACATTTTAGAAAAACTCTTATTTGAGCTTTTTGCATAATTAAATTTAGGGTAATGATAAATACAACACGGTGGGTTGTAGGTAAAAATTTAATATATTTTCTTAAGTAGAATTAAAGTTGGAATTTATGACAAAATTACGCGTATATTGATGTCACTAATGCTTGTTTTAAGCTTTTATTTCCTCTTTTAGATCCTTAAATATAACCCAGTGGATTGTATATATCATTTTCCTTAAATTTATTTTTCCGAAATAAATTGAGGTGTATTAATGCAATGTACATCATATAGTAATTAATAATACTGAAGTTGGACTTCTTTAAAGGATAATATTAAATCCAAGCACATCATTGTATGTACATTGATGAGGTGGGGAGTTCAACTCCTTAATTACTTGACAAATCTGTGTATAAGAATGTCTTGCGTACAAAAGAAAAATGATTTTTATTATTAATGCAATGTGTCAAGATATTTTTATGGATGAATTTGTTTTACAACATTGAAGTAAAATTGGTTTAGAGTAAGGACTAAGGAGAGCTCTGTTTCCCCTCTAAGGCTATTTTCAATATATTTTCCGAATCCATTTACCAAAGTCTTATTTATTTCATAGCGATATAGGCGAGTCTAAAGCCCTGTTTACCTCTGAGCACGAGAACTGATCCAAGCCTTTGATTTGGGTTATCAAATTTATATTACAAGCTTTATTGATGGAGTTCAATCCAAATCTTGACGTATTGTAAACTTATGCATTTATATGAGGCATTGAGGCCTAATTTTTCTGTGCAACACATGACCTTACTTTGTTTTAAGACACCCATATAGGTTATAACAATTAATATGAAACCATAAGATCATTCTACAATAAATTGGTCATCAATTTAACACATATATTCTCCTTAAAGACGGACCAATTCTCTAATGTCGTCATTTTAACGACAAATATGACAATAATCTCACAAACAACCTGTCATTACGAGGCTTGTTTGTATCGACAATTCAGAGAAACCAGTTATGTTGTTGTCGCTGTTCAATCGAGTCTTTGGAGCATGGGACTGCTCTCATTGTTATGGACTTGAAAGGATATTCCCATAACCAAGCTTCTATGCGTCTTAGTTGGTTTCCTATGTTTTATTTTGTTATAAATTATGTTGTTATATTTAGTATAGGCCAAGTAACACTAATTTTAGTGTTACATATCAGAATAGTTCACTCTGTAGCCCAGAGGGCATTGTAAGTTGTTCTTCTCCGTTATCAAAAAAAAAAACTTGTCATTATAACTTAGAAAATGATACTATGGATTACACTCCGTCTTAAATGAGTCACATTTATTTCGTTCTTTTAACTAAGATGACGAAACGTAACTGTGTTCATCAAGATTATTGGCTTATTGCAACATAAAATGGGTATCCATTCTTTAGACCATCCCCGAGCAGAGGTCGCGACCCGGTTTTGCTCTTAATCCTAGTTTATTTATCTTGATCTACTATTACCGACCCAAGCAGAAGGTCACGACCTATGTAATCATTCCAATCATTTTCCACTACACAACATTCTTAATCATTTCTCACATTCCCTACCCCACTTTTCTCTCTTATTTTTACAATTATTTTTCCTAACAATTACGAAGTATTGTTTTATTATGGTTCAACCAATAGAAATTGTACACATAGAGGTCACAAATGTGGTCAATTTATTTCAACAATGGTCACAACTTGACATTTAATTTTATGTCAAATGTCACAAATTAACTAAACAAGGTCACAAATTAACTTTGCTTAATGATGTTATTAGCATAATCAAACAAGGTCATAATCTACCAATTAATCTTATTTAGGCATGCTCTGAGCATAAAACTACAACTCTAGAAGCATTCATGGTCACCTTTCAACATTCATGATGATTAAGATGCTAGAAAATGGAAGAAAAAAAAAAGGGATAAGAATAAGTTGCATAATCCAAGTAATGATGTCATTTAATCTAAATTGTGATATTTGAAGCCTTCAGAAAAGCTACATGCATGCCTACAAATCTACACATGCATGATTTGATGCGAATCAATAATTTCATCACAACCTCACGGATTACATGCATTCGAAATTGGAAAATGATATATACAACCCACTGGGCTGTGTTTAAGAGTCTAAAAGAGGAAATAAAAGCTTAAAACAAGCATTAGTGACATCAATATACGCGTAATTTTGTCATAAATTCTAACTTTAATTCTACTTAAGAAAATATTTTAATTCTTATGTACAACCCAGTGGGTTGTATTTATCATTACCGTTCAAAATTTGTTGTTTCTCTTGATGACAACATTGACAGAGTAACGTACCAACGTCTGCCAATTTAATTATAGAAAGAAATTGGGTGAAACTTATTTAGCATCTTCATCGTACAACTTTTATGTCACCTCACGGCAAATATATATTCCAACATTTCCAACTATAGATTTCCAACTTTTATGTCACCTGACGGGACGATCCGTCGCAAGCTTAAAACGGGTTAAATATCTCTTACAAAAAGCAAGTGAGAAGGTTAGTGAGGGACTGAGGGGGTTTGACTTGTCTTAACCTTGCGACGGGTCGATCAGTCGCGCCGTCACCAGTAAAACTTGATGTATTTGTTATTGATGAGAAAATTGAACCGATATTAAACTCGAGACGAGATTTAAAATCAACATAATTCGAAACCATTTGAAGTTTAACATTAGGTCTTGCTTGTGACGGGTCGGATCTTGCGACGGGTATTTTGTGAGAGGAAATGGGTAGAGGGGACAAGGTGGACACCCCCATGTGCTTCTCCACTCACCCTTGATGGGTATTTTGTGAGAGAATATGGTAACCGTCTTAAGCTTAAGACGGATACCCCCGTCTTAAATGAGAATTTGTGGAAGTTTAATGTATAAGGCTAAGAGAATATGCGTTGTCAATCAAACACCTTAAACACCCTCTTAAATGATCCTAATAGATTTGAAAGGACATAAAAAAACTGAAGCAAACCAGACTAACTAGTAATGCTAAAGAAACAAGCAAAGTAACCAAAATAAACTGACCAAAGTGCAGTACAGTATCAGTAATTCAGTATCACACATTATTGTTTTGCTTTCAAATATACTTCCTCCATTCAACTCCACTCTACCAAATTTTTTTTTTCACGTTTGCCGAGACGTGTTTTACGCGGTAAATATCGTTAGCTACGTGTTTGCAAAAATTATAAAAGTTGGATATTAATAATGTACTTGTAAAGACGAATCAAACAAGATCACTCATAAATATATTTTCACTTATATATTGAGAGAAAATTGCAATTAGATGCCGACTCATGAATAGTGTGCAAAAATGAAAGTGGTAGAGTGGAGTTGAATGGAGGAAGTAATCATTATCATAAAACAAAAACAGTAATTGTTTCACAAGAAGAAGATGAAAGGTAGTAAATACTACAGTAAATAGTAAATTTAAAGGGTACATCTTTTGGCAGGGATTCTCGTGAACTTTATCTATACAGTTAATATGCTTTGATGCCTCTGAAAAGTTACTTTATTGTTATCATTCATCTCATGGCCTTATTTCCACCACCACCATCATTTACTTCTACCTCCTCTTTCATTATTGAGTTTACCTCTTTCATTATTGAGTTTACCGGTCAAGATTAACTTTACTACAACAACAATATTATCCCGATACCTTAACGGCTCTCGTAAATTACGAGGTAGGAGTGTCAAATGTATGTAATATTACCCTTGTGTTAGCAACTTAAAGGGCCTGTTTTCGAATGAACCGGGATGAAATTTGCGTTGAGACTAAGTCACAAAAATGTTTGTGATGAATTTTTGGGTGTCGGTTCGTTTGAAAAATGCTAATAAACGAAGTACATAAACTACTAAAAGGTTATAGTTAACTACCGACTTCTCTTTTTGGGTAGAAGGGTTCAAATGTATCGCGTTTGTATGAGGTACTCTTAAACATAACCTAACCCTTGTCAGTTTTTGCCGAGCTTAACATATAACACAATTTCTTATTTAAGACTGTCTTAACTTAAGATAACCTTTTAGACAAGTTAAAATAAAAAGGTTTTTAAGACGTTTAAGTTAAAACAGTCCTAAGTTAAGACGATCTTAGACAAAACCGAAGCAATTAGTCTTGTTTGCGACGGATCTATCCGTCACAAGCTTGTGACGGGTCGGATTACTCTCACAAGCTTGCAAGTGGGAGGGCAAGTGGGAATTCAATTGTTTCCCACTTACCCTCCCACTTGCAAGCTTGTGAGAGGGATACTATCCGTCACAAGCTTGTAACGGATAGTAACCGTCACAAATGAGAATTTGTGAAACCGAAGATATAATCACCAATCTCATTGTGAGTTTTTCACCCATCAACAAACTTGTCTTTCTCTATTCATTTTGTTGTCCTACTACTCCCTAGTGTCCTACCAACATTATAGTAATAATATGACATAAACCTGCAACACATTACACAATACACACTCCATTTAAGTACACTACTTAACCTATCTGCAAGTGCACCTTCCCCATCCATTAACATTACCTAATACCTACTACAACCACATAACACTCCTCAAAAAACCCACTTCACAACACCTTCCAAATCTCCAAAACTCAACTTTTCTTCATTCAGACATTTCATCAAACACCTTCTTTACACACCAAAACCCACATTTTCCACCCATTATTTCCAAAATTTAAAAGATACCCACTTCAAGATTTACCTTAAAACAGTCAAGTATGAAAGAAGGGTGGAAATCAAGCTCAAAAAGATGGGGAAATGGAGGTTTAGGGTTTAATAACAATGGAAGGTACTCTAATGGTGGTGGAGCATGTTGGAAAGAAATGGATGGTGTAAACATGTATAGTAATGGTAATAGTGAATATGGTAGTATGAAGAAAAGAGTTATGGTTGTTGTTGATGATAGTTCAAGATCTAAACATGCTATGATGTGGGCATTAACTCATGTTACTAATAAGGGTGATTGGTTAACTTTACTTCATATAATTTCTGATTTTGATTCTTCCTCTTCTTCTCCTAATCTTGCTTCCTCACTTGGTTCTCTTTGCAAGGCTTGTAAGCCTGAGGTATATTCCTACGCCCCGACTCGATCATTTATTTACCTTTTTTAGTAAGCGATATTTTAATCAGACCTAAATAAATAGGTACAAAACTACAAATTTGTCTTTGGAAGTAAGGATGATACAATATTATTTAGGGCAGTGATAACGCTACAACCGTTTTCTTTAACGTGCTAATTATATGGGTATATTAATATTCACTCCCTCACAATTTGAGTGACATTAGTAAAAATAAGAGTGGATTAATCATTTCCCGTTATTTAGCACGAGCATATTGTTAAATATTGTTAAATTTGTCTTTGTAACACTGCCTTACACAAGTATAGACTAACTTTATTTAGTACGAGTACTTGAGTATAATTATGAGTATATTTTACGAGAAATACTTGTGTCCTTTGGGAGTACGTCCTCTTTACATTCAAAGGAGGAGGACCAAAATGGAAACGAGGAGAATGATCCTCTTCCTCTGAGTCATGAACTCCTCTAGGAGGACACAAGTATTTCTCATATTTTAATGTCTTGAGTAAACTCTATTACGTAGAGTCGACTCTACTGGATCCGAATAGGTATGGCCGTATGGGTTCAGTAGTGAACTTTACCATGTAGAGTCGACTCTATTGGATCCGAATAGGTACGGGTTTAGTTGCGAATTTGAGTGATTAATTTGGTTATGTTTTTTTTTGGTATGAATTAATTTGGTTATGTGAGGTTCAGATTTTGTTTCTATTTATGTTGTTTGCTTTAGTTACCTCTTTTTCTTAGTTTTTTTGTCCTCTATTGTGAGAAATCTAACCAAAGTTCAAAACTTTATTGTGATTGGGAGAAACTCATTTGAGATAATACCTGTTATTATATATACATATACATACAAATATACAATATCCATATTTTCAGCCCAAAATTTTGTTTAAGATAGACATATGCTGTCATCTTAAACTTAAAACGAGTTAAATAAAATAGATATTTTTATGTATATATCTTTGTGTGACAAGTTGCATACTTGAATGAGTAAATGTTTTGTAAACGTAATTTTGAAACTTAAAGATTGAAACTTTTTTTTAGCTTGTGACGAAAAGCATCCGTTACAAATGAGAATTTACATTTTTAGTAATGTTGAGCTATATATAAAGTGGGAATTACTCCCTCCATTCAACTCCACACTACACCTTTCTTTTTTCACGTTTGCCAACGCGCGTTTTGCGTCGTAAATATAGTTCGCTACGTATTTGCAAAAATTATACGAGTTAGATATTTTTAATATACTCCTAAAGACGAATCAAACAAGATCACACATGAATATATTTTCTCTTATATATTAGACGGAAATTGAAAGATTCTTCCGACTTATGAATAGTGTCTAAAATAGAAACATGTAGTGTGGAGTTGAATGGAGGAAGTATATGATATTTCATGTAAAATGTGATATTTTCAGGTGGAAGTAGAAGCACTAGTGATACAAGGGCCAAAGCTAGCAACAGTATTGAGCCAAGTAAAGAAGCTAGAAGTATCAGTCTTGGTTTTAGGCCAGAAGAAACCATCTTCAATAATGTCATGGTGGGTCCCAACTTTTTCCAAATATGAATCTAAATGTCATAATCTTTCATGTTTATATATCTTAGATTCTTAGATCATCTAATCAAAAGTCTAATCACATGATGATTATGCAATCTTGTAGATCATGATTTCATTTGCACTAAAAATAACCAGTTAGACTTTACTAGGGCGTTTATATCGTCTTAAGTTTAAAATTGGTCAAATACTATTCATATAGATAGATAAGACAAGTTTATCAGCATTCCCCATGTATTCTACTTTTGGTCCCAGCGGACTACTTGGCCCGTTTCGTGTAATTTGTGGAAAGTGACCATAAACAATCATATAACGATCTTATGCAAGAACATAGCATTCTAATCAAATGATGATTATGCAATCTTGTAGAGTTGCAGATCATGATTTAATTTGCACTAAAAATAACCAGTTAGTCTTTCCTAAGACGTTTATATCTGTCTTAAGTTTAAAATTGTTCAAATGCTATTCATATAGATAGATAGATAGATAGGACAAGTTTATCGACATTCCCCATGTATTCTACTTTTTGCCCCACCTTACTACTTGACCCGTTTCATTTAATTTGTGAAAAGTGACCATAAACAATCATATATCGATCTTATGCAAGAACATAGCATGGGGTAACTATATTCGTTACACTCTTGTATGACCGTCTTACGCAAGACTAAATCATTGATCTGATGTTTGATTTGGTGGGCAGCTTGTTTGGTATGAGCAACTCAGAGAACTTTGTGGAGCAGTGCATCAACAATGCAGAATGCTTGACAATTGGTGTGAGAAAACAAAGCAAAGGCATGGGTGGCTATCTCATCAGCACTAGATGGCAGAAGAACTTCTGGCTCTTGGCTTAGAATCGGGATCGATAACGTCACTCTAAAATATACTATGTCTGTCGCATTTATTCATGGAAATACATAACCAATTAACTTATAATACTCTCTCAACATGCAGGACAGAGTATATTAGAGTGACGTTATCATTACCCCGAGAATATAAGGAGTATTCCGTATTCTTTTTATTTGAGTTTGTAGAGAGAAAATCTATTTCAAAATAAGTTGAAGTGTTGAAGAGAATTTGTGATGTGGAAATGTAATTACTACTATTTACTAGTATGTGTTGTTTCCTGATGTTTAGGGTAATAATAATTATTATGTAATGTAATTACTAGATTTTTATTTGAGAAAGGGAAGCATCTCTAATTCCCTTGTAAATCTCCTTATAACTTAATATGTGGACAATTATTTAAGACATTGTCAGAAGTTTAATTTAGTTGATAAACTTTAAAGATTAGTTTAAATCCTCATTTATGACGGACAAAATCTATCACAAGTTGCTTGTGACGTGAGATAAAGGGGAAAGTGGGAGAATAAGTGAGAGAGGGTTGTCAGAAGTTACAAGTTTGTGACCGTCACAACTGACAAGTAAGCCGGACCGTTAAATTTGTGAGATGTAGGATGTTCGATGTTGGATGTTGAATGCTACATTGTTTGACTTTGATTATTTTTTTTGTTGCCTTGAAGACTTCTTGGTACTGCTATAGTGCTATACGGTATTTTAATTGATCTTAAAATTAATTAAGTATTATTAAAGGATAATTATGCCAGATTTATAGTCTTGTCTTTTATGATGATGTTGGAAGTTGAGTATGTTTGTAGGCTTGTAGCCATTCAAAGTTAAATTAAACAAACATTGAGCAAACCAAGATCTATAACTCTTAAAATCATCATACTCTATATATAGTTACAATAAGTCTAGCTTGCTTAAGACGGACACTATACGTCGTAAGCTTTAGACAAATCAAATACTATCACTTTTGATAACAAAAACAACTTTTGGTCTTTTCTAAGCAACAAGTGGGTGACGGATACTGCCCGTCTTAAATGAGAATTTGTGACAGAAGCAAGGAACCAATGCATGTAAACTTATTTAGCATAGAGACTTTGAGAGTCTTCATGATCTAGGAGACCCAACCATATGACCATTTCTAATCTAGGAAAAAATAAATGGATCAGTTGACCCTTTGAGATAATTAATTACTTACTCACAAAAACAATGTACACAAATAATAGAAAAAGACTGCTTTACGATGTGAGACGATTCTTTTTATTGGTTAAATACTCATTTATAACTATTGGTACACAATAGAGAACTAAGTACCCGCGTATTTACGACTAATGTTCGTGAGATGTTTTACTATTGTCATCGTAGTAGACGTAGTAGTAGTTTTGAGGAGGGGAAACGGGGAATCAATGTATAATCACAAATTCATATGGCAATCTTAAAACTTTAGAAAATATCGAGTAAAAATAAATAGGTAAAACATACTATAGGTTAACAAATAACAAGAATTACTTGTTTCTACCGGGAGATGTGAAAGTAACAATCTATTAATTTAGTAATTTACCTCTAATTAAAGGTTTTAACTTCTGGAATTTCTACCTCTAGAACTATAATGTTAAACGAAAGCGACACAAATTTAATATCTATATATATGATTCTATATAGAAAGTCTACACAAGAAAGAATCACCTCATCAACATCTTCTCTTTTCTATCATCGTCCTACAACCGTCTCCAAACAACCAGGAACGACCCGTGAATTACTTGGTCAAACCTTGTCGTCTAACTTTTCAGCGACAAGGGGTACCATCTCGGTCCGATTACGTGGAGTTCTGGGTGTTCTTGGTGCTCCTTGGGGTTGTTGTGATAGCTTGTGTCTTACATAGCCATAGAATGTGCACCCAATAAGTGTTACACCACACCCAAGTGCATTTAAGCTCGATATCGGGTTTTTGAATATCAGCCATGAAACTAGGACCGCAACGGCTACCTGAGCATGGAAATAGGAATATAACCTCACATAAACATGCAATTCTGTTTTCACTAGAGCTCTGAACTCGATATTCTTTGGTTTTAGAATATTATAAAATAAAGGCAAAATGACTCGCTAAACTTTATGTATTTCTTGACCTTTTATAAATCGCCTTACTTAAGAAACTAGGATAAAAAAAGAGAAAAGAAAGAGGCACCGAAAGAATTACTGAAGCTTACCTTGAGATTGCCAGCAACGTTGAATGTGACGGCCGTAGTAGAATGAATCACATAAAAGATGGAAAAATTGAGACAAAAAGCCAACACCCCAGAGCCAAAAATGATGATCAGGGAATGGAATACAGCAGGGTATGTGTTGAGCCATACTATAACTCCAGGACCCTCAAGTACCAAAGCTGGGACTGCTAAAATGACGGTCGCAAAAGGTGCCATATAGAACACTGTATTTATGCTGTGCAGAAACAAATACAACATAATCAGATTTATGCAAATAACCCAAAAAAAAGGAAGCTGCTAATACGAATATTTTCTTTTTTTGGGGTGACTAGCTGCTAGCCTGCTAATACGAATGTAAAGGTAAAGACCGTTGTTCAAACTCTTGGAATCAGTATAATCAGTCCTTAATCGCGGTAGCGGTATAATCGGTCGGCCGTCGCTGATGGATCACGGTGAATCTTGGTGATTTCTAAGGCGATATCTCGTAGTGGTAGAATAATCTGATACATCTAGGCCGATACGATACAACTCGGCCAAGATTTTAAACCATGGTAAAGATAGAAGGTCTAACTGGTATCAAAATCCCTTACTCTGTAGTATATAAGCATGACAAAATACGAAAGGTGACAAGTGTCTTCAATACAACCACTATCCAGCGAAAACATCTAACGAAAAGCTGGTTTGCTAAAACTAAAATAAAATCAAAAATTTGGCAGTCTCTTTTCCCCCCATCACATACTGTTGCATACTGAGGGTCTTGTGAGTTTGACCAACCATTTTACATGGAGCAAAACTAAGATCTCATTTAACAAATAACATGGAAGTTTTATGTTGACAGTTGAAAAACCTGGTCATTTAAAATAAGCCGGTCGATATAATCAGACTGTCCGAGCAAAAATGATTTCCCTTCTAGGCTACATTTCGTTTGGACCAGTTTCAAACTGCAAGACATTAGGATTGTCTCATGGTAGAGAGGGTGTTTTCCTATATAAAGCGATATAGAAAACGGCACTGAAGCTACAGTTAGAAGAGGCATGTTATCATGTTTCTCGGCTGGGTAAGTTTGATACTACTAGATGCTCAGCTCAGATAAACGGGTTAGAAGGTTCAGGCCTATACCAGCCTCCTATAGGTATCCAAATATTACACATTAAACAATGTCGCAAGAAGGTCAAAAATGTAGTATTGGATCAGAGTCATCGAACTACTAAAAAAATGAGTCTTCAAGTGAAAACTCATGACATCGGCAGAATGTAGCGAATAATGCTCAGCCACGAGGATAAAGATGGTACCTATCGAATTTGTAGCCATGCAAAAGAGATTCAGCGAGAATAGTCTTGGTGGAAGTAGCCAGACAGCCAAATAACGCAGCTAAAAATCCAAACATGTTAAAGCTAAGCTCTGTGATAGAAGTTAGAAGAATCCCTCCGACAATTGGAACCAAGGCAGCCCAGATTCTCCAATCAAAGTGCTTTCTCCAGACCAACCATTGCAAAACAACTGGCAAAAACATATTTTCCGTTACAAAACAACTGGCAAAAACATATTTTCCGTTACTGCATGATTGAGAAGAGATTATACCAAAGGTGAAAAAAAGAAATGTATACTCAAGTTCCCAACTAACCTGTGGTAGCAGGTGTAAATGACTTGATAGTTTGCATAAAGGAGACAGGTATGTAGCGTAAGCTCACATTTCCTAAGACAATATTGATACAGAACACAAATGACATGGGAAATATCCTCCTCCAACGATCCTCCGGCTCAACTGCTATCAAAGGTTTTATCTTCAGGATCTTAATTGCGACAAAGGCTCCAATAGACGAGCATATAAAGTGAATGCAAGATACAGTAAGAGGGAACTTGAAATCCAATTTCTGCTCAATCAAATCCCAGTAGAAAAATGAGAGAATAAAGAAAATGTTAGCGTACAAATTCAAAAATATATCATTCACATAATTGACGAATATTAAATTACTAAGAAAATAGAGGATAATGGATAGGAAGAGCACAGGAGTTAAATACTTAAATGTGTGACTTATGGATGGATATATACAATCAAAGCTAATTTAAGAATGAGTTAATGACTTTCCAACAACATCAAGTCATCCCTTGAAAAACCAATGTTCCTGACACGACCCTTCAAGGAAAACATCATGATCTTCGCATTTCAACTGGCTACAAGTTCTCCTTACAAAACGAAATGATCCTGAAATAACTCTCACATGGAAACAGCATGATGCGTTCACAAAGAAGAGTTCTAGCTGCTCGAGTGCCTATGTACTTGAAGCATGGGTTTGTCTACCTTCCAGCTAACTACGAATTATGCTCCTCAAAGTATATAAACCTTACGTAACTTGTAACTACCCCATAAAAACGAGAAGATATGTTCCCAAAAAAATAGCTGAATTTGATCTTAAACCCCCGCTACAACCTCCCCACCCCATGCCAAAATAGGGAAAGTATCTTAAGGGAGCTAATTATGGATACTATCATCAACCATACCACAGAAGCTGGCCAAAAACTCAAAAGGTCCTTAATCCAAGATCGAATGGATCTCCTTCAATCATTCTAACAAATGGACAAAAGAGTCGAAACATCGAAGTATGATTATAGATATTTTATTAGAAAACAGGTGCACTAAAAGTTTGATCTAGAGAAGCACACCCAAAATGTTGTGAACATGGCATATATCTTTATATTAGAAGCAAAGATTACCTAACAAACTGTATTTGTGGAAACAAGAGAATTACTATCTTCTCTTTCCAACCTTCTCTTCCACCTTCTCCTCTCACAACCGATTAAAATATCGTTAATTTTGCAGATCGACTTGCCTTATGACCCCGCACGATATATATTAGTTAATTTGGTTGTGAGAGGGTAAAGGGAGAAGGTTGGACGGAGAAGGTGGATAGCACCCTCGTGAAAACAATCACATATAGTAGAGCTAAACCTTATAAATGAGCATCAATTACATTCAAAATTTCAAATATCTAGGAACATACTCCTTCATTCTCATTCATTGTTTATCTATTTTAAGCTTTGTGAGGGCTGTTGTAATCAAAGGTAAACAAATGATTACTACGAAAGAGTCTAAGCAAACAAAGACAACAAGTTTAACCTGAATTAGCACATGGCTAAACTCCATAAATCACATTTCAGCATTATTAAAACAGCTGAAAAATTCATCCCTAATCGAAAACTGAGACACAGCCTCCCAGTTTTAGGAATCAGCCATTAGTTTAAGACCTTAACAACACAATTCACCAGCATAATACAACAGCTACAGCATTACACCAATGCCTCAATGGCTCCCGCAAATTGCGGGGTAAGGAGGAGTCGGATGAACGCACATAGCCTTGTGTTAGCTACCCAAAGAGACTATTTTTGAATGACCCATGATGAAAATTGCGTCGAAAACCACATCGAATGACGGGTACTTTACTTCACAATACAAGGAAGTGCAGTCACTTTACTGAGCAATTTTGCTTTATTCCATCATAATATCAGTCATTAAATGAACCATGACATCTCAAATAAAAAAATAGCTGAAGATCAAGAATATGAGCACTAAACAAACTGCATAAACAATAATACAAAAACTCATAAACAAATCACCATATATAATGCAAATAAATAAATACTTGCACACGGCAAAGATTCTGAACCTGTACATGCTAAAAACAGAAACGTAAACATATAAAAATAACCGAGACACCCAAATAAAGAAAACGTAAAAAAATGATCGAGACAAAGCGAGTATAAATATAACTGCTTTTCTAAACATGTGCCCTTAATAAGCTAATTAGAGAAAGATTGTTGAGAATATTTCCTTAATTATGGTAAATATGAGTTTTTATATCAATTTTTCATAATATATTCTAAACAACATTTCTCTAAATAGCTTATCAACATGGATCATAAGAACACACGTTAGAAAAACCGTAATTAAAAACGACGAAATCCACCTGAAAGATCCACTTATTCATGATAATGACAGTAACATTAAAAGCCCACCATTGCAAAATCGCAAGAAGAGATCGAATTACTCCCCACTCACACATTCCCTCCTCCATATTACGGAGTATATTATATTAACCCTTTCTCTCTCTTCTTAATTAACAAACTTAAACTCTAATTAAAGATCAAAACTTTATCTTCAAATCAAAAATATCCCAAAAACTAAATAAAACCCATTAATTAAAAACTAAAACCCATTTCAACCAGCTGATCACTGTTTAAAATGGTTCAAATTTTATTTTTTTGGATGAATTATGTAATTTATTGTTATCATTTAGGGAAATGGGTGCGCAAATCACACCCTAAAAATGAGAGAAATGAAGATTTGGGGATTATTAGATTATAATAAGATGATTATATGAATGAAAAAAGGGGGGAATGTTCAAATGGTGGGAGTGTGATGGAGAGTATGAGCCTATGAGTTTGGTCATGAAGATCGCAAATGGGTTTGGGGAAGGTGGAAGCAATTTTGGCGTGTGTTTTTTTTACAAGGAAATTAAACGAAACGGAATAATAACTTTATTGGTTAAATTACATTTATTTTGGTCATTATAAGAAAATGCAAATTCTGACTGAGAAACAATATGACGGATTTTGTGACAAGTTTATGGTCAAATGTAATCGTAACGGTCTAGCTAGTGTTAAAGCTTTTGGTAACTTTCTTTTTTTTTTCAAAAGTGATCATATTTGGTTATAAAACCTTATTTTATTATTTCAGATGGAAATAGATGTATGAAAGGTGACCAATTGATAGGAAAATTAATTTATTGATTAATCTATTTATCTAATTCAAGTAGATAATGTTTATGAGTGGTATTATGATTTGTGCTTACTTCTAAATCTATCATGCCATACCTCGTATTGCTTGAGAGAAATTCTCACTTAAGACGGGTATATTCGTTTAATATTAAAACGGGTCAAATATCACACATTAAACAAAAGTAAAGTAAATTGCATTAAGGTTAGCAACAAGTTTATCTCATCTATACAAGTAGGGTGTTATTATACTATCCGTCTTAAGTTGTGCACATTTTTTCCGTTTTGGGAAAATCGTTATAAATAGAGGTGGCCTTCGGGACGGACAAGTCTGACCAGGCCAATTATTAGGTGTAATTGTCTAATTTTGACTTCAATTGACCCATGATCTAACCCGCCCCAACCCATCAATGACCTTGGCCAGGTGGTCTTCGTATTTTGATCTAACCCGAATCCGTCACAACTCACACGTGTATCACTGCCCCCATCAGAGTGCACGAGAGTACCCGACTCCAAAGTAACCAGCCAAGAAGATGAAGATTAGACAAACTGTCCGGGGTATTGTCGTGTTCTTTGTGATTTGGCTTAGTTACTTGGAACTATCAGAGTATCACATGGGATGATGGTAAGCCATCAAGTTCGCATTAAGCCTAGGATTTTCCCATCAAGTACTCTTCCATTTTGGTATCTGTCTCCACGAACGACAAACTAAAAAGTTTGTTCAATAAGTCTTGCTGAAGTCGGGTCACATTTCGTCACAAGCTGGGGGCAAATGTGCCTCATTTAAGACGAAATGTAACCAGAACAATTTTCTAAGCTATAACAGTTTATTAGGTTAAATGGTCACATTTGTCGTCAAAATGACGACATTTGACTCGACTTCAGCTTGTGACAAAAAGTGGTAATCTTCAGTGAAAATTGATGCAGTTTGAGGATAAGCAAGTCGAGATTCCATGAATACAAAAGCATTTAAACAACTTTCCTAGAGAAGGAAAATAAAATTACATACCGGACCAGTATTCTCTCGACAACTCGAGGTCAGTTCTAATGACATTCTATTCTACTATTCTAGAGTTTTCGGCTTCATACTTACATTTGCGCACATCCAATGGAGTCATCCTCAAAACACATTAATGTTACTCTATGCCTTCAAAAAGCAAACCTTGCTGGAATAGAATTCCTTGGTGTATTCCATGTGGTGAATCCGATTCACTGGCAACCGGTACCCCAAGTAGAAAAGGGTGATCTCTCTGTATATATTATATATATAGCACGATAATTTTACGAAGCTTGATACACAAAAGATGTTACTTACCCGATTCCAAAATATGGAACGACTTTAAACTACGATATCTACTTTAATTAGCTTTGCCATGTTCAGTTTCTTGAAGTATTCACATGCCATGGCAAACAAAAGGACGGAGGCAGGTTAACTATTGACATTTCCATATATATATTAATATATATATATTTAGGCGGAGCTTCATACACGTTCTTCCTCATCGGGTGATGGTGAAACCCGCATTCTTTTAGCAGGTCTTAGCTGTTCTGGAGGAGAATCCTCAACTATCCTGTCAGCACCTGTAACAATTTCATCATCCTCACTTTTACTGTTCTTGACTGCCAAATTATCTGCGTCAGCACCTGCAACAATTTCATCATCCTCCCTTTTACTGTCCTTGGCTGCCAAATTGTGTGTGTCAACACCTTCAACATCCTCAATTTTACCGTCATCAACTGCCAGCTTATCGTCGACACTTGAAAGAGAAATAGTTACGAGTTCTTCTTGTGACCCCTTAACTTTGTGTTCTCGAATGGAGAGAGTTGGGTCATCCTGATCGTTGCTTCCAAATTTCTCTGCTAACTCTTGAGAGTCTTCGGCTGGGGTCTCCATCATATCACTAGAGGCAGAAGCAAAGCCTTCTGGACTATCCATAACTTCCTTCGATAGATCTGTATTCTCATATGAACACGGATCGATACTTTGTATTTCCCTGGAAAATTCAAGTATCATCGTGTCTTCTGAAGAGTCGTCACAAGAACGAGATTCGCAGGATGATGAAGGATCCTCTGAGTCCACTTGATCCGGCGAATCCGAGTTCCAATGAATTGTTTGATCAAAATCGCTAGATGAACAATTAATGTGAAAATCTCCCACTTGATCAGTTGGCTGATATCCAGTTTGGCGCAAATTGGAACGAGTGAGATGCTCATCGCCTTCTTCCTCCTGTGGTGCCGAACAACATGAAAATTCATCAGCTTACATCCATCAACATATTCAACAACAATAGCATTACCCCCTTGCGATTATATTCATAATTCTCACCACTCCCTTAACTAGCAATGCACAAAACTTGTTTAAGGCGGTATTACAGAAAGAACAAACCATTAACCCTGTAACTAATTGAGGAGTACACCAGGTTACCAGTTCGGCTCACATGTGAAACAGTCTCATACACGACTCGCTGCTAGCAATGAAACACTTACCCCGATGGTTGACAGAGAAAATCCTAGCTGCGCAAGGGATGCTCCTCGATCATAACGTTGACTCTGCTGCTCAAGAAGCTCTGTCATACCCAATTCTGAGCTATTGACACAATGAGATGGCCTATATATTGGCATATCAAGCACACTCATTTCCGTTCCCTCAACTGATTGCGAATACAAAGAACTTCCATTCCAAGATTTATCTAGGCTTCCATTCTCAGATATAATTTCTATGCCATTGTCATTTTCTTTATTTACTGGTACCGTTGGTGAATGTGAGAAATTGTTTTTAGGAGGTGAAGCACATTCATGGGAGAGACATTTCAGAAGTTCATATATCAACCTCTGGATATGGACCCGCTTAAGAGATGCTTCGGCAGGGATAAACCAGTTCGGCTTTAGCTGAAAAGAATCCGAGAGTTCTATAAAAGAAATAAAATTGCACAAACAGTATATTTAAGTTTATACATGCTACTTAACGCAACGATGCAAGTGAAAGTAACCAAAAGAAAGGAGTGACGTAATCAGCAAGTTTCATCCCAATTTCGGTGATTAACTGATTAAAGGCACTGAGCCACTAATAATGGAATATAAGGGGAGAAAAATAAGGAAAGAGTGTGGCTTATCAAAAAGTTAGCAACCATTAAATAAGCAATAGCGGTCAAGGAAGTAATCCTACTATTTCTTCTAAATTTACACTTAATGGTTGAATGAAGTTGCTGTGAATATCAAGTAAGGAATGCAAAATGAGCACCTAGTTGTATTCATAGAATTCACCATAGTCAGGTAACTGTAAGTTACAACACTCTTATTGTGAAGTAAGTCAACAACTCAGAAGAGAAACGCCTTACAAAAAGCCTTATTAGGAGTAAAACACTTACAAAATGGTCAAACTTGTTGATTCGAAATGGACTGAAGTTCGGAGGTGCTTCATCAATAAAAAGTTCCGCGTAGTGAAGCAAGAAGAGACCGCAATCGGAGCAATTCTCTTGCTGTGGCAGCTGCCTCAAAAAAGAAACTGGGGTCAGTGCACGGACAAGTATCAATCCATCTACAAATAAAGCACTGGAAAATGAAACTGGTATCAAAAAAACGTCAATATGGCTGAAGATTCCAGAATACAAAGATGTATCTATTTTCCATGCCATATAAATACAAGAGTCAGTCAGCTGGAGGTGATTTAGTCCTACAATTATACTCCGTATTCACTAATAATGAGAGAGTACTGAAAAAAAATCACAACCTTACAAAAAGCAAACTAAAGAATCAACTTCAAAAACTAAAACATGTGAACCATTTTGCTAATACATTTAACATATTAATAGTGAGATAAGCCTGATAACTCCCCATAAAGCATCCATAGGACACTAGCTCCGAAGTTCGATGACTCAAGACTGATTTCATTGATCATATGTGACAGAGGTAAAATGAAGTCTTCAATTTTAATACTGCCTCCATTCCATATGATTCTATACATTTGTGTAATATATGTGAGGTATATTTTATCAAATGTATAGAATCAAATGGAATGGAGGAAGTAGCATAATAACAGGCCTTAAATCATGAAAGACAAAACATTATACCAAGTCAGCAATTCAGCATTACGTAATGCCCTAAAGGCTCCCCCGCCTATAGTAGAGAAGGGATATCAAATGATCCTATGCAAGCGGGCATACTCATCCGTTGAAAATATATAGAGCGGGTATTTTTTTAGATGTCTCAATTATCAAAAGATGCAATAACTAGTTGCTAATTCACAGTATAAGAAATGTAAAATGTTTGCTGTTTAGTACTTCAGTATACTTTATTTCATCATATTTCAAACTAAAGATTAGCGAGTCTTCGGCAAGCTAGAAACGAAATCTATCATACATTAATAAAAACTCAAATATGAAAATATATATAAAGTACACAAGGAACACATCACATTAATTTCCAAATGTAGCCAAAGACACTTTTTTATTGAAATACAATAGAATAAATCAAATAAATTTTAGAATCCTATTCACTTCTTTTCGTATCAAGTGGAAGTCAGTCGTCTCATTTTCTCTTAATCGTCAAAGTGGAAAGCCAGGGAAAAAAAAACTTATCACTAATTAACATAGCTAAGTAAGATAATTTTAGAAAGGAACAAGATACCGACAAAAATATTGCAAGAAAAATCACAAATAAGAAAATAGACATGTTAATAAATCCCACCACAAGCATGTCAAGATGTGCATCAACATTCCAAACCATAGAAAAAAATATACTCCGGGGAGATGGATGGATACTAACAAAAATAACGGTAATTAAAATACAGGAGTAATGTTGTGTGAATCAAACCACTACCTTGCCAAGAGGGATAACCTTCGAGACATTGGGCTAATGTTATTGTGCTTAAGGAGAGAGTATGGCCGTATGGGTCAGACAATATAAATCGCCATAAGGACACTGAGTTAGGGGGGGGGGGGGTCTCAATAGTGGTAGTCCACAAATAAAATCATAGTACTCATGATTGCTCCTCGTGAGTGCATTAAAATGTAAATAACTAAGCACTTTGTCACACACTTGACACAATCGAGAGATGAGTCAACCAACATCATATCCAAATGCAAATTTGAATAGATATAGCAAACAAATAGAAAAAAAATCTAGACATACCAAATGAAGATCAGGACAGCATAGAACTGTAGAAGATATACCTCGAGTGAAAGAAACCGTAGATTTAAAAATTTTGAATAGACATCCTCAGAAGTTTCCTTTTGCCTTTCTTTCCACTCTTCCAATAGATAACTGCCATTTGAGGAATGATTAAAATGTTAGGGAAAAAAAGACATCATGGGATTCATGAGACATCAAAAATAACGAAAGGCCCTCCCCTCATGGCACAAAACACCTCTTTTCAGAAACAATACCACATCGCCTTCAAAAGCACCCAAGAAAAAGAGGGGAGGAGAGGTTGATATGATAATGTCATAATTCATTGTCAAAAAAAAATGTGTAAGAATTTTTTTTTAGATTGTTACATTAGCTATAAAAATGAATGACAATCAATTCTAGTTGTGACATAAACTATGATGATAAAATACGACGTTAAACTCGCAAGAGTAATAGCAATTCTAGAAAAGGCCAGAGAAAGTACGTCCGGAATTGACCAGACAAAGGATATAAAAGGTTAGGTTGAGAGAACCGAAATTTTAGCAGTAAAACTGCCGATGAGATTGCCAAGAAAAATAGTGAATCAGGCAACATTAAAGGGAACAAATTGCTAGTGGAGCCAAATAGGGAAGCCGATATGAACTATAATGCTATCTGTTCATAACCAAGTGCATTGTGGAATGTCTGGCCAGATTAACCAGAGTGAATACATAGGTTGAGCTTGTAACCAGTGACGTTTTCATAGCCGAAGCAACGACCCCTCCAAATTACTCTCTATTATAGGCTAGCTTGTATTAGATCAGCGCAGGCACAAAACCAAAAACTAAATTCGTTTTTATGTCCCATACTCCTGCTCTTTCTATATAGGCATAGCTGTAAAGACTCCACTTCTACTTACGGCCAAAATGCTTAAGTGTTAATCAAAAATATTTAGAGAGAGGAGTTGAATACTGGAATATTAAAATATCAAAAACCAAATACCACTGCTAACTTTCCACCTCCAGGCTCCAGTATATAATGAACACTATAACAACCAAAGTACCTCTGCACACGATCCTTCAACCCTGCATGACTTCCTCTGATAGAATCCATATGCAATATACATGGAACCTTTAAAGCTTCATTAATGTTTTCCTCTGCATGCTCGCAAACAAGCAAGACCATAAGATTATAAGTTTATAACAATCAATTTGAGAGTGGTTCGGTTATATTAGAACTATTAGACACTAACCATTAAAGTTGGCAACTTCACCGGGATGACATAAGATTACTAAACTCCAGTGTAGACTTGAAATACAGGAAACAATCAGTTAAGCGACCAGCAGATAATTGTGTAAATCAAAGAAAGAAAAAAATGCATAGCTTTGCTCTTACTTGTAATTAACCGGGATGAATATGTAATCCTTCTCAAAAATATTTATTTTCCTTGTCCACCGTCGAACGCGTTGAAAAGCAGCCTTGCCATCAAAAACACTGGAAGGGTTTTTATCTAGATCAGCCAGCTTTCGGAAGAAGAAGCTACTAAAAAAATGAAAATTATTCCGCCGTTCATGAGGAATTCCATTCTTTAAGTACCTATCAATGGTGAATTTAGTAAGTGTATGCATCAAAATGGTACTCAAAAAAGATTGCGACATAGCATGATCAAGAAAACTGTATGCAAGCTTTGTACTAGATAGTTTCGAAAAACTAAAAGCATAATTATAGTGATCTAAACAGAAACGAAGTTCATTAAACAGACATAACTATCAATGCTTGATGCCTCAGTCTATTGTACATTATATGGCATTGTTTGACAGAAACCCCTGAAAAGTTTCAAGTTCCATAGATTTGTAACCACACAACACTTTGTAGGAACTACCCGTAATAACGAACTTGCAAAATGGATATCATAAAGAGATTCGTTGTTCGTAACCCTGCTTCACCTTAATTGTTATTTGAACAAGTAAAAGTTATGTCTTGGCCCGAGTTTTACGGACCCACTGGACCCGAAGCTTCTCAAGCCCAAGCATTTACTTTTTTAGTTAGAGACCAACGTCTTGGCGCTAACGTGGGATCCGCTCAAGGACCTACTGGTTTAGGTAAGTATCTAATGCGGTCTCCGACTGGAGAAGTTATTTTTGGGGGAGAACACCTATGTCTGAGCTTTGAAGCTAGTGCATTAATTTTTATCTCATCATTTCTCTCATCAACCAGATTTGAGCTCTTTGAAAAGCTTTCATTCATGCTAATCTTCCAGGTCAAAATAATCTATATCTACCCTGACAACGTTCAGCTTTTGAAAGTGGCAAGACGAGTTGCGAGAGAAACATCTTAAAGCAAAATTTAACAGAAGTAATTCCTACTACACTGTAAAATAACAATAGTAGTAACAAACGAGATAACACAACAATTATATGCATTAACGTCAAGCTGAAAGCAATGCCAGCTAAAAGGAAGACACCTATCCTTACGTGATGTAGAAGTCAATAATTGTATCATTAATGAAGACGTCGGGCAGCAATAGATCAACATCACTCTTTCTGACAGACACAGCGTCTATTTCACCTTTCGGATAGACAACTTCTTCGAAAGGCTCCTCGAAACTAGATTTAATTACATTGAAAAATTAGCACTGAGCACAAGCATCACAAAATTCAAAATAGTAGGTAATAGGGACACAAATAATCAGAAAAATATTAAAAATTAAATAAATAACCTTCACTTACTTGGGAATGTACGGATCTGAAGAACACTCACAATCCTCATATGGAACGACATCTCCATTGCAATTTTCCATGCTAAAATTAAAAAAAATGTTATCTGTGTAGCTATATCAGGAACAATACCAGTGCCAGCCATGATTAACAAACAAAGCAAACGTTGAGAAAATCATAAAACAGGGATTTCCTCCAAGGGGGGAAAAAGATATAGATATACAAACTATTCACAAATTCTCATTTGTGACGGGAGCGACCCATTGCAAGCTTGCGACGGGTCAAATCCCTCTCACAAAGGGCAAGTGGGGGACAAATGGAACACCCCACTTCCCTTGCCACTTGCTCTTTGTGAGGGGGATTTGACCCGTCACAAGCTTGCGACGGGTCGCCCCGTCACAAGCAAGACTTATTGCAAACTATTAGTACAGAAACAGAGGACCCACCAAGATACAAAAGGATAAATCCTGACTAGTAACAGAAAGTCAGAAAGTACATGCACGCCAAGATTCTAACTCAAATTTGAAGTGTATACTATTGCACCCACAAGTTTCTTAGATGAAGCTAACAGGTCAATGAATCTGTACTGTTAAAAAGATAAGATAACATATACTTGTACACAATTACACCTACATATATTCTCATAAGATACAAATGTCTTCTTATATAACTTTCAGGAATTGAAATGCTTACAACAATCAACTAGTCGTCATAAACTTGATGAAATTCAAGTACGAATCAGTGATAAAACGTAGATTATACAGTGAAGAACTTGAAGACTTGAAGCCATGAAAACTCCATGTCATAACATACTATGGTCCAAGCAAAAATGGGAGTGAAATAAAAATTTAGCAGGAAAAGGTATTTCCTATATTGTAAAATAGACACTCACTTAAGCCCCATGCTCAAAAGAGCATTGTATCTCACATCCAACGACATAATCTGCTCTTGATGCTGAGACCAGTTGGAAACCAAAAATTCCACCAATTCATTACCTGCCAATATTTGCGACCAATCACAGGAAATAACTAGAGATGCTCCAGGAGCTCAATGTTCTTTTGAAAAACAATGTAGGTGTAGATTGCTAAGCTAGAGCGCAAGAGAAACTACGAATAGTGGGTCTTAGCCCACCTGAACCGAAAACAAACAGAAAAAACAGACCTGAGGTTCCATTTGCGATTTCTACATGGACATCGTTATTTGCCAGCAGTAGGATCCTCACTTTTGCGACATTAGTCTGAAATGCAAGACCCATCACATACTTCTACATGCCTCCCAAGAAAGCAATGATTGGGTGTTTCATTTAAATAAAAAAGAACTTATGATAACTCACCGTGTTACTCCACTGAGTCTCAATTTTAAGAATATCATCAATTTTCCAGTCAGAGCAAGAAGCTGCTGACTCCTCTTCCAAAGTTGATGCCTTCATTTTCACTGAATCTTTTGAGAACAATATCAGGGATGCTGGATAATATTTGTCACCGTATGTAACATAATCGGTGTGAATAATTATAGTATCCATTACATCCTGCCATGTATAACCATAAATGGAAATCATCAGTGAGAGATAATCTCTCTATATTGCACCTGACCATGTCAGCACCTTCACAGTAACTCAAGAACGAACCATATTTTTAAATGTCAATGCATTATATAAAATAGCATAATGAGGTTTCACCTTGTCAAAAAAAATAAGAATAATAATAATAAAGACAAACTAAAAGGTGAGAGGGTGCCAAAAAGAATAGTTAAGCAATTACCATATCAAAACCGCCAACTGATTGACACTGAGCTTGTCCAAGAGCTGCAACTAGAATACATATGAACTTAGTGTAATTTCAAAAGGCCAATATGCGCACTTATTCGTACAGAATTGAAGAAGTGTAGAGGCCAACAAGAAGAAAAAGAATACCATTATCCTCTTCCAGCTCAGAAGTAGGAGTGGAAGAGGGACTCTCCTGAACCACATCATTTTCATCAAAATCTCCAAAATAAACAGGGTCATCCTGCAAGATTCCAGTGATCCTGAATTCATTTGCAAGCCAGCCTCACTGAATTTAGTTATTTAAACCATGAAAGATGATACGAAAGACCAGCTTACACAGCATGGAGAGTCTGGGATCATAGTGCAAACGTGGCCATTTCCAGGCAAAAGTTCAAGTGGAGTGGAATCTTTCATTTGCGTGCAGCAGGGTGAAACTTTCTGTTCGGCATTGCAGTCAATAAATCCAGAACTCTGTTTTACAACCCTGTCTGACATTAAATAGAGATCCTCTGATTCTTTGAGGCCGGATTTATGTGTTGAATCTAGAGGATCAGCTGGGATATCATATGTGCAATAATGATCATCATCCTCAAGGTTAACCGTAAGGACTTCCTTGATCTGGATAACAGTCCCAGATAAATCTAGAAAGAAAAAAAAAAGTGAGAAGGATAAATAAATACGTGTATAATTATCAATGCAGAAAAAAGTACTGACATTTAATTATTTAATTTAGAATACTAGCTTAGAAGAATTAATGATTATTGACAAAATGATACAAAAAAAACATACGAGTTTGAAAAATTGAAACAAGGAAATGCAGAAATCACTTGAGGAAACCCTGCGGTACAAGAGTAAAGGGCTGTTTGGTTTGAGGAATGCAGAAAAAGGAAAGGAAATGAAATTTTCTCATTCCCTATGTTGATGTTTGTTTACCAACTTTTTCAATTCCTTCTACCCATTTTCAGTAATGAGTTTACCTCCCATCACCGCAAATCCATTCCCCCTCCCCCCAAGGACTTCCCAAACTCTTTCCCCATTACCTTCACCTACCATCAACAACCACTACTCAACCACCAACACCCAACACCAACCACCACCACCACCACTGCAGGCTTCGGTGCCCGCCCTCGCCCTCCCTCCATACCTGCACCGGAGACCCCTGCCGTCGCCATTTCCTTTTAAGCATCTTGTCAGAACCGCTACCCTCACTCCCAGTCACCCACATCCACCCATTTAAACACCTCCCAAAGTCCTTCGCACACTCATCTACTAGATTGATATTTCATCGCGAGTTCAAAATTGAACAAAGAATCATGCTTCAAGTCCTTCTAGACGAGTGAACGTATGAGTCTAATATGAAGGGAAGCTTGTCGTGGAAAAAGATCCATGCACGATAAGTGGTAATAAAGAATCAGGTAAGACGATAATTGTTTCATAAAGGGATTCCATTGACATGACAACCCACGTTGAAAATTAAAGAAAAAGAACTTATGTCACATTGCAATTTCCTCGATTAATATCTCCACCTAAAAAAGTGTGCAAGTTTTTGAACAATCATTTCACTACTACTTAATAGGCCAAGTGCATATTTCGTCTGAAGATTTGAAAATTGAAAAAACCATCTTGTCACATAAACTATAAGTTTGTTCCGTTAACATCAAATTACCATTATCGATGGGGCCAAAGATCCATCGATTTCTAGCTTGGGAATTAGGTGTTTCATGGAATAAAACAAAATAGCTCATTCAACTTCAGCGCATCATATAGAGTAGCAGCTGATGGATCAGCTTTGATTCTACGCCATTCGGAAACAATCATTTTTTGTTTTCAACTAAGGGGAAAGCTTTCATACATCCTACACTCCTTATCCCACCATAGATGTAAGTCTTTTACACACTGGGGTAATGTCTAAAGATACTAACATCACCACATATCACATCCATGATCCATCTCTCGCAATAAGCATGCATTTTTCTTCTTCTGAACTAGTGTATCACATCCATGATCCATTCCACAATATCTCTCTCTACAAAGGAAACTCAAATGATTCGACAGAGAAACTAATGAAAGTCTTGAAAGAACATTAATCCATTTCTCTGGTTCTCCCCTTCTAACTCAAGCTCGATAAATAAGAATGCTACTTCTTCACCTCCATCAAAACCATTTTTAATCTAAAACAAAATCGATAGGGGGCAAATACGATCAAATTACAACAAACCATAAATGATCACCGTCATTGCAACGCACCCCACCCTCATCTACCACATCACCAACGCTACATCGAGTATTTCCAACTAAGCGGACGAAAACCTCACAATTAGTCGTATATTTTATAGTAAAACTCAACAATTATACCAACCTAAATTCTAACACAAAAAATAATAAGCATGTAGGAAAAACAATAACTTCACTCCACATTCACTTGAAAACGTAAACAATTGAGCTAACTACATACGAATAATTTTACCAAAAGCAAACTATTTTACAAGGGCAAGTACGATCAAATTACACAAATTACAACAAACCATAAATGATCACCTTCATTCGCAACACAACCCACCCTCATTACCACATCACCAACGCTACATCGGGTATTTCAATCTAACGAGGCGAAAACGTCACATTTAGTCGTATATTTTACAGCATAATTCAACTATAAAGGCATTTTCAGCAAATTCACCAAATTATATCAACCTAATTCTACTCCGTAACACACAAAATAAATAATGTAACTCTACAAGATTAACCAACATGCAAAAAACTCATGAGCTCCAAAATCAATTGAAAATGCAAACAATTGAGCTAACTACAAACATATAATTTCACTAAAATCAAAATATACTAAACAAAATTAAAAACAATGCTCAATCTTATAAATTGAGAGCTATTTGTACCGTGATTATCGGAATTAGGGTTCGAAAATTTAGCACGGATTTTCGACCATTGATCACAACCATCAGGATATTCATCTTCATTGAATTCAAACACATCTTTATCTTCTTGATTATCACGCAGTAATTGCTTCATTTTTTGGTACGGAAATCGATTAATTTGGGGATGAGCTAACCCTAATTTTTCGAATCAAGTGGGATATTCAGTAAAGTGGGAAAGTGAGAGGAAACTTGTTGACTGTTTGACTATATGAGATTACGAATAGTTGATTAAATTGAGCGAAACGTTTCGGGAATGTATTTAAAGGGGTGGTGAAAAATTCAGATAGTTTAAATCAGGAAATAATTTAGATACAAGCTTTTACTTTCTAAATAATCGGGCACAATTCTTATATTTTACGGACTTGTCAGATTCCGAATACGGGTAGTGCGTCTCTTTACAATATGCAAGTGGTGAGGGAAATAGATAGCAGCAAATGGAGGCACCCATTTGCCCTCCCACTTTTGATGGATAGTGTCGTCTTTAGTGAGACGAGCTGAATTTGAATCGAGTTTTGGTACAAATTACGGTTTTGTAAGTGGGTTGATACAAACATAACACAGAACTTAATTGGGTCGAGTTTAGGTTGAAGAGTTCATGACCTGTTTGCATGGGATATGAACACAATCCCGACACAACCTAAAATATTTCAGTAGGTCTTGCTTAAGACGGGTCGGATCTTACAACGGGTATTTTGTAAGAGGAAATGGGTATAAGGGGCAAGGTGGGCTCCCCCCATGTGCTCTCCACTCACCCTTAATGGGTATTTTGTGAGAGAATATGGTATCCGTCTTAAGCTTAAGGCGGATGTATCCGTCTTAAATAAGAATTTGTGAAAATATTTACTAGGTATAGTTTTATGATATTTTACCCTGTTAGAATTTTCAACTTTTTTGCCAAACAACTTTAATATAATCAACTAGTTTACTATGGAGTACTATACGGCTTAGTTTTGAGGTAGCTTAGAAGTTTTTAGTTACCTTAAAAAAAATTTACCAACTTTTTAATTTTTCAACTATTTGCCAACCAAAACCTAGATAAATCTAAAATGATAAATAAAGTGAGCTATTAAAGTCATTGGCAAAGTTTATCAAGTATTAAAAAATGTCGACAACACATAGTAATTGTCGTTGATCTTTAATGACTGAATATTTAATAGAAAATTAACGTTATTAGCTCGTTAATAATAAATTATTATTGTGAAAACACATTTACATTCCGATTTTTTCCACTATATAGTGCAAGCCTAGAATTATATGCAAAAGACAAGAAATCTCAAGATATTTTTATAATTTTTTTCTTAAAATAAACATTTCTCAAAAAATCAATCAATAATTGAAACGAAAAAATTATATTTACGGTTTACCTAAGTCTCCTACAAAACAAGTTTACAAAAAAAGACACTGTAAAATCATCCATAAAATAGCATTTAGGCTCTGTTTGAATGCGCATTTCAGGTACCTGTTTTCCTCAAAGTAGTTTTTTTTGTCAAAATTTTTAGGTAGCTTATTTTTTTAGACGCGTTTGGCAAGTAGTATTTCTACCTAAATAAGGTACCTGAAATGAAATGCTACTCGGGGTAGCATTTGAGATTTCAGGTATCTAATTATGTTTAACTTACCTTTTTTACCCTTAACTTTTTATATTAAAATTTAAATATTACTATTTTTTATATTTATGATCGATCTCAAATAAACCCAACTTAGTTAATTTTTTTTATGTATGGTTTAATAAAAAAACTACTTACGTATCAATAATGTACATTTTCAAATGATAATTTGAGTTTTTTAACATAATCATATTATATTGATTATTATTTCCATTTGTTTTGAAACACATTGCAGACTTGTGCTGAAACAAAAATTACATTATAATTTCTACCAGCGCCAAGGACAACAATAATAACACGAAAATAACAATACTAAAAACATAATAAACAATAACACTAATTATCCATGTCTTTTTACGTCATTTGACCAAATATCAGCTACCTTTTCAGTTAGTTTCCAAACAGTTCTAGTAAAAAAAACAAGTAGCTTTTCAGGTCCTAATTTCCACCTGCCTTTTCAGGTTTCAGGTGCATTTTCAGGTTTCAGGTTTCAGATACTTTTTCAACTAGTTTAACCAAACAGAGCCTTACTTTTGCAAGAACAATTGTTAACGCTTGCGTAAAATCGTTCTACACAATAATTTATATATTTTGCTTTTTTAGTTTAAAATTCTCCTATTTAGATCTGTGATCAATCTTTTTATTCTCAAAGCAAATGTGAAAAATAAAAGATACTACTCCCTTCAGCCCCACTCTACCATATTCAGTTTTACACAAATATTAAGAAATAATTAAACAACTAATAAAAGTACAACTAGAATGGAGATAGCGGACCATTTAGTGGCAATTCGTGTCATTTAGTGGGCCATTTAGTGGCAATTTGTGTAAATAACATGTTGTCATTAGGACAAAATGAACATTTCTGATTTTTTATTTGGAAAGTGGTAAAATAGAGTTGAATAGATTAAAATGAAAATATGGTAGAGTGGAGTTGAAGGAAGGAAGTAGATCGGTATTTCGATGAATTTACAATTTTGAAAATTGTGGACAATATTTAAAAAGAGAAGGAATATAACAATATACACAACTTATTGTTTTAAAGACTATGTTACCCTTACTAATTACACAACATAAAGTATTATCTCATGAATTGACTATGTTACCCTTACTAATTACCCATTATCACCCTTTTCCCACCACATTACCCCGTTAATCCCTCAACCACCACATACATGATACAACCCATCACCACCACTTACCTCCTCCCCCTATAGGCATCATCACGATGTACACGGCGGCGCTCAAGATGGCATAAGGGTTTCCGATAATCTCGGCAGTCAGATTCCAACTCAATACACAGTGAAGCTCCGCGACTAAACCGTTGGTCGAGGCTGAAAAATCGAAGTACGACTTCCGGTTCACTATTTCGCTAAGATCGACACTCACATTCATCACCACCTGACCCCACTCTGTTAGTCAAATATATTTATGATATCATTCTTTGTGCATACTATCAACCTTTGTGTAATCTATCAACCTTTGTGCAACATCCTTGTAAATAGCATTGTCTTTATTGTCTCTAGTAATTTGTATCTAGGTAGTTCATTGTATGTAGCTTAGATTGTATATTGTACTTAGACTATAAATAAGAGAATGCATAATCACCTCCATAGGGGATTATACTTTATAACATGGTATCAAGCTAGAGAAGTATTTCGATCTTCTCACTCGGTCCATCTTCCTGCTTCTTTCATTTTTTTTTGTTTTCTCTTCATCCTTATTTTTTCGAAAATAAGTCCCTTGGCCTCACGCCTCTTTCAACATGACAGGAGAAAATTCATCCCCCTCCAAATCTCCATTGCATCCCGTTTTTACCGTCACCAATATCCAAAACAAAGTCTGTGTCCTAGATGGCACGAAGGTTACTTATGCATCTTGGGTTCGCTTGTTTAAACTCCATGCCCGCGGTCATGATGTGTTGCCACACATTGACGGCACGGCTGCCCCGGCTCAAACCGACCCATCCTACGCATCTTGGTGCAAGATTGATGCTCATGTCCTCCAATGGATATATGGTACGGTTAGCGATGAACTCCTCCCTCGCATTCTTGAAGATGAATCCACCGCCCGTCAAGCTTGGCTTCGGGTTGAAAACATCTACAACAACAATAAGGGAGCCCGTGCCGCTGCTCTTGAATCTGAGTTTAATGCCCTTAAACTCGAACATATGCCGTCCCTAGAGGCCTACTGCCAACGTCTCAGGGAACTTGCCGGGATGCTTCATGATGTCGATGCCCCCGTCACCGACCAACGCCTTGTCATCCAACTGGTTCGTGGTCTTCCAGGTGAGTATGATACGGTTGCATCCTATATTAATCAAACATCTCCTAATTTCGAAACTGCTCGAAGTATGCTCGAGCTTGAGCTTCACCGCAAGGCTGGCCGTGACGAGCCTGCTACTGCCTTGGCAGCCCCTGCGGCCCCTCCTACTGACCCATGGGTTGACCTCAACCCCAAAACCACCAACCCAGGTCCCACCCGTCAGTCTCCTAACAACACCCACAACAACAACCGCTACCATCGTCGCCACAATAATAACAACAAAAATTACAGCCATCACCACCAATCTCGTAACCAAAATACCGCCTCTAACCCACCTCAAACCGCCTATCAGTGGGGCCCTCCGCCTAATTGGCCTGCCCCCTGGACTCCCCCACCGTGTCCCTACCCCACCTACCCTGGCTGGGCTGCACCGTGGCCTACTCCATCACCCCCACAGTATCGACCTCCCTCCACTCGCCCTCACCAGCCTCGCCCTTCTGGGCAAGCCTATGTTCTCGAAACCGAACCCCCACAACCCACCGATTTAAGCCAGTCATTCCAAGCTCTTTCGGTGCAAAACAGCATGGACCCGTGGTACATGGATACGGGCGCGTCGTCGCACCTAACCTCCGACTCAGGTATGATCAAATCTCCCTTTAATACGAGCAAAATTCGTTCAATTTATGTCGGTAACGGCCATAGCATTTCCGTTTTGGGTTCGGGCACATCGACCCTACATACTAATAGCCGTACCCTTCAATTACGCCAAGTCCTTCACACACCTCACATCATTAAAAATTTAATTTCCGTTCGCCAATTTACCAAAGATAACAATGTAAGTGTCGAATTTGATCCGTTTGGTTTCTCTGTGAAGGATATTCCGACTGGGAAAACGATTTTGCGGAGTGATAGTAATGGCGAGCTTTACCCCGTGTCAGCCGTACCCACCTCAATTACCGCCCCTCCCTCTCATCCGTCAGCTCTTCTGGTCCATGGACCCGATATTTGGCATTCCCGTCTCGGCCATCCCGGGACTTACGTTCTTAGTTTATTAAATTCATCGAGTCGTATTAATTGTAATAAATCAAACATTCCTAGTATTTGTTCTTCTTGTCAAATAAGTAAACATAAACGATTGCCATTTCATGATTCACACTCTACCACAATTGCTCCATTCGACATAGTCCATAGCGATCTTTGGACTTCACCCATTTTAAGCAAACACGGTTACAAATATTACATGGTTCTCATCGACAACTTTTCACAATTTGTATGGGTCTATCCCCTTAAGTTTAAGTCCCAAGTGTATGACAAATTCATCCAATTTCATCGCCTTATTCACACACAATTTAACGTCAAAATCAAATCATTTCAATGTGACTTAGGCCGTGAATTTGACAATACTTCATTTAAAAACTTTGCATCCAAACATGGCCTTGTCTTCCGTTTCTCGTGTCCTCAAACCTCCGCACAAAATGGCAAATCTGAACGAATGATCCAACGTCTCAACGACATGACCCATGTCCTTCTTCAGCACGGCTCGGTCCCGAAGCACCATTGGGTCGATGCCCTTCACGCCGCTACCCATCTCCACAACATTTTACCCACCTCCACCCTCCAATACAACACCCCCACATCCGTTCTCTACCTCAAACATCCATCCTATGACCACTTACGTGTCTTTGGGTGTGCCTGTTACCCCAATATGTCTGCCACTCGTCCTCATAAACTCGCTCCTCGATCTCTCAAATGCGTCTTTCTTGGGTACCCTCCCAATCAGCGTGGGTATCGGTGTCTTGATCTTCACACTAGTAAAATAATTGTGTCTCGCCATGTCGTCTTTGATGAAAACGTTTTCCCGTTTCAGGAACAATCCCACACGACACAACCACTTGACACACCACCTATAAGCCCACCCATACTTCACTCCCTATCACATATAACCCCTCCACCACCCACGCCCACCCTCAATCAAACCCCTCCCCACTCCCCTGCCACTTCCCCTGTCCGCACACCAAATCCGACCCCCCCTACCTCCCCGCAGACCACTGACCATCCTCACCTTTCCCCTCCCACTATTCCCGCTTCCGCCCCCACTCCTCATACACCCCCACCACCTCCCCCACCAACGACACGACCATCCTTACCCACCCATACCATGTCTACTCGTGGCATGAACGGCATTTTCAAACCTAAAGCCCTTCTCACCTCACCCAATCTTTCCCCTTTACCCAAATCCCCTCACCTTGCTCTTCAGGACCCAAACTGGAAAAATGCTATGCAGGACGAATTTTCCGCATTAAAGGAAAATCATACGTGGGATTTGGTTCCTAGGCCGACTAACGCGTCTGTTATTCGTTGTATGTGGTTATTTCGTCACAAGTTTAATGCAGATGGTTCCCTTCAGCGCTACAAAGCCCGTCTTGTCGTCAATGGTAAGACCCAACAAATCGGAATCGATTGTGACGAAACTTTCAGTCCGGTAGTCAAACCCACTACTATTCGGACAGTCTTAAGCCTCGCCGTCTCCAAGTCTTGGCCAATTCGTCAATTAGACGTCAAAAATGCTTTCTTACATGGCAACTTGAACGAGACCGTCTATATGCACCAACCACCAGGCTTTGTTGATTCCTCTGCCCCTCACCATGTCTGCCAACTCCGTAAGTCACTTTATGGTCTTAAACAAGCACCTCGTGCTTGGTATCAACGGTTTGCCACATTTATTTTGTCACAGGGTTTTATCAGCAGCAAATGTGACTCGTCCTTATTCATATATCGCACACCCGCTGCTACGGTATACTTGCTCCTATATGTTGATGATATCATTATTACAGCTTCTCGTCCCGCCTTACTTCGCTCACTAATTGCCCGTCTCTCTCAAGAATTTGCCATGACTGATCTTGGTGACCTTCACCATTTCTTGGGTATTTCGGTAGCCCGCACATCACATGGTCTCTTCCTCTCCCAAACACAGTATGCAAATGACATCATTCACCGTGCAAAGATGGCTTCATGTAAGCCGTGTACTACACCAGTCGAACCCGGCTCCAAATTAAGTGCCGATGCAGGCCCACCTGTGGAGGATCCTGCTCTTTATCGTAGTCTAACCGGCGCCCTTCAATATCTAACAATCACCCGGCCCGACATTGCCTACGCCGTCCAACAGGTTTGCTTATTTATGCATGATCCCCGTGCCTCCCATTTCCAATTTTTGAAACGCATCATTCGATATATTCAAGGCACCTCTAATCACGGTCTCACCATTCGTCCTACACGGACATGTGCTCTCACTGCCTACTCCGATGCCGACTGGGCTGGATGCCCTGATTCCCGTCGGTCCACTTCTGGTTACTGTGTTTTTCTCGGTGACAACTTGGTATCCTGGTCCTCTAAACGTCAAGCAACAATTTCCCGATCCAGTGCCGAGGCCGAATATCGTGGAGTCGCGAATGCCGTCGCTGAAACCAGTTGGCTTCGTAATTTGCTTCTTGAGCTTCATGTTCCACTTCAACGCTCCACCATTGTGTTTTGTGACAATATCTCCGCTGTTTATTTATCTGGTAATCCGGTCCAACACCAACGAACTAAGCACGTCGAGCTCGATATCCATTTTGTTCGTGACAAAGTCAAAATTGGGGAAGTGCGTGTCCTTCATGTCCCGTCCGAATATCAATATGCCGACATCTTCACCAAAGGCCTCCCCCGTCATCTATTTGACCGCTTTCGGGCCAGTTTGAGCGTTCGCCCTCCTACCGCTCCAACTGCGGGGGCGTGTTAGTCAAATATATTTATGATATCATTCTTTGTGCATACTATCAACCTTTGTGTAATCTATCAACCTTTGTGCAACATCCTTGTAAATAGCATTGTCTTTATTGTCTCTAGTAATTTGTATCTAGGTAGTTCATTGTATGTAGCTTAGATTGTATATTGTACTTAGACTATAAATAAGAGAATGCATAATCACCTCCATAGGGGATTATACTTTATAACACACTCAAAAGACGAAGAACGTGGCATGTATGGGTCTACTGTGTAGGCGGGGTTTGTGAAAGTAATGTGACGATGGTGGGATCTAATTGGGGTTTGTGAGTTCGGGTTTGTAGGATAGGGGGTGTACTGGGTTAGAGAGCTTGTGGGTGTTTAATGGGGTGACACTAAGCTAAGAGAGTTTTCAGGGGAGTGTTATGGTGGAGCCCGACGCCAGTGGTCGTGCCGGTAGGGGGAGGAGTGAGGTCGTGGTGATGGGTGGTGGGGTGTGTTGGTGAGAGTTGGGGTGATAATAATGAGACGAGACAGCTCGCGAGCAACTCGAGATCGGCTCGGTCAAAGCTAGGTCAAAGCTCGGCTCGTGTGAGCTCGGCTCGGGCTCGGCTCGAGAGCTTAACGAGTCAAGCCGAGCAAACACCGGCTCGGCTCGAAAAGCTCGCGAGTAGCTCGAATTTGTGTGATTAGAGAAGATTTTGCTCATATTTTACAAAAATATTTTATCATTATTATATATTTATATCACATATATTAAATTTCTAACTTATTTGCCAAATTATTTTACATATATCTTTCGACTCTTGTTATTGAAAATATTGGAAGAAAAAAAATCAAAAATCAACAATTATATATAGGCTCGATTTGAGCTCGAGTTTGGCTCGAGCTCGCGTTAAAGCTCGCAAGCTTTTTTACGAGCACATTTTTTTCAAGCTCGAGATCGGCTCGAGCTCGAGTTTTGGTTCTTGAGCACAAGCCGAGCAAGGCTAAGCTCGTGCTCGGCTCGGCTCGTTAGCACCCCTAGGTGAGAGGGGTTAAGGATTAATATTAGGGGCAATGGTGGTGTTGGGAAAATTAGCAAGGGTAAAACCGTCATCGCAAGTCATTTTTAGAGATTTGGTATTAGGTTTGGAGGAAATCAATTTTTCTGTTATAAGTTTTAAAACAAAATTATTTTAGGTATAAGATTTGAAAAAATGTGTTATACTAGGTATAAATTATCAATTTACCCTAAAAATTAATTTAGGAAAGTAGTTAACTTTAAAAAAATAATTAGATTATAATAGTTCAACACTAATATTGAATGTTGTGTCTTACAATTTGGTTGATAAATTTTACATCTATATCATGAAAAATAGCGGGGATAATAAAAGTAATAATAGTATTCGAACGAGTAGTCAAAACAATATTATTAACCGAAAATGTAGTAAAGTAATAGTATTACCAAGAGTAGTGAATGTGTCTCATAACTTATTTGATAAATTTTACATTTATATCATAGAAAAATATATGAATTAGACAAATATAACGCAATTCTATAATCTTGTTCCAAAAGTAAAATTTAAAAAGTAAGTAAAGGTAGCCCGAGCAGAGTCAGACACCAAACATAATCTTACCAATTACTCCCTCCTATTCTCTAAGTTCTTCCACAATTAGTTTGAAGGAATATTTAGTGGTATGGTGATATGTGGATGTAAATGAAAGTGAGAGAGAGAATGTGAGGTTATAAGTTATAGTAATCACAAATGGTAGACAAATAAGGAAAGTGGAAGATCTTTGTGAATTTATCGTTTTAGGAAATGTGGAAGATCTTAGAGAATTGGAGGAAGTAACACGATACAATTAATTTAAAAAAGAATAAGCATTATATATACCGCAGATGCATTGCACGATATCTATCTGATTCACACCCAATCCATTTCATCCACCATTGTAATAAAATTACATTTCCATTTTCCCCAAAACACTCCACCCTTCTCTCCTCACCCTCCTCAAAATGGACCACCACCCTTCACACACCACCACACAAACCCAAACCCGAACCGAAACCGAAGCCGAAAGACTCCTCGGAATCGCATCGAAACTCCTCCAAACCCGAGATCTAACCGGTTCACGTGAATTCGCTCTCCTCGCTCAAGAAACCGAACCGCTTTTAGAACAATCCGACCAAATCATTGCAATAGCCGACGTCCTACTCGCCTCAGAGAACCGCGTGAACAATAACCGCCAACAGCTCGATTATTATTCCATTCTTCAGTCCGACCGCCGGTCTGAACCGGATCTAATCCGGAAAAACTACCGCCGGCTCGCTCTCCTCCTCCACCCGGATAAAAACCGGTTCGCAGACTCCGACGTCGCGTTCAACCTCGTCGCCGATGCATGGGCTGTCCTCTCCGATCCGTCAAAACGCGCGTCGTATGACGCCGGTTTGGGAGGTTCGACCGGGTCGGAGAAGCTTCCGGTTCGCCGGATTAGTGTGAATTTCTGGACGACGTGTCCGTACTGTTATGTGATTTACGAGTTTCCTAGGGTTTACTTGGATTGCTGTATCCGCTGTAATAGTTGCGATCGCGGGTTTCATGCGGCGGCAATTCCGTCTTTGCCGCCACTTGTACCCGGAAAAGAAGCGTATTATTGTTGCTGGGGCTTCTTTCCGCTTGGTTTCGCAAGCGGTAATGGTAATGATAATGATAATGAAACTGATACTGATACCGATAATAATACCACTACTAATACTAATAATAACCCGAGTAATGCGGGTTTTCCGGATTGGATGCCGGGTATGTTTAACCCGGCACCGAGTCCAAATAAAATGGGTGCAGTTAGGGGTGTCGTTGATTTTTCAGCTGGGTTTGGGAATGCTGTTCCGGGGGCGAAAAAGCGGGGTCGCCCCCGTAAGAGTCCATTAGGTGTTTAATTGGCAAAATCCCGAATAATGTTGTAAGACGGTTTTATAGGAGAGTTGCTGGAGAAGCGAAAGGGTGAAATTATTTGTATTTTTTTTGTTTACATGTAGTGTAGATTTTAAATTAATGTTTAGATGTAGTGTTGTAGAACACTAGAACTAACTCACATGATGATCAATAGATTTTGTTTATGAATTTGTAGTACTAGTAATTGAATTGTTTTGTAATTTCAGATGTAAGTTCTGTTGTTGATATGCGTTTTTGTATCAAGCAATGGAATGATTTTATTTGTGATATAGTTGGGGTGACTCGACACTCGACTCCATTGATTTTATTTGTGATCTTCGTGTTTTTCTTGGATGACCGGTAAGTCCGTAGGGCGCTATGGGTGATAACAAGCTGAGCCGACACGAGTTTGACCTTGGTCGGCTTGTGCTTGTGAATCAAAACTCGAGTTCGTGCTCGTGAAGCAAAACTTGTGATTGAGTTCACTCGAGTTTGAAAAAAATGGTAACTTCGAGCTGAGCATAAGCTCAACTCAACCTATACACAGTACTTTCAAATTTTCCGGTTGTTTTATATATTTTGATACTTTCAAGTTTCAATATCAACATTCAAAAGGTTACATATAAAAATACTGGACAAATCACTGACAAGTTGACAACATTTAGTAGGGTGATACAAATATGTAATCATGATAATTTTTTCTATATAAATAAGAGTAAGATTTTATCAAATTATACATGTTTGAGCTGCTCACAAGCTTTTCGACCAGAGCCAATATTAGCTTGACTTCGCTCGTTAAGTTCCCGAGCCTAACTGACACGAGCCACGAGCCGAGCTCGAGCTGTCTCGTCTCATTATCACCTAAGTGTCTCGTTATCACCTCAGACTCCAGTATCTGTCGCCTACTCCCTTTCGCAATCAGTGAGCATCCCTCTTCTTATATGGTGTCCCATTTGTACTTCCACATCAATACACATTTTGACACATTAGCATATTCTCTTTATTTGCAACAAGTAATGTGTCAAAAGATATTATAAGGTGACACACAAAAGTGGGACAAATAATTCTTAATACTTCGCCATCCCCTCACTAGCACCTTGCGCCATACCTCAATCTCTTCCACATCGTCACACACCCTCTTCAATATATCTCCTACCACACCCCGCCCCCTTTCAAACACTACACGATTGTTAGCTTCCCAAATTGCCCAACATCCCACCATCATCATCCCATGTTACGCCTTGTCGGATTATGGTCTTGTTGGTAAAAATATTAATGTATTAATTTAAGGGTTTGATAAATAACATATTGAAACCGTAGATTGAGCTTAAATATAATGTTTTACGATATCCCGCTCTCCTAGCATATTCATTAAGGAGATTGTGAAAAGGTTATTCGTCAACCATTTTACTCATAGATAAAACAATCTACAACTCTCCTGATTAAGATATGCTAGTCAACACTCTTAATCCAGTTTGTCATTTATAATTTGGTTGACTAATCTGATTTAATAATAATCTAACGAGTATCAAACATGGCCAGATGGCCTATGTAGTACGATGAGTACTTAATTTTATTCAAGTTGGCATTCTGAAGACACGTAAGTTTTGAAATAAGTTGGCCCCAAGGGAGCGTTTGGCTCGGACTACGAAAAGGGAAATAAGGGGAATGAGATGAAAGAGTTTTCCTTTTATATCCTACCTTATTTGGGTTGATATTAGTAAGGAATAAAAAATAGATCCAAAAATATACAACCACCTTAAACCACCACCACCACTACCCAAAGCCTCCTATAGTGGTGCTCATGTCAGTCATCACTCATCGCGACGATCACTGCTTCCCTTGTCGGCCACCCTCATTCGCCAACGCCCTACCTTACCGTACCGCCTCCCCACGCCAACCTGTTCACGCTACCGCTACTTCTCATTCGAAACCCATGAGATATTAACATAAGTATAAAACAACAAGAGAAGAATTCACTACTCGAAAATTATTTCTATGTCCGCTACTTAAAGATCCCTTTTATCCAACTCAATCATAAAAAAAAAACGAGTTGCACTATGTTTATGAGTAAGTGGTCTTATACTCTTAGGTCTTACCTAAACCGTCTTAACTCAAACCTCTTACAATCGTGACAATCCCCCCCTTTATTTGCACCTTTTTTTAATTGAGGGTAAAAACCGTCTTAAATTAAGACGGTCCTAAATAAGAATCGACAATTTGCGAGTCGATGGTCGTCCAAATAATGCAGTAAGTGGATTGTACATATGATGTACTACGACGGATAATGTAGTTTTTGAGCTTTACAATAAAGTTTTTGAGTATAATATTTAAAAATTATGAATTTTAATATAAAACATTTGAGTTCATTAATTTGAACATTAAACTCAAATTTTTTTATAATAAAACTCAAAATACATCAAAGATTTAAAATATAATTTATAAACTTTAAAAAGTTCGAAAAAAATACATAAAAACTCAAATTCATATTAGTCTCAGATAGTAATCGATGTATAATCGTTTTTTCCCAAATAATCGGACTCGAGAGTGAAAATTTGACTGCAATTCTGTAAAACCCATTCACTCCCACTATAATCACCATTTCCAACAGCTAACCATTTACTTCTAAATTTCTTTTCCATTTTTAAACCCCTTTATAAAATAACAAAACCCAAAAGAAATCAACTTTCTTCACCTCTTTCTGCACTTTCATCTCTATTTTTTAGTTTGTGGGTAAGTATAATTCCACCCCTTTCCTTTCCTTGTGTATTTTCTGCCATTTTTCTGTTTACTTGCTGCTTTAAACTGTGAAAATGGTGGAAAGGAAGTTTTTTTTACCTTCTATGAAACCCTTGAGATATGCAGTTATGCACAATTTATATTTTGTAATTAAGCAGAAAAATGTGTGTTAAAAGTTGAATTATTGCTTTATGGTATGAAAGTTTAAATCTTTTTTACTCTCTCCGTCTCAGTCATTTGTTTACCCGGTTTAGTTTTGTAACGGGTATTTAATCAAAGGTAAACAAATGATTTGTGTTAGGACTACCGAGGGAGTATCTTATTTTTGTTGGGAAGTGGGCAAAAGGAGAAAAGTTTGTATCTTTTGTATGCTAAGAACATTGTGGAGGGAAAATTTGATTTTATTAAGATGATGCATCAGATAAATTCTTCAGTTTTAAGGGCATTTGTTGACCAAAAAAATTTTTAAGTGTAAAATATTGTACACAAATGTGTAGGAATTAGAAAATGTTACTGTTGCAGCTATTTTTAAGTAATAAACTCAAAGAGCGTTGAAGTTTCGATATTACCCCGCAATTTGTGAGAACCCTTTCGGCACTAAGATAATGTTGTTGTTATTGTTGAAGTTTTGATATTTTAACTAGTAAACTCGAAAGAGTGTTGAAGTTTTGATATCATCCCGCAATTTGCGGGTGTTCTTGAGGCATTGAGGTAATGTTGTTGGTTTTGTCGTTGTTGCTGTTGAAGGTTTGCTATTAGTCTTGTTGCAAGGTGAGCTAAACAAGGAAAAATGAAACGAAATCTGTGAATGAATCGCTTTCAAGTCTAGCATACATTGTGCATATGTGCTCATCTGCTTGAAGATATTTGCTTGACCATCATATTTTTTTATCGGTGTTCTATGGGACAGTCTCACATTGGAGACCAATTATATATCTCATGCTCAGTTGTAGGGTTAATGTATTAATCTCACATGTAAGACCGTCTTGTACCTTGTGAGGTTTAAAGTTTATAAATGGAAACATGTTAAATTGGCACATTCTAAAACAGCTAAATTAGTCTGTTATGCAGGTAGAGTTAGTTGTTCTCTTTTAATGAAAGTTTGAGATTTTAATCTAGATAGTTGAGCTTAATGGGATGTCATTACTCATTAGCCATTCATTATCAAAAGTCGGACTAATACTAAAGTTTATTGTGATTTGTTTTGTCAATCTTAGATAGATTGGTTGTGTTAACTGTTAAGTAAACTATGAAAAGGAAAGCTTTTGCAAATGGTGAGAGCCATGCTGAGGAAAACGGCACAGATGGAGCCTTAGCTAACTCGTCCAATGCTGAATTTGGACCCGGGGATGTCATTTGGGTCAAACATAAAGGCGGTTCATGGTGGCCTGCACAGGTTGATTTGCTAAGCCATGTGATTTCTTTCGTTAGCCTATCCTATGAGAATCATTAATGAAGAATCAAAATACTCCCTCTATCTCATTTATATTTCCCCATTTGACCGTGACAAATTTTATATTGTTTTTCAAGTTTTATACTTATATAGTTATATTTGAAGTAATTTATGGTCAAAATTGGTATTGCTTGACCACCAAAGTCAAATGGGGAAATATGAATGAGATGGAGAGTATACATCCTTTTAAAATAGACTAATCGTCTCTTCTGTATTTATTTGAAATAGATAGTGGACGAGAACGCTGTTAGCAACCGCAACAAACCCCGAAGGAAAAGAAGTGATGATGTCCTTGTGCGATTATATGGATCATATGAGTAGTTAGTAGCTTAAACTTTCCTAACACTTTACATTGATACAATCGTTTTATACACTTGTGGTAAGCCACTTTTGTCTGATTTGTAGCTTGTTCGTGGACCCTGTCACAAATCCCGTGGAATTTGATAATGTATGTCATCCCCTACTCCTGTTTTTTGAATGTGATTGTTGTTGCTCAATGATTTCTGATTCAATATTTATGTTTCTATTTGTCGAGATCTCGTGAATTTTTGCTCTTGACAATCTTTCCAAGGGACCGATAGATGTTTATTTCCATGTCACTTTTGTATGCAGGTACTCAAGCGACATAAAGGGAGTCACAAGGAGATTATTCAGGAAGCGTTGAGGCAGGTAGTTTTCTTAATTATTACTTGACATGCACTGTTGAGTTAACGAGACTTCACATTTTTCGTTTTCTGAAATAAAGAGATGTTGACTGTCATTTTTTATCCCAGGGCTTCAAGACCAAGGCACGAAGCGCGAAGGCCAAAGGTCAGCTGAATATTCGACATGTACTTTTTGTCTTTTTTCCCGTTTTCTTTCGATAACATAATATTGTGTACTAAGAAGGTTCTAAATCACTCCAAACGTGTGCCTATTTTTAGGCCAAACATGTTAGTTCAAACAAAAATATGGTCCAACTTAGAGTCAAAGTTAGTGCATCACTTCTTTTTGGCTAAGTGTCGTCGTGTTCTTCTTTACACATTATAACACTAAGACACTTCATTTTTAAGGCAAACATGATATTTCTCCAAACACGCTCGCTCCCGTGCCGTGTCGTGCATCTGAGCCCGATTAACAGGTTTTGGATGCTGATTACTGAGCCCCGTATTCTTTAAACGAGAAGTAAAGCATTTCCTGCCTGCCTCCGCATTTGTTTTCCTTGCATCATTTTCTCTGCTGATAATTGAAGGACTTGCATAGTTATGAACTTGTGGTGGTGTGTAGACTATTTTTTTAAATCATGAAGGAATTCAACATCTAGATAATTATATAATCTCTATTTTTTTTTTCTCATCCGGTGGGAGAAAGGTTCCTTTTTGTGTAGTCTTGTACACTGTCCCATTACACTTACGAAAATCTGAATTGATTGGAAGCAAACAAAAGTTATGACAATGCTAGCTGCTTGATCTTAAACTTGAGAGTAGGTGAAACATCTCAGTCTCTCGAAGTTCATTGACAATTATAAATGAGGTGGTACTTGCATAATGTATTGCGCAAATTAACTGTTTGATCCAGAACCTGTCGTTTCCGCGATAAATTTCAATTTATTGGATTTGATGCGCCTCTTACATGTACCTGTCTACTACTATAGATGTTGCACAATAGCATTTCTGTAAAAACATAATAATGTGAATAAATGGCATATGATGACAGGGAATGGAGAGACAGATTTGGATGATGACAAGCAAAGTAGCCGTGGCAATGTGAGTACTATTTCATCTGCTTTTCTGTCAACCAAATCGTATAAACCATCAAATATCGCTCCTAAGTGGCGGTCCTGTCGACTTAATCATCTTTGTTGAACATCCCTAAGTGCTCATAGTTAAGTAAGTTGTACTATTAATATTCCATCCCAATTATATTGCCATCATTTCCGGCAAGTTAAAGGTAAATATGCTATTTTATCACTTCCTCATTAGCCAAATGTGGACGATGTAAATGGGATAAAGGAGTATTAGAACGGTAGGCAGGTAGTCTTTTGTGAGGCAATTTTTTCGAAGGAACAAAAAATGAAGACAAGATGCTTTCCATTAATGCATTGTGCACAGAAATCTGAAAAAAATGCAAGCACACAGTAGAAGAATGGCTGCTATTACAGTGTCTGATTCTTTGTAGTTTCCTGATTTTCCCCTCAAAATGTTTACTTGTTACCTTGATTTGGTTGCATGTCAGGATGTCACGCCTCAAAAGATTGGAGAAAGTGCTCGAAGATTGAAAGTAATGCAGGATCTTGGCCTCATAGCTCCTTCTGGTTCCCCATATCTCAAAAATGGACAAACTTTGACTCTTGTGCAGTGAAGCAGGTTTATATTTGGGGTGCTTTTTTTTGTTTTTGTTTAATTTCGCTTCAACTATTCAGTTGGTTTGGGTAAGACTGTCTTACGATAGGCCTAAGGGTGCTTTGAGGTTCAAAACCAGTATCACCCCCGCCCTAGAGTAAGACCGTATTTTCCGAATCGATTGATTATGGTGACTATTTTTAGTTTTCTTCCGCTTTAATCATTCAATCAATTTTTGGTAAGACGTTCCTGTGATATAACGAAGTTTTCAAATTTGGGGGTGAAATTAAAACTTGGAGAACCTCGGAACCCTGAATCATCCCCAACTATATTGCTAGACCCGTCTTCCCTACAATTTTGCCATAAATTTTCTGTCTAGAGTCACATTGCATTCCTAACCATGGACTTGTGAAACGGCAGGTAACGACCTGTTTAGCATCGATGAAAGTTCAACCAACAACTGTATTGCGTCGTGGGCAAGCTATTTTGAGGTTGCAGGAAGCTCTTGCCCAATATATATGCTGAACTTGATTCATGTATTTTGTTACATTAATGTCAAACAGTAAATGATGAGTAGCAAGTAGCAAGTAGCAAGTCGCAAGTAGCAACTAAGGAATCCGAGTTTCTTGTATTCCAGTTTTCTGGTGGCTCTTGCAAAATGTATGTTTAGAACTGAACTTGCAGAGAACTTCCCTACATGGTTTATTCGGTGGTCCATTCACCATTGATCATACATTCGTACTAGATCTAGTCCGCACTAATCTCGAATGCTTATAGTAGGGTAATTTTCATTTTGATGCTCCGAGGTTTGAGCAAACAATAGTCTTGTGTTAGGGGATTTTACACAGATTATGTAAAACGGATTCAAGTCACAAGGAAACTTTTAGTGTAAATAATTATCAAAAGAACCCGTTTTACAATATACTTGCGCTTTGACAACTTTGTAAATGGTAATCGAGTGCAATATACTCAACAGTTGCTTCATTATGCGTGTAACGATGAATCGATGATGATTATGCTACAATCTGTCCATCTAATAAGGTATTTTTTTTTACATCTCACAAGGTTAAAGTAGACTTCAATCAAACTTTAATGAAAGTAAGTGTATTAAGTTTTCTCATCTTAAACATGTCGCATAAATGCTTAGTGACAAAAAAGACTAAGTAAATACGAATTACTTATAGTATTTAAAATACCTTACCTACACACAGTCACTAAACGTGGTCTTTGAAAGCACCAATTCTCGTTTTATTCTCGTTTTAAAATGAGAATATTCATCTTAAACTTAAAACGTAAAACGGAGCAGATAGAATAAATGTGACAAAAAGCGTAATGGAATAAGGATACATGATGACTAGCATTCCATTTATCTAATTGGGATGCTATTAGCAAGTTTTTGTTAAGATTGTTTTTAAATTTGAAACACTAATTAATTAAGGCAAATTCTTGTTTTAGATAGATCAATTTCGTCTGAACATCAACACGAGATTTTGTGATCATTGAACGGTCAAATGTAACCACAATACTCCAGCTAGTGTTAAAGCCTATGACAACTTGTTTAGTTATTTTCTAAAAGCGGTTACATTTTGCCGTAAAATCATCTCAAAACACCGTCTCGTAGTTTCGGACGAAAATAACCCGCCTAAAAGAAGACCAATCGATTAATTAATGCTCACTAATAACCCGATAACAGCTTGTGTTAAATCCGTTTCACGCTTACAACGAAATTAGATGTGAATTACGAGTATTATTATTTTTCCACTGCTAGTGATCAGTAGATAAGTTTTGACGGGAATTCTCAACGAACTTCACAATCTTTAGGCAGAAATCTCGATTTAGAGAGAAATTCCCCAAAAAATGATATCACAGTTCTTCGTTCTTTCTCAAAGAGGCGATAATATTGTCTTTCGCGATTGTAAGTCTCTTTCTATTAGATCTATCACATTCTTCTTCAATTCAATTTTAATCTATGATTTACTCAGTTTAATTATCGAACTTATCGTTGATTTTTTGTCATTGAATTTGTCGATTTCGCTTTATTATTGTAATTTACTAGTAATTTGATTGATATTGTGATCGATTTGTATTAATTAATGCTGATTTCTGCATGTTATTAAGAATACGAAGTGATTACATGATTAATTGATAGTTGATGGTGAAATTATTAGGATTTTGTTGAGTTAATGCACTACAGGAAGTAGAAGACATTGAATGTGTTATAATTGAGCTTCATTGATTTGAATGTATTGTGTTAAGCAGAAAAGCATTACATTGAATGGTAGTGTTGAATAAGTATATACACAGCCAAAGTATGCTTAGACACACTGGACAAAGACCATAACTGGGTAAAGGAGAACTACAAAGACCACTAGCTGACTCTACATACTTATAAGTCAAGTCTAGCCTACTTAGAGCTATGTAGGATCCTTTTTGTTTCTTTTAAGGTGGTAGGAGTTGTCTTGGTTGTTGGTTCCTCTACACTCCCCCTCAAGATGAGAGTGTAATCCAGATGAAACTCCCATCTTGGAGAGGAGATAATGGTGCTGAGATATGGGACATGATTTAGTAAAGATATCTGCAACTTGATCTTTGGTGTTGACATAGGAGGTCGTCATGAGTCCATTCTGAATCTTTTCTCTAATGAAATGACAGTCCACTTCAATGTGTTTGGTCCGTTCATGATAGACTGGATTGGCTGCAATGGCCAAGGCTGCTTGATTATCACATTTCAAGTGAGCTGGTCCTAGGTGTTTAAGTCCCAAATCCTGAAGAAGTTGAAAGAGCCAAGTTACCTCACATGTGGTCATAGCCATGGCTCTGTATTCAGCCTCAGCTGATGACCGGGACACCACTGATTGCTTCTTGGATTTCCAGGAGATTGGAGAGTTGCCAAGGAGAATACAATAGCCAGTGGTAGATTTTCGACTATAAGCACAAGATGCCCAATCAGAGTCACAATATGCAGTGAGCTTGGCTGCTGAGTTACTAGCAAACAGAATACCTTGCTGTGGAGATGATTTGAGGTACCTGAGAACTCGTCTTGCTGCTTGCATATGATCAGAAGTGGGGCTTTGAAGGAACTGGCTTAACAATTGGACTGAAAAGGCAATGTCAGGCCTGGAGATGGTGAGATAAATGAGTTTACCAACC
>JAIUZE010000291.1:0-223592 GCA_022085475.1 Heliosperma pusillum | reverse complement strand
TTAGTGCAATAACATAAATAAATCTCTGTAGGTTCACAGGGTATACTTCGTATAATAATAAGTTGATTAACGTTTATCAATAACGGTTGGCTTGCTAGATAAGTTTGACGTTATTGTCATACTGATGGCGGTAATCAACTGGTCCCTAAAAGTCACACCTATTGGATGTGTTCGAGAGATATGATTATTTGAGAAAATAATTATATTGATGCCTTATAATTTGACTAAAAGGTTAGTCAGTGTTTTAGACTAAAAGGTTAGTCAATGTGATGATAAAAATTATTTAATACAGATTAAATAATGTTGTTTAGCCGAATTAACAGTAATTCGCGATTAAATATAAAAGGTTATATTTAATTGTCATGTATATTGCAAGCTAAATTAAATATAAACTGATATGTTGAATTAGTAAAATTGTAAATATACGGATATTTATAATTAATAATATACGGATATTAATTGCAATATATTAAATAGCTAAATATGAACCGAAAATAAAGTATTATAATACTCTAAAATTTCGGCCATATGGAGGGTTTTTAGGAAAGAAAATACCTTTCCTAATTACACTAGGATACCTTGTGATAGGGGACTATATAAAGGAATTGGTTTCCCTATTTTATAGGATCTTGATCAACCCTAATCAGAAGTTGAGCCTCCACCATCAAATAATTCACAAAAAGAGAGAAAACGGTTTCTCAAGAGTTCTAGCAATCTCAAGGCATATCTTGTTCCATCTAGGGTGTTTTGATTAGGAGAATACCTATTTTGGTATTTGTGCTTAGGCCTTTATCGCAAGGACTAAAGGTTATTTCTTAATCCCTTCGTCTTATGCAATTTTGTTTATGACTATTAATCTTATAAGTTAAATTTCATTATAATCCTGTCGATTTAAAGGGTTGTATACGGATACAAATCCCACAAGTGGTATCAGAGCGTTAGGGCTATGAAATTTTTTATATGATTTTCATAAAAATTTGAATTGCATAAATTTTAATAAAAAAAAATTTTTCGGTGCAAATTTTTTTTGGCCGTGTGATTTTTGTTGTTGTTCCATTCGATTATTGTATTATTATTTTAATAGGTTAAGATGATAATATGAGAATTTGTAGATGTTTAGGATTCAATACTGATTGAAGTAAAACGTGAATGGATTTGGTTTGATTGTTGATGAACATCAATTTGTGCTTCATATTTTCGGTATCAATGTTTAATAATGATTAGATATTGCTAGTTTGTACCGGGAATTTTTTTGTTTTTTTTTTTTTGTTTTTTTTTTGTGAAGCGGTTCACATTGATTCCATATTATTTTAAAGCGATTTAAAATAATATCGTTGTAATTCATATTAATTATGAATTTTCATTGGATTTGAATGATATCTCGTGATTAATTACGGAATTATCACGTGATTAGAATGGTGGTTTGGATAATTAATCAATTTGATTTTGCATTGTTTGATTAATTTTTAGTTGATGCTTTTATTATGTTGAATGACGCTTGAATGGTTTATTTTACGCAATTTTGTACACTCGGTTGTAATTTACTAGTGTGGCCTTAGTAGATTATGTTTTCGTAATGAAGGAAACATAGTCTTGGATGTATTATGAGATCTCGTATCTCCGCTTTGTAATTTTAATTTTCATCATTATTTTTAATTAGAATGTAAATAGGTTTACATCTGTAATTTTAAATGTATTTTGAGAAGATTCGAGACGGAGATCGGATAGCTCACTCCCGCTACAAAGACAATGGCACATCAAGACTCGGGTCCAAGGAGGATTCCAACTTGTATTTTGTTCATTTTGGTAGTTAGGCCACACTAGGTGCTTTATTTTGCGTTTTTCTTATTTTTCTCGTTGCTTTTTCACATGCTAGAATAAATTGCATCATATTCCGCCTAAACCAAACCACCTAATAAAATGCATGTAAAATGATTCATATAGGTTGAATATTTTAATCATGGACATACAGATGTCACTCGTCTTTAGGGCCATCACCATAGTTTAAATCATTATCGAGTTGCTAGACATTCGTTCACTTAAATGAATTAAAGTTAAGATGATGGGACCTTCCCCTATAAATAAAATTGAGACTAGTCTTTATAGGAAAAGCTACTATGAACCCCTTCTTCGTCGGAAGTCATAATATGACCCCTTCTACGTTGGGTAAGTAGTGAGTGTGGACCTATTTTATCTCAACATTATAGTACGAGTAATATCTCGTGATTATGATGGACTATAGATAGAATTTACAGACATTTATCGACCAGGAATTCTAAAAGTAGAATTAGCCAAGAGGTTGGCTTATCAATTTACAGAAATTGAGTCTTGGGATCATTTATATAATTCTTGAGGGAGGTCAATTGTATAAATGCACGAGTCATCTAATTAAACAGTTTTTCATTAGACTTAAATTTAAAACGATGAAACTTATCATATTTATTTTCTTTTTCCACAGTCAAATATATTCAGATATTAACTGCTAATAACAAATGGCTGGCCATACTGATGACCCAATGCCAAGTGCCACGCTCGGACGTGAGACCTGGCTTAAGATCTTCATGGACAATATGAATCAGTCTACACGACTGAAGAATAACGGGTCCAACTTCGCAGATTGGGAGGCGGCATTACGGAATGCTGCCATTGCTGACGGTAAGCTCAAGTACTTGACTGAGCCACTACCGGTCGACCCAGGCCCAAATGCGAGTACCGATGATCGATTTGCTTATAGAGATTTCGTAATGGAGGCGGGTGCGATAAAGAACGTACTCATCTTTTCAATGGAATCAAATTTGCAAAGGCGATTCATTGCCCATGGTGCGAATAAGATTTTCACCACGCTCTCTAACGAGTTCTCGAAAGCTCCGAGGATTGTTAGCTATGAGCATACCTGTCGCTTCTTTGAAGCAAAACTCCAGAAGGGGCAAGCTGTTAGCCCACACATTCTCGATATGATTGAGAATGTCGAGAAACTGGAGGCACTTGGTTGCAAAATAGATGAGAAGATCATTATTGATCGCATTCTTCATTCACTTCATGATGGGTATGCCCTTTTTAGGGCCAATTACTACATGAATGACATGAATAAGAGTCTTCATCAGCTACACTCACTTCTTGTTCAGACCGAGAGTGATCTAAAATTGAGTGGGAGCGTGAAACAAGATGTTCTCATGATTGCAAACAAGGGCAAGGGTAAGGGCAAGGCACAGGCTAACCTAACGGTAAGAAAGCCGAAGTTCAAAAAGCCGGGACAAATCAAGAGTGGGCCTGGTGAGTCTAGCGGTAGCTCACAAGGCAAGACAAAGAGTGATGAAGGTAGCGTGGAGTGCCACCATTGCCACAAGATTGGGCATTGGAGGAGGAACTGCCCCGTGTACCGTGAGGACATCAAAGCAGGCCGTGTTGCTCCTGTTGGTATGTCTTCTCCTTCTTTTATTCATATGATTGAGATTAACCATGCAAGTTTCGGAACTTGGGTATTAGATACTGGTTGTGGTTCTCATCTGTGTAATCATTTGCAGGGTCTAAGAAACATCAAAACTCTCGCAAAGGGTGATGTGGACCTACGAGTGGGGAATGGAGCTAAAGTTGCTGCCGTTTCAGTGGGGACATATGTGATCCAGCTCCCGAGTGGATTTGAGTTATTGCTGAATAACTGCTACTATGTACCAGTTTATCTAAAAACATTATTTCTGTTTCCGTACTTGTTAGAGACGGTTTTTGTTTTGTAATAAGGGATAATAGCTGTATTTTCTCGTTAAACGAAATGATTTATGGCAAAGCAGTTTCCATAAACGGAATTTATGTTTTAGATCAAAGCACAGATGTTATGCATATGAATAGTAAGAAAGCAAAGGTTGGTGACAAAGATCAAACCTATTTATGGCATTGTCGTATGGGACACATAAATGAGAAACGCGTGAAGAAGCTCATTGATAATGGGACTATCTCTCCATTTGATTATGAATCATTTGGCACGTGTGAATCATGTCTCATAGGCAAAATGACTCGAATTTCCTTCAAAGGTGTTGGAATGCGCGCTGCTGACCTATTAGGACTCATACATACAGATGTGTGTGGACCTATGTCAATCAACGCTAGAGATGGCTATAGATATTTTATCACTTTCACGGACGATTTAAGTAGATATGGACATGTCTACTTAATGAAGCATAAAAGTGAGTCCTTTGAAAAGTTCAAGGAATTCCAGAATAAGGTTGAGAACCAGCTGGATAGAAAGATTAAAGCACTACGTTCGGATCGTGGTGGCGAATATCTTTCGAATGAGTTTGATCAACACCTTAAAGGCTGTGGTATAGTACTACAGTTAACTCCACCTGGAACGCCACAGTTGAATGGTGTGTCCGAACGGAGAAATCGAACATTACTAGATATGGTTCGATCCATGATGAGTCACACGGTTGTACCTGATTCATTATGGGGATACGCTCTTTTGTCAGCTACTTTAATACTGAACCGAAGTCCGTCTAAAGCTGTAGACAAGACTCCATATGAACTATGGAAGGGAACGGTCCCTAACTTGTCCTTTATTCGGGTTTGGGGCTGCGAGGCTTATGTCAAGTGGAGACCTGACGATAAGCTCGGCCCACGATCGGTCAAGACATACTTTATTGGTTATCCAAAAGGGATGTTTGGTCATTACTTTTACTCGCCTACCGAACATCGAGTTTTTGTTGCGGCTAGTGCGACGTTCTTAGAGAAAGAGTTTCTCGAGAATAGGACAAGTAATGGAACCTTCGATCTGTCGGAGATTCAAGAACCAACAACCGAGCAACCAATGGAGGAAACTGTTCCTCCATCGTCGGCTGCGGTTAATATTCCTTTGGAACCTAGAAGGTCGGGTAGAGACTCTATTCCTCCAGACAGATACATTGGTATGGTCGAAGGGAATGAGAGAGATGACGTTTTACTCCTAGAGAGAAACGAACCCGTTACCTATAAAGGTGCCATGACCTGTTCCGACTCAAAGCTATGGCTTGAAGCCATGCAATCCGAGATGGACTCTATGTACGAGAATAACGTATGGGATCTGGTTGACTTACCTGATAAGGCTCGGCCTCTTCAGTGCAAATGGCTTTATAAGATAAAGCATTCTGTAGAAGGACAACCAGATACATACAAGGCACGACTAGTGGCAAAGGGTTTCACTCAAGTGCACGGTTTGCACTATGATGAGATTTTTGCACCCGTAGTCATGCTGCGTTCCATTCGGATAATCTTAGCGATTGCCGCTTTTCATGACTATGAAATTTGGCAAATGGATGTGAAAACCGCCTTCTTAAACGGTTATTTGGAGGAGGAGTTGTACATGGTACAACCCGAAGGTTTCATTGATCCTAAAAATCCTAAGAAAGTATGCAAGCTTAAGCGTTCCATCTATGGACTTAAGCAGGCATCTCGGAGTTGGAATCATCGTTTCGACCAAGTGATAAAAGAGAATGGCTTCACTCGATCGGTCGAGGAACCATGTCTATATATCAAGTCGAGTGGGAGCAAGATAGTCTTCCTGATATTGTATGTAGATGACATACTCTTGATTGGGAATGACATACCTCTCTTAACTTCGGTGAAAGTTTGGTTAAAGAACCATTTCCAGATGAAAGATCTGGGCGAGGCACAAAGAATTTTGGGGATCCGTATCTACAGAGATAGATCACGACGGATGTTATCCCTAAGTCAGGAGTCTTATATAGATAAGATTCTTGAGAGATTCAGCATGACCAACTCCAAGAAGGGGAACCTTCCTATGGTTTCTGGGATGCAGCTGAGCAAAGCTCAGGCACCTAAGACATCGGAAGAGGTCGAGCGCATGAGTCGGGTTCCTTATGCTTCTGCTATAGGATCGATCATGTATGCCATGATATGCACACGTCCAGACGTGGCATACGCATTGAGTATGACTAGTCGATACCAAGGCAATCCAGGTGAAGCACACTGGATGGCTGTTAAGAATATCCTTAAGTACCTACGGAGGACTAAGGATTGGGTATTGACTTATGGAGGTGACACTGAGCTATGCGCAATCGGTTACGCAGATGCTAGCTTCCAAACGGATCGAGATGACTCAAAATCTCAGTCTGGATTCGTTTTTACTCTTAATGGCGCTGCGGTCAGCTGGAAAAGCTCCAAACAAAATGTTATAGCAGATTCTACGACTGAATCCGAGTACTATGCTGCTTCAGAAGCTGCGAAGGAAGCTATATGGATGCGTCAGTTCTTACAAGGACTAACTGTAGTTCCTAGTTCGAATGATCCGATCACCATCTATTGTGATAATAGTGGTGCCATCTTCCAGGCTAAGGAGCCCAAGTCCAGCAACAAGTCAAGGCATGTACAAAGGAAGACTCACATGATACGAGATTATGTGGAGCAAAGGGAGATAGTGATAGATAAGATTGCCACGGATAATAACGTTGCAGATCCTTTCACTAAACCTTTAAGATATGATAAGCATGTAGGGCACGTTATTTCTATGGGAATCAAACGTGTTCCTGAGTTGTATTAGTTGTTTTTTATGGATTAGACATCTGTATCTTTTCATAAAACTATTAATAAAATCATCGTTTTGTTTGATATATTGTTTTTCATGTGGGTTGTACAGACAACATTGAACACCACAAAGTGAACTGAATTACTTTATATATGTTTTGGTCCGTAATCACCTACATGAGCTGATAACTCTGGTGATTATATTGTGACGTCGATTGATGGGGGGTTCAACGAGCCATAAGTCAAACAGTTGACTGATCGATCACATATGCGGGATATACTGATACCTCGCAGGACAGTTTTGTGACGACGTTATGGAATCCTAGATGTTACGGAACATTTGTGCCAGGTCGTGGCTAGGACATCCATAGTGTTCCTAGAGTCGATTCTTTTGACTATCGACTGTCTCTTGAGATTAAGGCAGTTTTTGGATGACTTTGGTTTCTTTCTCATGGTCGACCGTAACAGGAGGCTAAGTAGATTTTTACTGGGTCATTTCATACTACGTTTGTTTCTGCAAGTTTCGAGTTGAAGAAAATATCCAACCTTTATCAGGTTATATCATTTCTCAGGGCCACTCGAGGAGTTGTAACTGAAATGCATGGCCATGCTCGAATACAGATTCGTTTATCAGTTGAGTTACTCTCTAGTCGGGAAAACCACTCTTGATACAGATCACTTGTAAACTACGACCTTTGTAAATACGGACTTTGCAAATTGGTTTACATTGAGTGGGAGAAATTTATATAGGATATGAGAATCGGTTATCGCACATACACTTGTACGGACAAGTGGGAGATTGTTGGAGCCAGTGTCCTCCACAGTTAGTGCAATAACATAAATAAATCTCTGTAGGTTCACAGGGTATACTTCGTATAATAATCAGTTGATTAACGTTTATCAATAACGGTTGGCTTGCTAGATAAGTTTGACGTTATTGTCATACTGATGGCGGTAATCAACTGGTCCCTAAAAGTCACACCTATTGGATGTGTTCGAGAGATATGATTATTTGAGAAAATAATTATATTGATGCCTTATAATTTGACTAAAAGGTTAGTCAGTGTTTTAGACTAAACGGTTAGTCAATGTGATGATAAAAATTATTTAATACAGATTAAATAATGTTGTTTAGCCGAATTAACAGTAATTCGCGATTAAATATAAAAGGTTATATTTAATTGTCATATATATTGCAAGCTAAATTAAATATAAACTGATATGTTGAATTAGTAAAATTGTAAATATACGGATATTTATAATTAATAATATACGGATATTAATTGCAATATATTAATAGCTAAATATGAACCGAAAATAAAGTATTATAATACTCTAAAATTTCGGCCATATAGAGGGTTTTTAGGAAAGAAAATACATTTCCTAATTACACTAGGATACCTTGTGATAGGGGACTATATAAAGGAATTGGTTTCCCTATTTTATTCTTCTTGAAAAACCCTAATCACAAGTTGAGCCTCCACCATCACATAATTCACAAAAAGAGAGAAAACGGTTTCTCAAGAGTTCTAGCAATCTCAAGGCATATCTTGTTCCATCTAGGGTGTTTTGATTAAGAGAATACCTATTTTGGTATTTGTTCTTAGGCCTTTATCGCAAGGACTAAAGGTTATTTCTTAATCCCTTCGTCTTATGCAATTTTGTTTATGACTATTAATCTTATAAGTTAATTTTCATTATAATCCTGTCGATTTAAAGGGTTGTATACGGATACAAATCCCACACGTGCAAGATTGCACGGGAGTGTTATTCAAAACTCTAATAAATTATATTTAACTAAATAGATATGTTATTTATATAAAGTTTGACAATGAAGTATTAGATTGATTAGTTGTTACATTTATGTTACAAAAAATAACTATATTCATATGGTATTCATATGTGTTAAAACTTTTGGTTTAAAATAAACATGAGCATGTGTTATTTCAACAAATTGGATTTTTTAATAATTTTACTATTTTATACTCTCTCCAATTTTACATGTTATTCCCCTTTCTTTAGGACACAAGGATTAAGAAAATCATTTTGAACCACACAAAACACTACCCCACATTCAATTAAATTTGGACCACACAACTACTCACAAATAAGGAAAGAGGGAACATCACCACAATTAGCTTAAAATGGAAAGAGGGAAGAAGATGAAAAATTGGAGGGAGTATTAGTTTTAATTGCTTTATACTTTTTTTTTTTAAATAAAAATGTACCTAATTTCGGGTTGAGTCATGGGTCGCGAATGTCTTTATCTAAATGTTCGGGTTATTATCAGGTCATATTTGCCACAATCCGCTTCTTCAAATGGGTTGGTCCTTGACCCGGCCTGGTGTCCACATCTAGCTATAAGTTGCACACACTTTACCACCTTGTAGGTACCCTATTTACTCGCCTTATCATATCAAACCCTCAGCCCATATACACATATCAAACCCAAGTAAAATACCCTGGACTCATATACACATACCAAACCCTCATCAAATTTCTCAAACCCCAAATAAAAACCACAAAATTGTAAAACGCCCCCTCTCTCTCGGCCGATTCTCTGCCGCCTTTCATTCATTCCTCCTTGTTAGCATCCCCAAATGAACAAACACATGTTTCAATCTAAGTTGGTTATTTCAATCTCAATCCAATACCACCATTCTGCTTAAATGTCTTCATTTTAGCCCGTAAAAATTACAGTAGTGGTCTACAAAATTAGTTTAATATTGGTTTCTAATGAATTTATTTTACTTTTGGGTTACGGTATGGCAATTAATAGATTTGTACGTCTAATTAGGAATTAACAGATTTATCTAATTTTATATTTTTTTTTCAGTTTTTTATTAAGTTTTTTATCTTTCTTGAGATTTTTCTTTTTCGTCATATAAAAGTCCGCTTTTTTGGGTTTATGTTTTATTTTTTGGGTGAATAAATTATGTTAATACGGAGTATTTATTTGTGTTTCTGACGCACAACATTACTACCTCGAAAATTTGGTCCTATTTTATTTACATAAATTGAAACTAATAGCCGTTTTTTTTATATTTTAATAACTAAATTAATTAAGATCAGTTAAATGATGTGTTTTTTTGGATATTTGATTTCTTCATCATAAAAAATTTATTTCTATAAATATTAAGTTTAAATCAGACATTTTAGATCCATGTTATACTCTTTGTTTTCTTTTGAATTCCACATGGAAAGACATCTTGTTATTATTTTCTCATAAAATTTATATTATATTTGAGCTTCATTGTAATATAATGAGTTTAAAATCTATATAAAGGCGATCAGATTCGTTTTAATAAAGCTCGTAAAATGTACATATTAACATATAAGCTCAAATATTTTATTATAAAAGTCAGATTCTATACAACTGGCTGTATAGTTTACTAATTAGAATAAATCTATAGTCTACCAATTTATTCAAATTTTTCTATATTGTCTTAATTACCATTAGTTTTTCCTTATTTTCTCCATCCACAACTAATTTGAGCACTAATTTGAATTTGACTAAGTTTTACAATTATTAACCGCAATTGTTCTTTTACGACCGTCGCATGGTGCGACCAGTTAATGGTGATCACTTTTTGACAAATAGTGACCATTTTTTGATAGATAGTGACCATTTTTAGAGTAAAAAATGACTATATTATTTTTTCAGATGGTCACTATTTACCAAAAAAATGGTTACTATAGATCTAAACGTGATTACATTTTACGAAAAAACATGGTATGAGACCGTCGTACAGAAGAGTTACTGATTATTAACATAAGTCTTTTTGGCACATTTAAAAATGACCCAAATACTAATAATCGAGAAATTAAGTTTTCAACATGTCTCATTAAAGACGGACATATCCGTTTTCAATGAATAAGGGTCAGGTTGCTTCACACAAAAAGGCAAGTTGGAATCCTCTTGATTTTCCAGTTGCCCCCACACTTGTCTTGTTATAAGAGATAATCCTACTTATCTTAATTGAATACGGATATACCCGTATTCAATGAGAATTTGTGTTAATTTTTTTTGAACTCAATAATAAATTTATTTCTAGTAAATATTTATGGAGTGTTATTTGTGAATTGTGAGTAGAATCAATCGGATAAAAACTGCATCTCACTTGGGAAATTGGAGGACCGATTGAACCCAAATTACTGAATTAATAAAACACTCTCCCTCTCACAACCTAAACCTTAACTCACTCCCCACCGCCTATCACTCCAGCTCCCATATTCCAATATATCTCTACCTTTAGCCATGAGCCTCGCTCCATCTTCTATCTTTGTATCATCCCTTGTATCATATAAATAAAATAAAGTAAGCTCTTCCATCTAAATAAATATTCTACATTGGATTCTAAAGTATCCTTGTCTACATGAACATCAACTAAAAAACCATCTTTCACCTTATCTTCTTCATAACCATTAGCCAAATCAACTTTCTAACCAGTACGGAAAATTACTTATACTACGAATCATACCCATCTTTTCCTTTTTTTAGAAATCGAATGGTATGATATAAAATGTGAGATCTTTGATTGCATGTCTCAAAAGCTTGATTTTTGGTTGGTAAATATTTAATTTTCGATTTTATTTTACAACTTTTGTATTTCAATTTTTACTTAGTAGTGTATTTGAATATATTTTTTTTTATGGATTGAAGATTTTAAATTTTTTTTAGTAGAAGATTAGAATATAATACAGCACCACTGTTGTGTTTAAATGTTTCTACGGATTATTGATCTTCCTTTATTTTTTTGTTATTATTATCAATCCAAATTAAATATTTGTCGTAAATATTTTATTGTACCTCTCACGCTTAAAGTTGAAAATTATCGAATACCCTACTGTAAATATTTCGCCTGTAATCCTCTCACGGTTAAAGTTGAATAAATCTTCGTCGTTACAAAAAATCCAGATTAATATCCACATTAATTTTTGTTGATTAAATTTTTATTTTAAGAAAATCCAGATTAATAACATCCAGTTTAATATCCTCGTGAGTAAGATTGAAAAATTTCCGAAACTGAGTTCAACGTAGAAATTCTCATAAATATTTCCGAAACTGAGTTCAACGTAGAAATTCTCATTGACATTTCCGAAACTGAGTTCAACTTAGAAAATTAGAAATAAAAATAAAAATCATGTGCATAAGTGGTGGGTCCCACTTGGAGAAAATGAAAATTGCTCACTGGACTGCAGATGTGGCTTCATGAGGATGCAGTATTTGCCTGGGTTTTAATAGATAGAGGATAGTACATGGAAGATATAGTATCTCTTTAAGATGATGACATTATATACTCTGTAATATATCGGAATTACTTTTTCACATACGAATTTTACTTTTTCAAATACATTTTTTCATAAAGTTTCCATGCATTACCCTTTTCCTTAACACAATATTTCTTTCTTTCCCTAACCAAATTCACCTTTTATTCCATAAATTTAATAAAATTGATTCTTATATAAACATTTATCCTCAAATCCAATTTAATACAATCTAATACTTGAACAATGAATTATAATTATCCAATTAATGAAGTAATTTTAGTTTTTTTTTTGCAATCATGTATATATATATATATATATATATATATATATATATATATATATATATTTTTTTTTAAAGAATTATTAGGTTTATAGGTGGTTGTTAGGGTTATGGGTGGTGTAACTCCGTGTAAGAGTGGTCGACAACCGTTCACTAGCGATCGCCGACGTCCGTTCATTTGGTTTATGCAATTATAATATTTTTTAAAAAAAGACAACATCCAATAATTAATTAGAAAACAAAAAACTAATTAAAAAATAAATAAAAAAACATAAACAACCGTTCATATTCCCCCATTCGTCACCCCCACCAGACTACCGCCGCCACCCAACAACCGACCAGTCGACCACCACCCCTGACCATCATCAACCGTCGCCCCTTCTCCCCCTCCCCCTCCCCTGCTATGGCCAGTCGCCACTTCATATATACCAGAACAAGGTGACGGACCGCGCACGACGCAACCCCTCTCCCTCTTTCCCAAATACGACCACCGGCGACGGACCACATACGAGGTGAGAGCTCTCCATTGTTGGCGAACGTAGTAGGTAGTTTGGTGGTTGATGTCAGTGACATGGTGGTGACTGGTGAGGAGAGATTAATGAATGAGAGAAAAAAAAAATTTGATTGAGGGAGAGATGAAAAAAATGACAAGGATAATATGGTAAAACGTGTATGTGAAAGAGTAAAATTCGTATGTGAAAAAGCACGTAAATTATAGAGAAAAGGGAATTAAAAAAAAATTAAAATCTTACTCTTCAATAATGATTAGATCTATAATCTTGAATTACAAAATAGTTAAAATACATATTTTTTGCTCCAAATAAAGACATTTTCGCTTGAGAAAGATGTTCGTGATATAAGGTTTGTTTTCTTACACAAAAAAAGAATTCGTATTTGTTCGTGATATAAAGACATGTTCGTGACATTTGGGATGGATAAAACAAAGACATAATAAATAGCAAAAAGTAAAATATTTGTCATATAGGCACATGTGAGGTGATATTTGAGATGTTTTAATATTAAGACGGATATCTCCGTTTTAAGGAAGACTATAACATAATCCCTACGTCCCATTCATTTGTTTATCTTTTATACTCTTTATAAGGGGTATTTTAATCAAATGTGGAAAAATAATTGGGACAAAGATAAAAATGTATTACTACATTTTACCCAATTAATAGATTTGAGTTTTAGAGTATACCTTATTTTTAAACTTTATTAATATCAATTATGAAAATACAACCTGCGCATTTTTGCACGAGCATAAAACTAGTTCACATAAAATGTCCAACTCTTACTTTAAAAAGGTTAAATTTGCGCTAGTCGTATAGATAATTTAACGCGAATGTAGCAAATTACCCCCATAACTTATGTACTATGTGCAAATCAACTCCCTAAGTTTGACTTGTAGTAAATTAGCCCCATAAGTTTTCAAAAATGTGCGATTATGCACAAGTCAAGTTTTCTATCATTTTTTTTAATTAAAACCTAATATTTTCTATATTAAAAAAACTGTTTAAAACTAAACACAATATTTGTATTTCAACAAAAATGTGAACCAAATTTAATATAAACAAAAATTTGGTCGTGTAACTTTTCTTTGTAATTTCACTAAAAAATATCAAACTATGAATATTTTTTCACCAAAATAAGTAAAAAAATATTTGAACATGTAACCTAATAATTAAAAATTTTAGGATTAAGATTTAATCAATAACTTTAACTTTTAATAATAGTAAAATATTTAATTTAGTAAATTTCATTCTTAAAAATAAGATATGTTGTTAATTGCACATTAAAAGAAACTATGATGACAATTTGTTACATTTATAAGTTAAAGGACTTAATTGCACATAGTATCAAACTTATGCGGGTCATTTGCTATATTCCCCGATAATTTTATATACATTATCGCTATTTATTTTACTCACACTATCCAACTGAATCCGAATCCAAGTCATGCAAATTTTTTTTAAAAAAAAGTAAAGCAATGCATCCTAAATTTTACCGTCATATATTTGATGGTCAAGTATCACGCCCATGGGCAGATAAGATAAAAATTAAAGTGTCTAGGGATTCACAATTCACAAACAACTTATCTTTATCTACCTATGTGAGTTCTATTTGACAAGGCACAAGCTTGTGACGGAACACAAAATCTCATTTGTGATGGATCGACCCGTCGCAAACTTGCGGCGGGTCAAATTGCCCTCACAAAGAGCAAGTGGGGGGCAAGTGGGGTGCAAATGGAGCCCCCCACTTGCCTTGTCACTTGCTCTTCGTGAGGGCAATTTGACCCGTCGCAAGCTTGTGATGGGTCACCCCGTCACAAGCAAGACTTATTGCTGACGAAAACCTTTTTTTTTTTTTATTTATTTACCACAAACAAAAAACGGAGCGTGTTCAACACTACGTCCAAAAACCACACCTACTACCCAAAAACCCAAAAATAAGGCTAATTTTAGGCCAAAATCTCAAGATTTCACACTATAGAAGCAAGAAAAGACCAAAAAGTAATAAATGATTTATCTTAAACCCAAACATAATCTCACCCTTATACGGTTATACCAAGTAACGTCCCTTTTGAGTTTTGACCCACTTATATAAAAATCAAATCTCCCGCAAAAATATTATTTTATTTATTACCCTCCAAAAATAAATCAAAAATGGTAGTAGTACCAAAGTTAGTGAGATAATAATAATAATAATAATTATAATAAAGACTTTTAAAGACTGCAAAAAAGAAAAAAAAACTAAGTTTCGATATTAGTGATACACGCCGTTTTAAGCACATTTTTATCTTTTTTCTTTTTGTTACTTTTTTTTTTATTTTTTTTATTTTGGTGGGATTATTAATACGAGGAAAAGGGTAGTTGTGTGTTCATTTGCAACGGTTATCTTTGAAGCACCAAGTTGAGATTTTGTGGGGTTTGTTGAAGTTTAAATTATTGAAGATTTAAGTGTTAATTTCATGGATTATCAAATTAATGAAATTAATGATAAGTATGTTCTTAATTTTTTTGGGTTTAATTAATGTTTAATGTTTTTGTTATTAGATTTAGATTATTTTTAGTTAGATTGTTGATGTGGGTAGTTTGGAAATGTAGTTTTTGTGATTTGTGTAAGTGGGTGAGTATGTTGATGAAATGATGTGTTGTTTTGATGATTATTAATTGTATTTTTAGTTGATTTATATGTATTTGAAATTGAAATGCTTGATTTTGATGCATGAGTATGTTAAATTTTGAGTCTTTTTAATTGGGTTTGTTTGAATTTTGATTGGAGTTTAGTTTTATGATGTGGATTTGGTTTCGATTGAGAAATGAGTTAGGGATTCTGTCTTTGAATTGAGTAAAGTATTGAACTTTTTACTTGCAGTTTGTTAATTTGTGTATATGTTTCTGTAGATTACATTACAATGCAGATTATTGGGGTACAAATTCTTGTGTAAAGTGGCATTATACAAGAAGTTTGTAAGACGGTTCAAGTTACGAACTTTTTATCGAAATGGGTCAAGATATATGTATTACTGGATCGATTTTAGGCGGCCTTACATGAGAATAACTGATATTGGGGAGGGTAGTTTAGTTTCGGTGTGTTTTTTCATCATGTTCAACTGCATTGGTACAAATGCATGATGCATGTTCATATCTTGCTTTAGATTTATGTTTCTGATACTTGGATTGTGATGAATGTGCATTAATCAGACACATTTTGATTCTGATATTCGATTCTTTGATTATGAATCTGTAGTAAACAGATGCATTTTGTTGTATTACCGTCACAAGATGAGGCCTTTATGACTTTATGGTACTCTATTAAGTGATTTCGCATTCAATTGAACTGGTGATGGTGATCTCATTGTATTCCTAAGTCTTAGTTTAATAACTTCTTATGATTCTCATTGAGTTTTTGTTTTGTGGGAATTTTAATAATGATTTGCTCATAGATTTTCCATAATCTGATAATAAATGCATCTAGAGACTAGTTAACTGGTAGTGCTTGTAGTTCTCATCATGTAATTATGCTCAAGTGCTTCATTGAATGGAAGATATGTTTCTGATTTTGGTTTTTCTTGTGGATTGTATCAGTCACTTATGGTCATGGGAGGGCGATGATATTTATCTTCAGGCAGATGTCAATATCGGTGAGTACATCAACTTGATTGTAGAATGGTGCTAAGGTCCCTAAAATCCATTTTAAACTGACTACCCCGTATTACTTTCGTGTCTGACTTCATTGAGGTAGTTTTGTGCACTTTTTAAAGTGGTGGGTTGAAGTGTATGTTTATTTCTCGGGAAACTTGGCTTTCTTATGACCCGGGGTGTTTATTTCTCGGGAAACTTGGCTTTCTTATGACCCGGGGTCACATTTTGACATTTTTAACTTGATCTCTCTCAGCCTTACTAGACAGGCCTGTATACGTTAGAGTATCACAAAGTGAGGGATGTTTGACAGTTTGTGCTGCTCTTAAAGATGTATACAAATCTGCTCTGACTGCTGCTACTTAAAATGCAGAAGACATTTCTTGCATGTTCGAGGAGACGACTCCAATAAAGGCATGTGGAGACTTTGCCGACCATTTTAATGATAATGGTGAGGCTTCTTGTTATTTAGTCAGTTTTGTGTTTGTAATAGTAACTAGTAAGTGGCTGACATGTCTTACAAACGCAGAGATCATGAGCAAGACTCCCCAAGAAGGAAAAGAGTACTCTTCTCAAATAAAGCGAAGGCGAATTCTGGACTTTGATGGTACTAGCGAAGGAATCTCTCCCTCGACTCTCAAATCTAAGGTTTATCCTCAGCAATCAAGTTGTAGATTTCCCTCGCGTGGCATTGAATCATTGATATTGTCACATTATTTATTTCATATCTAGTGACACAGACTTGAAATTGTGAATTCCTTGACTTCAAATCTAGGTTGATCCTCAATAATCTAGTTTTTGTCGACTTCTATAAAAGGATTGATTTTAATTTTCTTCATGGTTAGGGCATCAAGTTTTTATTATCATTTCTTAATCCTTTTCTGTGGTCTTTGGTGTTTGACACACTGACGATAAGATTATTTTCCGTTGTTAGGAGAGGATTGATGCAGATGGAGCCATTCTGCCTGAAGTGGATGAATCTTTGCAAGGTTTGCTTTGATAAAAATTGTCTCAAATTTCAAATTTGCCTGTATAGTTAAGTCATCTTAGAGTGAAAATGTTTTTATCAGACGATTTTTCTCCTCCTATGATTGAGGACTTCGGTGAATCTGAAGCTTGGCTTGCTGAATGTCTCAATGACACTTACTTGAATATCAGTTCTGATGACGGGTATATTTTTCACTTGTTTTCATACGTTTAAATACTTGCAGTTTGCTTATGCGTAGAGTTAAGTTATACTTATTGAATGTCCTCTGGAATGCAGGAATGCATCTGCCTCATCTGATGTGCAGATTGGTTCTAAAGGTATCAATAGAAGGAAGACTGTTTTCTATTCTTTTGCAAGTTTATTCAGAGTTAGATGTACTAGATTATTGTTATCGCTTTTATCTGAACGACCCTCCTGTTTCTGTAGAAGTATGCCAAGACACACCTAGTTCCGGATCACACACTGCTCAAAGACCAGTAAGAAGCTCGCGTAATGTTATTTTTAAAGGTACCCTTATGCTCTGCTGTGCTTTTTACGCTGTTTTGATATCACTAAAGCTTTGGATGTATGGTGTACACTCCGAACCTGGGGCTGTGTACAATTATCTGGTTTGAATTCATCTTCTCGTTTCTGAAACTCAGGCAGGAAATCTTACATGCGGACACCATCAAAAGTTCCTTCTTCTGTTGCATATCCATTTGATTTTATTAAACCATGCGGTGTTAGTGGAGGCATGACCCTCAAGGATATCAATCAGCGAATACACACTCCACCTCCATCGAAAACTAAGGAAGTTGAGGACGAAATCATCTACCCTACTTCAGCATTTTCAGGCAAACCTGTTGTCGGTAAAACAAAAATCCCCACTCAAGGAGGAAAAGGTAGCATAACTATCATGAGAACCAAAGGATGAGATAGGATCCTCCTCTCCCACATGTTGTGGCACCCTCCTTCTCAAGGTGTTTCTAGTCTGATACTCTTATCATTTTTCGGTCCGAGTAGTATATGCTCAAATCGCGCAACACATGTAAGTGTTGGATGTCCTGAGCAGGAAGACCTTGTGATTTCAAGAGCTTTTTTTGTGCAAAACTACTTGTTTTTTTGGGGGGGGGCTAGAGTTTGGGGGAGTATGTAGCGTAGCGCTCTAGATGGTCTGTATATTTTATTTATCAAACTAATGATTTCAGACGGATATTTCGTGTTGGCTAATATATACAAGAAACTCTTTGTTGTAATTTACTTATTGAAGCCTCTATTGCATTCTTCTTTTACGTATAGCATTCCTGCCTTTTTGGTTGTGAATTTTCGTATCTGAAATTTGTTCGTCTTCATTGTCAAAACTGAAGAGCTAATATAGTAGAAGTATATCGGAAGGTTCAATTGTTCGTCATCTGAAAGTGTGATGTCTTCAAGACCCCAGTAATCACCAAGCCTCAAACGTCTACGGGAGGGAGAGAGAGATACAGTTTTCGTTGTTTGCCTGTTTGGTTAAGAAGTAAACCGAGGGAGAGGGTGATGGAAGGATTCATTTTTCCTCATCCAAGATAAATTAAAAGTTACCATAGAGCTTAGATGAAAACTTTGACTCAATTCATCTTGGTGGAATTATTTACTACGGTGATAAACCTAAACGAACTAGAAATTAGATGTAGCAAAGACGAGAATAATAATGATTCTCTTGAGAGGAAATTGTAACCTTATCTCTCCCTAGGTAATGTATTATCTCCATATACGTCGATACAACAGAAAATAGACATGCTTGTTGCACCACTTTGGTCTTTGGTGCTTATGTTCTTTTTTTACTAATTTAATCAACTAAAAGCTGGTTAGTACATTGATAAGTTAAAAAAATTGGATAATCTGAAATGTCATTATCATTAGCTAATTTTGCAGCTTTGGCACTATGGTCTTACGACTAAAAGAGGGACCATTTGTAAATTGTAATTAGAATCGTAAATGCAATCACGTGATACTTCAGTATTAATTAAGCACAAATTCTTATTTCAGACGGACTAATTCCGTCTGAAAAATAAGACGGGATTATGTTGCCACTTTTTGATAAAATGTAACCACAGCTTATATCAACTTGTTTTCAATAGTGGTTACATCTAACTGTAAAGTGGTTACAAAATCTCGTCTTATTGATTCAGACCAAAATGGTCCGTCTGAAGCAAGACCAACTGTTAATTAAGCATAACTCTTCAACTAAGTAGGGGTCCATCTCTTCCATATTTCTCCATTATTCTTTAACAGTAGGTCTTGCTTGTGACGGGTCGGATCTTGCGACGGATATTTTGTGAGAGGAAATGGGTAGAGGGGATAAGGTGGGCACCCCCATGTGCTTCTCCACTCACCCTTGATGGGTATTTTGTGAGAGAATATGATATCCGTCTTAAGCTTAAGACGGATACCCCCGTCTTAAATGAGAATTTGTGATTTTTTAATTCTGAAACGTCTTCACCTGTCTCACATGTGCGGGTGAAAATTAAAACCATATGTTTAAACTCTCAATTTCATGTTTGTGGTAAGAGAACTTTTTATTCAAGTAGGTTAGAAAATCTATTCATTTTATTACAAAAACTTATCACAAATGAAGAAAAATGTAAAATTTAATTTCAATTTTCTCAAAATCGAAGTTTGCTAAATGTACTTGCATTTTCTTTTTACCTTTTTCTAAACTTTCGCAAAATAAAATTGTTTTTTGACATAATAATTTCGTACATGCAAACGGAACTAACAATCTTGATTCAATTACAATTTATAGAATAGTTTTGCATCAAGAATCAAAGAGGAATTTCCATCCAGTTTTACTGATTATTTTCTTATGCTTTAATCGACCTTTTGCGATTACTATAACAGAGGCCTTGTTTTAACATTGATTTAGTATAATTAAGTTAAGTTAGAAGAATTAGGTCATATTTTTTTTTTCCTGAAAAAATGAAGTGAGCTGAAATAATTTTCATTAAGCTTAGTTGAATGGAGTTTAAGTAGGGGTCAATTTAAGTAGAGCTGGCTAAACTGAGTTGAGCTAAATTGAATAGAGATGGGTTGAAGTAAGTTAAACTAATCAATATTAATTTGAATTAAACTGAATTGAGTTTAAGTCATATAAAACCGGGTTTAGTACAGATATCCTCGACCGTGAGGAGACCTGGCAAACGGGTCAATTGGGACGGGTCAGGTCCAGAACAATAATCCTATCAAACAAGTCAACCGGGTTGGAGTCGAATCGAGTCAAGTTCGGTCGGGCCAGGTCATTTCGGGCTTGAGTCATTTTTCAGCTATTATCAAGTTTTTTATGAGTAAAAATATATGTGGACCAATGAACATTCAATCGACTTATATTGGGTCCGATTAAGGTCGCGTCTTGAGTTCAGGTCAAGTTCTTTGGATCGGGTTCGGTGCAAGTTATTCGAATCAGGTCAATTTTACCAAGTTCCATACTCCACTCCATTCTATACGACGCAAACAGATGTTAGATACTTTAGTGCTGACTTGTTTTGGGCCGCTTTGACTAATATCTGGGTCTCTGCTTTAGTCTTTACAGATTTGTCAAAGAAAGGCCCATCTTAATTTTAGCACAAATCATTGTAATTTAATTAATTCCATTAATTAAGGTAGTATAAAAGTTAGTTAAACTTTTAGTATTTGTTTGACTCGTCTTAAACTTAAGACGAATAATATCCGTCTTAAGTAAGACTTACTGCAACTCGGGAATAGACCGAAAGGAGCCCAGAATTCACGGATTAGATGACAAAACGACCCATACAAAGTATACAGTAAAACAACCCATACATTCATAATTCATACAAGAGGACGTAATAAGATGACATTTCCCATGCATTCATAAGAGCAGCTTTTTTAAAGGAAAAATCTTCATTGTTCTTTCTAAATTATCCCTTTCACTTTTATTAATCACAAAATTCTTGTTTGTGACGGGTAGTACCGTCACAAGCTTGCGACGGGTACCACTTCCCCTCACAAATGACCCATTTAAGGGAAAAGGGGAAGCACATGGGGGGTGCCCCACATGTTCCCTCTACACATTTTGTTAAAGGAAAAACCCGTCGCAAGGTCCGACCCGTCACAAGGGAGACCTACTGTTTATTAATTTATAATTAAATTATATGACTTTTTTTTTTTCCAAATGAGCCACAAGCCTACAAGTACGGTACAATATATAAGATTAGATGATCAAAATTCGAGACTTAATATTCATTATTATACTACTCTCACAAATTCTCATTTAAGACGGGTCAATCCTTCCTCACAAAGGGCAAGTGAGGGTGCAAGTGGTGCCTCACACGTATCCCCCACTTGCTCTTTGTGACAGGGGCTTTCCGTCTTAAGCTTAAGACGGGTTGACTTCTTGTACTAGTCCGTATATCTTAATCACTAAAATAAAATAAATCTCATCTGAGTAGAGAAGTAGATCTCCATCCTTGATTCAGACCCAAGTGCTCAAATCCACTATCATGGGGCCCATTGGCAAAATCATGGAAATCAAGATAACATTATCTTATAATCCAAACCAGAAAAATACAAATAAATTATCGTTAAAATTGTCATCCCGAATTAACATTGTTATATTTCCAAAACTTGAACCCGAATTCTGTTAAGCTAAAATAACCCCTATTATTCAGGTAATCAAAGTGCTCATAGACATGTATTCGTAAACTATTTAACCTAATCAAAATATAATAGAGTTGTTTAAGGTATCAAATTGTAAGATTTTATGTAAAAAAATAATTGTAAATTTTTGAAACACCTTTAAACAATAGTATTGTACATTTTTATTTAATTATTGCAAATTATTTAACCTTTTTTTATGTCGCATATCTCACTATCTTTCTAAGATGTTTAAAAATTAATGAATACATATCCAAAATGAGATCGAAAATCCGCTCTCTTTTTTCCGATGTCTATAATAACATTACACACTTAAACTAAATCCGCCACCCTCTTCATTTCCTCACCTCATTCTCAACGAACTATATTTTTCATTCACAATTTCACTCACCATTTAATTTCTATGAATTCCATTCATTCAAAATATATATACTAGCATGATCATATAAATATATCATCTCTAATTCTTAACTAAACAAAAATAAACTTAATGATAATGTTTTCAAGTTATTATGCTATTGCATTATTTTTCCTCTGTTTTTCTTCTCCTTCCTTTGGGAAAATTCCAACGACCCTTGACGGGCCGTTTGAGCCCGTCACGGTTCCGTTTGACTTAAGTTTACGAGGAAATGCTGTCGATTTGCCCGAAACTGATCCTCGGGTTCAACATCGAGGTGACGGGTTCGAGCCTGAGCAGATATCCGTTGCTCTTTCTTATGATTATGACTCTATTAAATTCTAAGAGGGAAGAGTTTCATAAAGACAATTGTTATTATAATCGTTTTGTGTCTCTATCGATTACATAGGAGACGATATATATAATAGTCGACATAACACTAAACATATATCTCGAATCTTTCATATTTGGTAACCTTGATATATTATTCTATAATACTAATATATTATTCTGATATCGGTATAATACATTATACCGAATATCTCTAACATCCCCCCTCAAACCCATGGTAATTTCTCAAAATTTCCATGGGTTTGCCAAATAAGTAAAGAAGAAAAATCCAATTCTTCCACCTAAGATCTTCGCTCTTCGATCAATTTCTTGCGTGATAACTCGCCAGTCGATTTGGTTGCGTGATAACTCGCCAGTAAAGAAATAAATTCATCGAACGAAAACTCGTTTTTCGAAGCGAACAAATTTATCGATCAATAATTGTCAAGAACGTCGATCTTTTCGAACTTGACAAAAATAATAATGAACGGGAAAAACATCCGTCAAATTTAAAGGTCAGAAGAGAACTTTTTTTTTTTTTCTTGTTCTTCTTCGAACTCTTCAAAATAAATTTCATCAAATGGGAAACCACTCGTTGGATCCCATCAGTGAAAATTGAAAACCAATCTCACTTGAATGTCGTCTCGGCCATGGATCTCCAAAAACAAGACTCCTAATTTGGAGAAATTAAGAACATGATGATGAGTGATTGAGAATCATCATTCAAAAAGGAATACCACACCAACAGAGAACTAATCACCGTAGAATCATAGACAACTTATTTTACGATGCATTTGCACGAAACAATTAAAGAGAATAATGTGCACGGAAATAGACGATTTTCCGTGAGATGATTAACACACTATTTTTTTTTTTTTAGAATACTAATCGAATCGAAACTCACCAATAATGGAAATCCAGCCGGTGAGCATCGCGTATTATAAGCCCACCGGCAGGCAGCGGATTTTCGTGTTTTTAGGCCTCAAGAGCGAGAGGCTCTGATACCATATTAAATTTCATAATCGGGCCTGGGTCCAGCCCGTACTGAGGAGAGAGAGTCCACTTTATAAACCCAATGGGGTTCCACTCTAAAACCAATTGGCAATAGAGGGAGTAGCCCATTGCCTTATAAAGTGGTAACTCTCTCCTCTTTTTATCAATGTGGGATTACACTCACATGTGGGAAATCGGGTTTCTTCACACTCCCCCTCACATGTGAGCCCACTTAAATCGGACTGGGGGGCTTTCTGGCCTCTCTTCCAGCCGTAAAGCAAACCGTGTTATTCTTCAACGGCTGCGTTTTTTCTTAGCCCAGTTTTTTTTTTTTTTATGCCCAGGTCTTTTTTTACCATGGGCTCTGATACCATATTAAATTCTAAGAGGGAAGAGTTTCATAAAGACAATTGTTATTATAATCGTTTTGTGTCTCTATCGATTACATAGGAGACGATATATATAATAGTCGACATAACACTAAACATATATCTCGAATCTTTCATATTTGGTAACCTTGATATATTATTCTATAATACTAATATATTATTCTGATATCGGTATAATACATTATACCGAATATCTCTAACAGACTCTATTTGGATTTCTTGGGTTACTGGTACGCACCACTTTTTAAACTCCAATTTTCTTTTATTTGAGATGTCGGTTAGCTTAGCGGGTAAATGGGTTAGGACCTGGGTTCACTTCCCGTCAATATCAGCATTTTGCTCTTGATTCGGTAGCCGTGGAAGATCTTAGTTATGTCGGGAGGGGTCCCCCCCGCTGCTTTTCATATTTTAATGTTAATAAACTTATCATCAGCCCCTCTTAAGTCAACGATTAAACCTTGGACATTCACACACGAAGTTAATAGTTTAAACCTCGATCCCTTCCCGTTTACTCCAAGATCAGCGACTACTTGGTAGGGTCTATCGACTCTACATCTATTATATTTTCGTATACAGAGGACATCTTAGACTTACCAACCAATTCTACGAGTTCCAAGAAGTTGATTATGCTTTACTCAAAAGTTTGGACTTTTTAATGTTTTATTTAACTGATAACTGACAAAATCTGACATGATACCAACTGTACGTAACAATATTAAATAAAATTCCAAATTTGTTTCAACCAAAATCAACTTAACTTGAACCGATCGCAAATCGCAATCTAAAATGCATATGTTGTGCGGAAGCGTGAATATCCAAGTGTTGGGCCTCTGCCGAGTTAGTGTACACGATTCATAATAGTACGATATTTTCCACTTTGCGTCAAGCCCTAACAGATTTACTCTTGAGGTGCTTCACAAAGAGCCTCTTACTATTATATTTTGTGGACACTTATAAAGATCTTCTCCTTCACCTTTGTTCTACCGATGTGAGACGTGAGTTTGCACCCTAATAGGATACAGCCCGTTTGTCGGGCCTAATATTTCACCATATGACATTATTTTTTGGTTACGGTAAATGTGAGATCAATCCAATCTAAATCACTTCTAAGCTAAATCATTGTCGGAACATCAGTAAGGTCGAGTGGTCACAGGTGACCTCAAATCGAGTACGTGGCTTGATATTGACCCGGAACTAACCTGAGTTGATCTACATGGTGATATCTCTATGCATGAAACAAGAAGACTATACTTACTTCCGATCCACATTAACCCAATCAAACCCGAATCTACTTGCAGGATCATTCTATGACACTAGCTAATATGGGGTTAAACTTGCAGGAGAGTTTCAAATTGGGTACGACATAAAACCATTGAACCCGGAAACAGTAAAGAGTTATGTTCACTATGGAACTTCAAATTATCGATTGACTCGAGAAGCTACCGGGTATGCTCAAATTTACAGTCAGCTTTATCCTTTTGAAGGCCTTCAGAATTATACTTCCGGAATTATCCATCATGTTCGTCTAACAGGTACCATTTTGGATGTCGTTCGACTTTATTCAGCTGATAAATATATATGTGAGCGAACTCTGCCAGTCTGTCGCGTGTTAAGTTATATGTTTGCTGTTATATTATGGTAGGATTGAAGCCGAGCACAAAGTACTATTACCGTTGTGGAGATCCTTATATACCAGCAATGAGTAGCATCCACCATTTCATAACAATGCCGGTTTCAGGCCCTCGGAATTTCCCTGGAAAAATAGCCATTGTTGGTGACTTGGGTCTCACATATAATACTACAGCCACTGTAAGTCATATCAGTAGTAATAAACCGGATCTTATTCTTCTTGTCGGTGATGTAACCTATGCAAACCTGTATCTCACCAATGGATCTGGTTCCGATTGTTACTCCTGCGACTTTTCACAATCTCCTATTCATGAAACTTATCAACCTCGCTGGGATTATTGGGGAAGGTAAGGATACTAATGAGTATATTTGCAGCATTTCGGGTTTAGGTTTGTCTCCGCTTTGATATTCGCATTGCCAGGTTTATGCAGAAATTGATATCAAAAATCCCAATAATGGTGGTTGAAGGAAATCATGAAACGGAGAACCAAGCGGAAAATAAAACCTTTGTAGCGTACAGTACGCGCTTTGCATTTCCATCAGAAGAAAGTCATTCCAAGTCGACATTCTACTATTCCTTTAATGCTGGGGGCATACATTTCATAATGCTTGGTTCTTATATCGCTTACAATGAATCTGGTAATTAATTTCTCCTTACCTCTCTTACTTATGCACACCGCACACAACAAAAAGACACGAGATGAGTTTGTTTTTCTTTTGCAGCTGATCAATACAAATGGTTGGAGATGGACTTGGCTAAAGTCGATAGAAGCGTCACTCCATGGCTGGTTGCTACATGGCATGCACCATGGTATACCAGTTACCACGCTCACTACAGAGAAGCGGAGTGCATGAGAGTTGCAATGGAGGACTTACTTTACTCTAACGGCGTGGATATTGTTTTTAATGGCCATGTAAGTATATTACAGAACAGTATGCAGTACACTTTACAGTTTACACCAGCCTCGCTCTAAGCTGTGTTTACTGTTTTGAATGCTAACTTCAGGTACATGCCTATGAGCGATCGAACAGAGTATATAATTACGCTTTAGACCAGTGCGCTCCCATCCACATCACAGTAGGAGACGGGGGAAATCGAGAAAAGATGGCCATTGGACACGCAGATGAGCCGGGTGGATGTCCAGAACCATCAACTACTCCAGATAAGTACATGGGTGGGTTTTGCGCAGCAAACTTTACGTCTGGTCCTGCTAATGGCAAATTTTGCTGGGATCGCCAACCTGATTTCAGCGCTTACAGAGAAAGTAGCTTTGGTCACGGAATCCTCGAGGTGTGTCCCTCCCTCCCCCACATTTCCATTGAGATCATATAATCCCCAGTCTCCAAGTAGGCCTTTCTAAGTTGCTATACTGACTACATTTTGCAGGTGAAGAATGCAACATGGGCGCTGTGGACGTGGTATCGGAACCAAGACAGCGAGAAAGTGGCCGGAGATCAGATCTACATTGTGCGACAGCCACAGATATGTCCTGTACGTACTAAGGTAGCAAACAGATGGGCGAATGTCGTCTGATATTCGGTGTGACCAGCGACCACAATTTATGTAATTTGGAATATACCCGCAGTACAATTCCTACCTGTAATCTTAAGCATCTGATAAAAATTGTCATTTGTAATCTTCTTCAGCGTCGCTTCAATTTCTTTGTACAATATTTTTATTATTTCAGTTAGTCTTGTGCAAAGCGTACAACACAGGTATTCCGGTAACAACTCTATTAAGTGGCTCCCTCGCGAAAACCTTAATGAATTAGTTTAATGCCATAGAGGCATAGACCGTAAGCGCTGCGTATGTCTTCTTAGTTAGTTCTGTGTTATTTTGTTAGTAAAAATGACGGATTTATTCAACCACGTCAATTTTGCTTTCTTACAATTGCAAAACCTAAGCAAAAAACGGTTTTTCTAACGTGTAGACTGTAGATGGTAGACTATAATGTATTAACAATATTACTCCAATATCTTCAGCATCTACAAATATAGCAACCACATAAAATCAGTCAATCAAATCTTCAATCAATTGATAGGTTCATATTGTAAATATGGGAAAGATAAATTCTTGTCTAGAGGCTCCCCTTATTAACCATAATTAACTTAGCATTGTATACTATAAAAACATGTAATCATTCCTTTGCAATACACATTCAATTTTATAACAATACAACATCCTTACATGGTATCTAGGAGCCACAAAAGATCCTCCAAAAACCTGCTGTCACCACAACCAGCCACTTTCAAACGAACCAAACAAGTTTCTGCCATCACCATACCACCCACCAACACCATGACCAACAACGAAACAACCATTCCCAACCCACACAACACTGCCGCACCATTAACATCTCTCAACCTCAATCATTGTGTCAAGTTGAACCCTCTCAATTATGTCTCATGGCACTTCCAACTCACTCACATACTCTTTGGATACAGTTTATTTGGGTTCCTTGACGGAACAAACCCACAACCAAACAAAACCATCACCGGAGCAGACAATACCGAAGCCCCAAACCCGGCCTACTATACATGGCTAAAACAGGATGGCTTGATCCTTGGTGCTCTCATGAGTACCCTCTCGGCAACAGTCCAATCGTTAATTGTCCGTGCAACCACATCCAAAGAAGCATGGGACATATTAGCAAGAATCTATGCAAACCCATCCCGCGCTCATATACTACAACTCAAGGATCGCCTTGACTCAATCGTGAAAACCACGGATCAAACCATTACCGATTATATGAATGCCCTAAAGGCGTGCATAGATCAACTTGCTCTCATGGGCAAAGTGTTAGACCCGGAAGATATCATATCAAAGGTCCTAAAAGGACTCGATTACAATTTGTACAAACCCGTCATGGACACTGTACGTGCCCGAGACAACCCAATCACATTCGAAGCTCTCCATGAAAAGCTTCTTCAACATGAACTCTTGATAAAACAACACCATACAAATGATGTGTTTCAACCCACTGCAAATTATTCCTATCGAAACAACAACAATTACCGATACAATCAGAATAACCGCCACTCCAACACCACCAACCAATATACCACCACGGTCCAATCATCATCCTCCGCCAATCCAAACCCGAGACCCTTCAAGGGCCGCTGCCAATGGTGCAGACAAATCGGACATGTCATTGCAGACTGTCCTCTATTCCGCAAATTATACCCAAATATTGTCTTCCCAGCCCCACCTACTCGGCAGCAGCAACCACAGGCCCACACCGCCACATACGGCATCACCAGCAACCCGAACCCCTCTTACCTTCTAGACAGCGGGGCTTCTCACCACGTGACGCACGACCTCGATACCTTGGCCCTTCATTCACCCTATTTAGGGTCAGATGATCTCATCATTGGAGACGGATCTGCGCTTGAAATTGCCAACATAGGTTCTCTTCAATTACCTTATTCTTCTCTTCAATTGAAAAACGTATTATATGTGCCAAAAATTTCAAGAAATATTCTGTCTATTTCAAAACTGTGTAGTGATAACAACGCTTATGTAGTTTTCTCATCATCTGCTTTTTTTGTTAAGGAAATTTCGACGAATGTTGTGCTCCTCCAGGGACGGGCTAAGAACGGGATCTACGAGTTGAGCCCATCAAAACCGCTTGCTTACTCAACCCAAAAAGGCTCAAACTCGCTTTCATGGCATCATAAATTGGGACACCCTAATGTAGATGTTATGAATCTTATTAATAAAAATGCATCCTTTAATTTTTCTAATTTTTCTAATTTTTCTTATTGTGAACCGTGTCAAATAAGTAAAAGTCATAAACTACCATTTGCGATATCGTCCATTAAAACAACCGCACCACTCGATTTAATTTATTCCGACTTATGGACAAGTCCCATATATTCCCACGAAAAATACAAATACTACGTTGTATTTGTAGATCACTTCAGTAAATACATATGGTTATTTCCGCTAAAGCAAAAATCCGATACCACACAAGTATTCCTTCGGTTTAAAGCGCTAGTGGAAAAATATTTTAATAAACCAATCCGAAGATTCTTTTCCGATAATGGTGGAGAATTTCAAAAACTAAACCCGCAATTACTTGATAATGGCATTAGTCACTCTACCTCTCCGCCACATACACCGGAGCACAACGGGTATGCTGAACGAAGACACCGCCATATAGTTGAAACTGGCCTAGCACTACTCGCCCATGCGGGCCTACCCACCACCTTTTGGCCTTACGCTTTTAGTACGGCAACATATCTAATAAATCGCCTACCTACTAAAACGTTAAATGGTCATACACCATACTCACTCTTACATAAATTACAACCCGACTACACCAAATTACACAATTTTGGTTGTCTCTGTTTTCCATGGTTAAAACCATACACAAAACATAAACTTGACTACCGCTCCATCCCTTGCATATTTGTTGGGTACTCCACCACTCAAAGTGCCTTTCATTGCCTTGACCCGAAAACTAATCGCTTATATACATCTCGACATGTCAAATTTATAGAAAATGAATTTGCATATACTCGTCTTCTTAAAAACTCACCACCGCCAACCTCAAACACTAACCCTGATGACTGGTGTCAACTCGTCCTTCCCATCTTACAACAACCTACCATTCCTCCGCCTTCTCCTACTCATACCGTCTCCAACCGAACCCGACCCCCCATCACTCGAGTCTACACTCGACGACACTCCAATCCTCACATCACCAACACCCCTCCTACTAATGTCGTCATTTCACGTACCCCACCACCCCCTCCGCCCCCTATGCCAACAACTAAACCCCCACCTCCTCCTCCAACTCGCACCGTCATCACTCGACTTGATCACAATATTCGACGACCCAATCCCAAATATGCTAATCTCGCTCATGCTTCCGCTACCACAACCACTCTACCAAACACCATAAAACAAGCTCTCGTTGTACCACAATGGCGGCAGGCTATGCAAAATGAATTCGACGCTCTCCAAAGAAACAACACATGGACCTTAGTCCCTCGTCACCCGTCTCAAAATATAATAGGTTGCAAGTGGGTCTATCGGATTAAATATAATCCTGATGGAACATTACACCAACATAAAGCACGCCTCGTTGCGAAAGGATTCCACCAACGTCCAGGCATAGACTACAACGAAACCTTCAGTCCGGTTGTAAAACCAACAACGGTTCGCTTAATCATCTCCCTAGCTGTAACCAATTCTTGGTCATTACGCCAACTAGATGTCAACAATGCCTTTTTACAAGGAACACTGACAGATAACGTGTACATGGCTCAACCACACGGTTTCGTTGAAGCCTCTAAACCCGATTTTGTATGTAAATTAAACAAAGCAATCTACGGCTTAAAGCAAGCTCCAAGAGCTTGGTACACCGAACTAAAAACCTACCTTGTTACCTATGGCTTTAAGCAATCGATTTCTGACTCATCTTTATTCATACTACATACCAACACTACCTGTATCTATATGCTAGTCTATGTTGACGATATCATAATTACAGGTCCAAACCAACAACATTCACAACAATTTATTAACAACCTAGCTCAACGATTTTCGATCAAAGACCTTGGACCATTATCATATTTTTTAGGCATTGAAGTCACACACAACACTCATGGACTTCATCTTAACCAATCAAAATATATACATGACCTTTTAGTTAAGTACAAAATGTCAGAAGCTAAACCAAATTCGACACCCATTGCAACCGACATCCATTTAACACGCGAAGACAACAAACCTATACAAGACCACCCTGAATATCGCGCTATTGTTGGGAGCCTACAATACCTTTCCTTAACAAGGCCCGACATTGCCTTCACCGTAAACCGATTGGCTCAATTCCTTCACCACCCTACCTCGTCTCACTGGTTAGCATTAAAACGTCTCCTTCGCTACCTACAAGGGACGCAGACACACGGTCTTCAGCTCTATCGCACATCACCATCCTGTCTTCATGCATTTTGCGATGCAGACTTTGCAGGCGATAAAGATACATATATCTCAACCACTGGATATCTCATCTATCTAGGCCGAAACCCGATTTCTTGGTCCTCGAAAAAGCAACGTGGCCTTGCTCTCTCCACAACCGAAGCCGAATTTCGTGCCCTTGCTGCTGTCACCTCTGAAACACTCTGGCTTCGTAACCTGCTCACAGAACTCCAAATACCTATCACCAAGCCTCCAGCTCTCTACTGTGACAACATGTCGGCAACGCTCTACGCTAAGAATCCGGTCTTTCACTCAAGAATGAAGCATATGGCCCTCTCCTTCCATTTTGTTCGTGAACAACTTCAGCTTGGCCACATCCGTATACAACATGTTGCAAGCAAGGATCAACTAGCAGATGCCCTCACCAAACCACTTCACAAACTCCGCTTTCATGAACTACGAGACAAGATAGGACTTCTGCCTACGACGTCCATCTTGCGGGGGCGTATTAACAATATTACTCCAATATCTTCAGCATCTACAAATATAGCAACCACATAAAATCAGTCAATCAAATCTTCAATCAATTGATAGGTTCATATTGTAAATATGGGAAAGATAAATTCTTGTCTAGAGGCTCCCCTTATTAACCATAATTAACTTAGCATTGTATACTATAAAAACATGTAATCATTCCTTTGCAATACACATTCAATTTTATAACAATACAACATCCTTACATAATGTACCCTTATGCTTACTCTTGAGTAATTAGACATTTTGGACTGGATTACCGAACCATCTCGTAAATGATACAGTTTTCATGTATTCCCTTACTACGAGGATTATGTAGAAGACTAATTTTTTGTCAATTACGTCTGCACATCAAAACAATTAATCTCATTTTTTTCTCAATTGTTCTACAGACAATTGGACGAAATATAGGAACATACATCTGATGTATTACAATCGGACTGTGATGGGTTCTTTTTCACATCGGATGCATGCACCTGTTGCCATTGCAGCTGCTTCCTTTTACACGTAAGTTTGGATCCTAAAAAGATTGACAATATTAATGGTATGTCACCAATAACAACTCACCATGCATTATACCAACACACTTTTAACAAGACCATAGTAAACACATACAGAAACATTTAAAAAGAAAATTGGAACTACCAAGTTGAATTTTGAAGATTTTAACTCGGAATTTGGATTTTTCCTAGAATTACGAAATTGTACTTTAGGGAGAGTATTGAAATGATACCTATACTAGTTTTAAACCCGTGAAAATTGCACGGGTTTGTCTTTTCAAATTTTTTTATTATTAACCCACTTATTTATTTGGTTATTGTATATTATAAGTTTAATGTAATATGACAAAATGTTTATATCTAAATGATACTATAATTTGTATAATTAGAGTAAGCAAGCATAAAAATATCTAATTAAATTATTATAAGAGAGTAGGTCCTAAAATTAAGGAAAAACAAACAACCTTTTGAATTGCTGACTTTCAACCTTCACAACTCAACTTTGTGTTTGTTGTTTTAATAAATAGTGATGACAATATTAATTGTAGGTCACCAATAACCACCATAGAATCATACTCCGTAGATTATACAACACACCTTTGACAAGCAGTAAGGGGGCGTTTGGTTCAAAGTATTGGAATGGATTGGAATGACTTCTAATACCATAGAGGTATGAAGTTAGAACCCCATACTTACTCATAAGTGTTTGGTTCAATCATGAAATGGATATAGTAGTAGTAATAAGGTAGAATGGAGTTAGAAACTTGGGTATAAATATGGGTATGAGATTTCAAGGGGTTGGAATGGAGTTAGATACCCAATGGATTCTAACTCCATTCTAAAAGCCTCCAACCAAACACTAGAATGGATTGAATCCATTCCAATCCATTCCATTCCAAAACCTCCAACCAAACACCCCCTAAGTCTTGTGTGAGACCGTCTCACAACTGTGAGAATGTCCACTTTTACAAAAAAAAAAAATCTCTTCTACTAATAACAATAAATGAATTAATTTTTCTAGAATGGAACCGTCTCTGTCTTATTCTAGAATTTGTGTTTAACAAGACCATAGTAAACCCATACACAAACATTTAAAAGAAATTGGAACTACCAAGTTGTATTTTTGAAAATTTTAACTTTGAAATTTGGATTTTTCCTAGAATTACGAAATTGTACTTTAGGGAGAGTATTGAAATTGAAATGATACGTAAATTATTGTGTGCATATCAGTAACCATTTTATGTTAAAAAGTGACACTTAAATAAATATTCATTTTAAAATATTACTCGTATAAGGTTATAAAGTGGTCGAGTCACGACAGCCTCAAAGTTTAATTTGTGATAGAAAGTGATATTATTTCCGTCCAAGTTCTCAATCAGTCGCTCTCAAGACCAAATTATATCTTTAGTTAAAGTATTGCTTTTATTATACACGAGTTGAAAAATCAAATCATATTTTTCATACCTAATTTCCAACAATAAACTCGTTTAATAACGCGGTTCAAAGGCTTTTAATTGGCATAGTCAATTCAAAGTACCAATAAACACACACTTTCATATCTATATATATATACACACACACAAAGTCCACTTTCATAGCATTTTTACAAGTCAAACTTTCATAGTTCCAAAAATTATGGCCACCATGAAGGCTCTTCAACCCTTGATCAACCACCAAGTTCCGGTCACAAACCGCGATGTTATGTACCGCTCTACACCGGTCCACGCCTCTTACCGAGAATTTTTCCCTAAGGCGATGCCTTCAAACGTGTCAAACCCGGCAACCCGACTAGCCCAATCACTTAACCAAATGCTCCATCAACAAATAGAGTCCATACATATACAAAAAAGTATAAACCAGTCTAACATGATTTCTATATTAGAGGGTAAGAGCAACATTCCTGTATCGTCTCCTAAGAAAAATATGTCCGAAAAATGGCGTGAAATTCACGGGTCTAATGACTGGGATACGCTCTTAGACCCTATGCATCCCTCGTTAAGGCAGGAAATTATCAAGTATGGCGAGTTTGCTCAAGCAACGTATGATGCTTATGACTTTGATGCATATTCGGAGTACTGTGGGAGTTGTCGGTATAACCGTGATAAGCTGTTTGATCAACTTGGCCTTACGGGTCATGGTTATAATGTTACCAAGTACATTTATGCAATGTCGTGTATAGAGTTGCCTAGATGGTTAGAGACATCTCAATTGGCCGAGTCCTGGAGTAAGCACTCGAATTGGATGGGGTATGTAGCTGTGAGTGATGATGAGGAGTCTAAGCGGATTGGAAGGCGGGACATTGTTATCGTGTGGCGTGGGACTGTTTCGGCTTCAGAGTGGTATGAGGATTTTCAAAATGATTTAGATGGGTTCGGGTTTGGAGATGCTAAAGTGGTTCAAGGTTTTCTAAGCATATATGCATCGAAATGTAATTCTTCGAGGTATAACAAGTCGAGTGCATCAGAACAAGTGATGGAAGAGTTAGCGAAGTTGATTAATTTCTACCAGAAAAGAGGGGAAGACGTTAGCATTACGATAACAGGACATAGCTTGGGTGGGGCTTTGGCTCTCCTGAATGCTTATGAAGCTGCGGCCACATTTGCCGATGTTCATGTAAGTGTCATCTCGTTTGCTGCTCCGAGGGTGGGAAACTCGGGATTCAGAGACGAGTTACAGGAGCTAGGAGTAAAAACTTTACGCGTTGTTCTTAAACAGGACTTGATTCCCTGCATGCCTGGTACAGTATTCAATGAATGCCTGCAGAATTTTGAGGAAATTACAGGAGGGTTAGAGTGGGTTTATACTCATGTAGGAGTTGAATTAAAGCTTGATGCAAGTGTGTCTCCGTACCTGAAGCGAGGGTTGCAGTTACAGGGACACCATATGCTCGAGACGTACCTTCATTTGCTAGACGGGTTCCAGAGTTCTGAAGTACCATTCAGGCCTGATGCCAAAAGGGATATTGCTTTGGTGAATAAAGAAACCGATTTGTTGATCAACGAGCTCAAAATCCCACCTCGCTGGTACCAAGTGGCAAACAAAGGGCTGGTCCGAAATAGTCATGGAAGATGGGTTAAACCAAAAAGGGATCTAGACGATATACCGTCTCCTACCAGCAATAAACTTGGTAGTCGGTTTGGGGTGCAAGCGTACCAAGATTAGAAAGAACGGATGTCAATACTACGCTCTTGAATTACGTAAGTTGTACTCGTATATAATATGACAGATTGACAGCAGAAAGTAAATCAGTATTAATGAAGGGAGTAAGAAATCACTGAGCACTCCTACTTGTATATCCAAAACTGTATTAGTGTATTGTTCATGCTCCAACAGGTAGCCCGTAACCTTCTTCAGAGACCGACGTGTAGTCTATACTGTATTACTGTCAAATCTAATCAGAAATCCAGAGCTGAACCAGAGAAACTGAACAAAGCAATCTATAGTGTACAGGAGCAACATCCCCGCCGAAAAATGGCAAACGCCCATTCGAGAGTACAGTAACAACATTTATCCCAATGTCTCAACGGGCCCTTACTGTGGCGAGGTAACAAATGTTAAAAAAAACATAGGGAAGTAGCTTCTAAATGACCTACAATGAAAATTGTCAAAAAAAAATGTTATCTCTATTCCTTCACGGTCTTCTACAATGTATTTCTCAATATAAGAAGCCTAGAATGTTTAACGAGATCCTCCGTAATTAATTTGTTTTCTTCCATTATATTCCGAAAACAAAGCTTACTTAGCCCCATTAAATATGGAGAAAAGTGCTTCCAGACTTAAATTTTAGCAGAATTTTCTCTGAATAAAAGTAAAAATAGAAGAGCTACACAGCCTGACAAAATTGATCTGTACCATCTTCTAAAATACTCTGAAATGCTGGCACTTCTGCTTGCCTGCTTGGTGTAAACGGCACGTTGAACTACAATTTCCTAGATAACTGATATTATACACAAGGGCAGAGTGAAACAAGGGCTACCTTTGTTTCTTTTCAAACTACTAGGTATTTCTCACTTTCGAAACACTGAATTCTCGATTCAATATATCTCGGAATATATGACCAAATGTTCTGAGATACTTTTTGAAATATTCGGTTGTAAACCTGCAGGTATAATAATCTCCTCAAAAGAAACATTATATGATACTGAAAGTCAATGGCTTAAATCGGAAAATGAAAACCACTCAACATCATGAAACACGGTATATTATAGACGTTTAATCGAGATCTCAAGAAGTGGACATACATAGAAGTTACTCTACAAGTGTAATTTGGATGGCTTGAACCAATTCTACATATACAATCAAACATGCTGCTTGAGATAGCAAAACAACATGACTTAGCTTGGCTTTTGATTTTCTAATCGGACTCACAGAGTTGATCTGTTACAATTGATATGCTTTTCCTCTACGAATTATCTGCCATGTTAACGCCTTCATTTCTTCATGATATTGACCATGAACCGAGTCAGGATATTGCAGGCCGAGACAGTACTCATGGAAGCAGTTACCTCCTCAAAAGATATCCAAAATCTCCAAGATGAAGTTATTACAAAGCGGGCAATTTCCTCTTTGAACGAAGAGTTCCCTAGAGCATAATCTGCAAAAGGTATGTCCACAAGGTATGAAAGCAGCACCTTTGTGCCTCACCATACATACGCAGCAAGAAAACTCCCCTTTTCCTATCTCATGTGCCACCTCTTCTTCTTCGGCTCCCTCCTTGTCGTCAACTATCCTATATGAAGGCCCACTTATCCCAGCTTGTCTGTCCGTCTCCTCCAGTAACTCCATTAACGACATCCTCACCGGCTGATCAACTGGAGCATCGAAAAAAGGCCCCTCCTCCCCATTCTCCCCATCTTCTCCAACCCCTTGACCCGACACATCAATTCCTTCCTCATCCAGGTCCCTGGACAGTCTCCTACGCGTCTGCTCCCTTTCAGCCGCCAAAGCAGCCGATAGCCTAAAACTACCCCCCGTCCTAGGAGACCCAGCACCATCAACTTCCATCAAAGACAAATCAACATTAGCTGGCACACTATCAACCCTTCTTATCGAGTTGTTCCCCAATGAATTCCTATTCGTCAAAGCATCTCTTCCAGTTCTCAACCCTAGATGAGAGTCAGATTGTGAAGAACCCGGAAAAGAACCCGACCTACGAGAACTCAAGTTTTGATTTTGATTTTGATTTTGATTTTGACGCTTTTTACACTTTAGCTTCTCCTTAAAAGACTTCCATGTCTTCCTACGATTAGAAGACCCTCCACCTCCCCCGGTGTGAAGGGTCTCACCATTTTGAATAATCTCCAGGAGGGTTCGAACAACTACGTTGTTGTTAGAAGGGGGCGATTTCTTACCCCCGTTAAGCACATCCCCAAGGGTTAGATTTGAAACAGGTCGTTGCCTCATGAAATTACTATCGTAGTTAACAACAGAAGTGGAATTTAAGCCCTCGGCAAGATCACTGGCTATAAAAGAGTCCCTAAGCGTCGAATGTTGCGAAGACAATCTCCGAGGAGACGTAGGAGCAGCAGCAACAATGCCACCACCCTCACTTTCCATTCAATCTGATTTTTCAAAACCAAAAAAAATTCCACACAAAACAACATAAAATTATTAATACCGTCACGAAAACACAGCTAATAATACATACGAGTAGATACAAACAAGATTACAACCTAAGGCAGTTAACAACCACATGAATTTTCAAAATTATCCTTCAAGACCATTGTACATTTGTACAACTTAAAACGGCCTCATTTATTTCTATCACAAATTCGTAGGTAAGACCGTCTTCCACAAAAAATATTATAATAATTGCTACAATATATAATAAATATGTACGATAATTATGAAAACATGTACCAACTAAAATCAACATTTTGAACCACAATCAATAATAAAAGGGTACGAAAAAAGTACATAAATGGGTAATTGGGTACGACAAAAAAGTAGTCTCTCCATAACTTAGCAAGAAACCGTCTCTCCAAAGTTTTAGCGTTAGACGTTTCAACTTTCTACGCTAAACAAGATAAATCAATCCTCACTTTCACCTACAATGTGACAAAATAGAATGAAAAAATGACGACAAAAATTGAAGTTTGTAAGAAAAAAAATGTCGTTTTGTCATTCAAAAATTGGATTTTTCCCCAAAAAAAAATTCTCCATCATAACAAAATAAAATTCCCTATTTTCTTGAGCCATACATTTAACAAACATTACCAAGAATCCAAATTGAAGACGTAAACCCTTCCAAAAACACAAAATATTATATATATAATAAAACCGTCTTACATTATGAGACCGTTAAATGTATTATAAGGTTGTTGAACATCGTACAAATAATTATTGAGCTTTAAATTACAGGAATCAAGAATATACCTAAACGTGTAGGTGATGGAAAAATGTGGCACCAAAACCCCAGATCAAAATCTTGTTCTTTAAATTTAGATATTTTTTTTAAAAAAAATATCTAATTTACGCAATTTATTGTATTAATTGTATTAAATTCGGGTAAAGTAGGAATAAAAAGATGTTTTGGGGGAAAATTATTGTTTGATTTTGGTGTCGTCCTAATTAGGTTGGCACAAATATGAAAAGGAGAAAATAAGAGGAATAGTTATTGCAATTTTTAGGACATGAAAAAGTTGGGGATCTCATGATGACAAGGATATTATTGTGTAATGGAGTTTAGTACTATTTGGGAGGGAGTGGAAAGAGAGGGTAGGGTAATGTTTCAAAATAATTGATAAAATGGTTGTGGTGTAAATAATGGTACTTTTACGGTGGGGAGGGGGGTGGGTGGCGGGGGTCGGGGGTAGGGGTTGTCGCATGAATGGGCGGGGTTGGTAGGTTGTTGTGGGTGCGATTGCGGTTGGTGGTGGGTGGGCTAGACTTCGAAACATATCGGGTTTGTGTTTGTCTAACATTTAATCATCTACTCCTCAACCATTGATTAAAACAATTATTTAAATGGGTTGTATGTTTATATACTCCAACCCTAACCCAACTTAAATAATCTTTATTTTAAATCCAATATGACATGTTTGACCCAACTCAATTTTAACTTACTAAACTAATCAGACTCATTTAACTTGAATGGCATGAACTGTCCTGGTTAACTAGTGATGGAAGTGGGCACGTGGGTCGTTGGGTCGGCACGCTCTTGCACGATCCATAGCCCGTTTTGGCACGACACGAAATTGGCACGGCCCAGCAAGACACGGCAGTCATTAGGCCACGTGTCGTGCCACGAACTCAGTTTTTCCAAAATGATCGTGCCTTGGCCCAGCACGGCACGACCCATGGTGGCACGGCCCACTGACAGCCCACACTAGGCACTGTGGGCTGGCACGCTAATAATCCTAACATTTTCAACAAATTTGGGGCACGTGGGCTGAGAAACAGAAAAGTTAGATATCAGTGAAATTTGAACTCGCTAAATCAGACACTAACAAGTCTAAAAATGACTAAAAGTGTCCAGTGGGCCAAGCGTGCCAAAGGCGTGCTGACAATGTATAGTATAAAAAAATTGATTGAAATCAAGCTAGGAAAGTTTTATGGGCTGGCACGCAGGGTGGAACGAAGACAGCCCACGTACGACACGACACGAAGCCTGGGCCGTGCCACGAACAACACTTTCATAAAAATAGCACGGCATGGCACGACCCATGATCCACCAATGCGTACCCGTGCCGTGCCTCTTCTGATCCATGACACGGTGAGCCGGCACGAGGCCCGACCTAGCACGGCCCACTTCCACCTCTATGGTTAACCCAAATGACATGTTCAAACTCTTTTACATTTAAGATGACTTAATATAAGTGTAAAAAAATATAACTATTACTTTCCATTTTTGGATGTTTGTTAAGTGCTTATTTTACATATATTTAGTAGCTTATTTAAGCTTATTTTGACTCCCCTTAATATGATTTTAGGCTAGTTTTGCATGGTTTCGTCATGTTTCGATATATACTACGCTTTGGTATGTTTCGTGTTTGTTTCAGGTCAAAACGAACCATCCTTGGAAAGGTATCCATGATAGGAGTGTTGATAAACGAGTTCTCGGACATTGGAATGAAGGACAAAGGCTTAGATGTCATGTGCATAAAGATTTAAGTATTTTAAGAAGAAGAGAGGACAAGAAGAAATACCCCGGGCGGGGGAAGTTATGTACCCGGGCGGGAAAACTGGAACTTGAAGCCGCAATTGGGCAAAAGTACTCCCCCGGGCGGGGGGACTGCGAAAACCACTATTCGAGTTTTGGAAACTCCAATTTAGCTTAGTTTTCAAGTTCTAATAAAAGACCTATTATTAAAAACCCTTGAATACTTAGTTTTACATACATTGTTTTTATCTTATGCTTAGATTAAGAACCCTAATTACAAGAATTCTCTAGATTAAGATTTAATTACTTCGCTCTTTGGATTATTGCAATTATATTTCGTTCTATTCAACATTCAGGTTCTTTAATTACAAGTTTTCTTTCATCTATTCTTTTAGTTATGTCTTATATTGTTTTAATTATGAATTGTTTGTCTTCTTTTATTATGAGTGAGTAATTTCTCATCTAGGGTTCGTAGGATTGTTGTAGGGATGACAAGCATGAATTGAATTGTTAATTTTGATTACCTAATCGGTATCTGGGATTTAGATAAAGATTTATATTGAATTGGATTGTTGTTTTTGATTGAATGAATCTAGGAGCAAGTTAATTGTTCAATGGGAATTGAGAATTGTTTTGTGACGAGATTTATCCACCCAGTTCATCATCTAATAATAGGTTAAAACTGAATCAATTTGTGGAAGCAAGGCGGTTTAGTTTAGAACATTGATCTTATCTTTGATTATTAATTATTCATGGAAGTGTCTAATTGATAATTAGGACTCAACTATCAACTTAATGCCTCTACTTGGTTTAATTTGCTTATGGAAGTAGGTAGGTTGATCAATATTAGGGAGTTTAATTGTCTCGGAAGAGTTGTTAATAGCAAATTAGATAGTGTCTAATCCGAGTAGTGATTTGGTAATTATTTATCTTTAGTAGAGCTTAGGGGTGTTAACGAGTCGAGCCGAGCCCGAGCTTGGCCTTGCTCGGCTTGTGTTCAAGAACCAAAATTCGAGCTCGAGCCGATCTCGAGCTTACCCGAGCTTGAAAAAAATGTGCTCGTAAAAAAGCTTGCGAGCTTTAACGCGAGCTCGAGCCAAACTCGAGCTCAAATCGAGCCTATATATAATTGTTGATTTTTAATTTTTTTTTCTTCCAATATTTTCAATAACAAGACTCGAAAGATATATGTAAAATAATTTGACAAATAAGTTAGAAATTTGATATATGTGATACAAATATATAGTAATGATAAAATATTTTTATAAAATATGAGGAAAATCTTCTCTAATCACATAAATTCGAGATGCTCGCGAGCTTTTCGAGCCGAGCCGGTGTTTGCTCGGCTTGACTCGTTAAGCTCTCGAGCCGAGCCTGAGCCCGAGCCGAGCTCACACGAGCCGAGCTTTGACCGAGCCGATCTCGAGTTGCTCGCGAGCTGTCTCGTCTCATTATCACCCCTAGTAGAGCTTGTCGACCTATAACGAGACTATGATATGGACCTTAGACCTTTTAGTTATTGATTAAAATCGTTGTTATTTGCTTATAAATTTAGTCTAGTTAATTCTCTATTATTGATTCCTCGTAGCTAAAGTATAATCTAATTCGACTAGTACTTAACTTTACTTCCCTGAGATCGACTCGTAAGCATCTACAATTGACATGTACGCTTGCGGTATTTTTAACTGAACAATGTTATGTGATAGTCTATTAAAAATGTAGCATTTCGACATCTAGCAACATTATTCAACTATCATCATTTATTTTTTATGTTGGTTTGGACACTCGAACATTTGTTAGATTCCAGTTGTTGCTCTTACTTCTTTTACCCATTTTTTGGTATGGCCAATGTTACGTCCCACTATTAGTTTGACTTTTAAGATTATGAGGTGTGGTGTATTTGGGTGAATCTCTTTGTACTTACATCCTTTTTGGTTTAATTACCCTTTTTATTATAACGCCAAGGATTTTTTATAATAATATTTCTCTTTAGGAATCTAGTTCCTTATGTTGTTTCTCTCTTTTTTCCCTTATAAACATACTATGTACACATATATTACATTGTTCTTTTAAAAGTAGTAAATTGTATTTGTTTGATCATTTTGGAAAACAATCAAAGGTATGTTACTTTCTTTGTTAATGTTTTTACGTAATGCATACTCTCTGCCTCTCTGGCATACATAGTGGTAGTGACAAAAGAGGATTGGCATATTGCATAACTATGTATACATCAAGGCCAGTTTTTAAGTAAACATCAATTTTAGCATGGATCATCATATGAGCAACCTTTCTCATCAATTCCATCGAGATAAAGTTTTAGAACAAACTTCCAAAGACCGTAGGTAGCATCACATTAAGATCATAATTAAAAGTTTTGTTAAACAACTCTTTAAAACTACGAAGTAGATCTTATCTATCCATAGTGGCATCGTAATCATAATTCTATCGATTTATCCTAATATGTAATGTAGAGTTAACAAACAATGACGCGTTTCGAAAATCGATACAAAACCAACATGAAACTAATGGGTTGGGTTGAGGCTTAATGACCCGTATATTTAAGTGGATTTACACGAACACGGTAAAAAATTTAATAAGGTCGGGTTTGGGTTGAGAAACTTAAATACGAGAAACCAAATGAATAACTTATTTACTCCTATTAGATTAATTAACCTTAACTAGTTTTTATACCCGTGCAATGCACGGGCTAGAATTAGATTTCTCTCGTGTGTATACGTTATCATTTATTTTTGTTTAGAACTAATATAGTTTTTTTCCAAATTACCCTACCTAGCAATCTACGCATAGTCACATCCTCTTATACAATCATGTTGCATATATTGAATCCTAACTTACATCACCAAATCATCAATCGTTACTACAAATTATTACTATCTTTTACTATTCAATTGAGATCACATACGACTTACCACATACAAGAATATGCTCAATGCAAATGAGAATGTTGTTCTAATCAGGTCGTGTCTCGCTCTTTTTCTAAGTTACACTCCCAACTTGAGATGAGAACGAAGGAAGAGGTTGAAATGTATGAAGAAATTGATATTCTAGACTTCATGAGGTTTGGGGAAGAAAGAAATATAAAATGATTTCACTTAATTCCGACTTCTTAAATACCAAAACCGCTGACTCGCACTACTCGGTCGAGTATCAATACCTACTTACCAACGACGGATCTTCATTAGGGTGGGACATATATTTTTTATTAACCCTTTAAAGTGAAACCTACTTGGGTATATGAACCGAACATATATTTTGTTATTTGCCCTTTTTTAAACCTGGTCCCGACGCTATTAATGCGTTTGTTTTTAGGCTTGATAATCCATTTATATAACTGGGTCAACAAGAATACGACACAAGATTTATTTAAGTTGAGTTTGAGTTGAAGGGTTTGTAACCCCTTTACATATAAGTGTATAAGACGAACAAAAATCCTAAACAACTTGATTTATAATGTAATTTCAGACAATGTCATAACACTTGTAATTTCTATGGAAAATAATCTACTTGTATTACATGGATATTAATTAACATTAATAAGTATTAATCATACTATCACTTCGTATAACATTTTATTTTGCAAAGCTCCCTACGATTAACGTTGATTATGTTGCAAATTGTTTATATGATAATGCAAGACGCCAAGACTCATGAGAGAATAAAAAAATTACGACAGAAATTATAGTAATTTAATGATGGGTGAAACTTAGCATCTTCTTCATATAAAAGGGGAAACATTTAGATGATTTCTATTGGGTCTTTAATTTAAGGGTTCCAAAATTTTACTACACAAAAAAATTGTAGGCTTAAAGATTATAATTATCGATCGAAAAAAAAATAAAGGATTTTTACATATGCTATTAAAAAGTATAAAGATAAACTTAAAACTATTATAATTGGGGGGGGGACCACCTACCATTTTTTAACAGAAGATGGAGGAATATACGAGGTTCTATTTTTAGTGTTTCTGCTCCGATAATGACTCTTTTGGGTTAAAGTAGGGAAAAGGCCATAAGGGAGAGTCGACTACTACAATACTAAAATTAGTAACTCTCCTATGCGACGGACTCATTCTCCACTTTTTTGCAAAATGTGACCACTTTTTGTTAAATAGTGACTACCTTGATAATAAATGTCATTTTCAAGTCATAAAAGATGGTTACTGTTTATTAATAAATGGTCACTATTTATCAAAAAGTGGTACTAAAATAAGTGGTATTATTTATCAAAAAGTGGTCACTATAATTACTAATGATAAATAAAATGGGTACGTAAGCTTATCATGTAAATATATAAATGAAAACAAAAACGATAGTTAAAATATGTAACACATTGAAGAAGGCATCAAAGCAAATAGAAAATATAAAAAGTTATATTTAATAGTAATATTAATTTATACTAATACAAATTCTCCGATAACATACCCGTGCAATTTTGTTGCGCGTGATTAAAACTAGTACTATATAAAGCTTTTCATTTGAGTAATTATATGTTCACTAAAAAAACGTTTGAATAAAAAAATAACTACGACAAAAGTTCTAGTAATGTAATATCGAGTGAGAATATTATTCCATAAATGAAAATGTGAGACTTAGGTATTTAAGGAATGAAACTAATTATTGTAGATTTGTAGGTGAATACAATCATCCTAGTTTGCAAACGAATTGTGCATCAATGATTATATTCCAAATAAAAACAAATAGTTACGCTTTGAGTTGGTTACTTCATATAAAGAGATAATAATATTCTTTATGTGATATATTAAAGGGTTATTGCGGTTTAGTCCAATAACAAAATCAACAAATTCATTTGAACATGTACATGTATATACCAATAATATATGTTGGATCAGGTTATACTTATTCACATACGTATGTACTTGAGTGTCATCCACATCTATATATAAGACAACTCGGGTAACTTGAAATGAAATATCATCAATAAACTTTCATTTATCAACATATATATCCTCAATAATTATCACTAGTTTAACCAGAGATGGCTACTTATAGTATATCTCGCTGCACTATTGCTTTTCTCCTTTTTGTATTGGTGTCGATCAACATCATGGAAGTCTCAATGGTAAGATAAGTATATTTTTTTGTACATGTGAAGTTGGTAAAATATTCACATGTTAATTTATATTTTGCCTAGCCAAACATATCACTTAGAAAATTTTCATTTTCTTAACTTGAATATATTATGGTGATCAAATGTTTGTGTATTTTCTTAGTTTCGTGGCTTGATTTAAGGTTGTACCACAACAGAATTCATTTAAATAACTAATTATGTTATCATCATAATAAGTGAAAAAAAAACTATATTGAATTTTATTTTAAGGTGAGTTTACAGCTAATGGTAAGTTTTTCATCAAAACGAGACATAACTCATGTTTCAAACCATGGGTAAAATCTCACATTATGTAAGTAGATAAAATCAAAGTAACAAAAACGAAACACAAAAATTCTTTCGCTTCCGCTAATGCATCAGTATCTTAAATTGAAATTTTTCATATATCTGGATCATCGAAGTCGTTAATGTATTGCATGTACACTTCACATTGGCGCGTATCAACATATAACATTCATACAAAAATATAACTTTGATGTTTAATCTACTCTTATAGTAATACAATATGTTTTTTTTTGACAAAAATTTTCAACTTGGGAGAGTTTGATAGTTGTAAGTATTTGATTACAAATTTTAATTTAAATTGTAACTAACTTTATTGTGGCTTTGTGTTCATTTGTGCAAATGAAAGGCTGGCGGTGAAGGTTCGCTAACAATAGAAGGTAAATATTACGATATTATATACACGTATCACCTTTATTTGTCTGTTTGTTTTTCTTCGTACAAACATTTAAAACTCTAATTCACAAAATATTTCTATTTTTATATCGATTGCGTAACCACATATTGTTTTGGTGTCACAGAATGTCCATCAGCATGTTACGTACGATGTTCAGCAACTTCTCATAAAAAGCCATGTTTGTTCTTTTGTAACAAGTGTTGTCGGACATGTTTGTGCGTTCCATCGGGAACCTATGGGAATAAGGAAGAATGTCCATGCTATAATAACTGGAAAACCCAAGAAGGCAAACCAAAATGCCCCTGATTGTGAAAATCAAACATATTTACAAAATACAGATATATCGTCTACTTTGAGTTGATTATTAATTACCAGTTTTAAAAGTTGGTATTGTAAGGCTAAAGTTAGATTAAGTCTTGGGCGATAAGAAAAGTAATTATTTGTCAAGTATTTGTATTATCGCATATCCTAAAGTGTACTATTGATGCTCTCATTTGAGATTGTCAACTGGTATTTGTTATAATATTTCACAAAGTGGATGATCTTCTTATTTTGTCAAGTGGAATAGACTTTTATTTTAAATTCGTTATTACTACATAGGTAAAAATCTAGTTGATCATTTCTATAAACTAATTTGTCCGAATATAATTTTCAATACTTTATGTTTTATTCCAATCAACTATGAAAATGGTTATCATATCACTACTTAAGCTAATCTTTACTTTGTACATATAATGATATAAAAAACAAAATTTTGAAGCCACGTTACTCTTCCCCAATATATGGATACCATCACTAAATTGTATACCTTATGATGTTTGATCACATAAATCCCTTATTAGTTTGATTAATAAATTATATGGGAACAACTTCACTACATGGTAGTGGAATATTGATGAGGACAAAAAAATGGCGACATATTATATTTATGTGTGAGTAGTGACGGATCTTGAAACAAATAATAAAGTAGACCGAGACTCGAATATTTAATCACAAGGGAACACATTGACTTAATCTCAAGGCATGCCAACTACTTGGACCAAATGTAAATTTATTCAGTGAAATACTTATATTGTTATGAGGTGTCCGACATAACTAAAGCTCTCTATTGTGTGAGAATTATCATCTAAATTATTCTATAGCCCTCTTATTTTTAAAAAATACTGATTTTTCGACTTAACGCCGACATGTCAAATTGTCAATAATATAGGAGGATTTGACCTCAAACAACAAACCATACAAAGAAACTCACCAACAATTTAAAATTTGGTGAACCACGTCCTTATCTATTAAAGCAACAACCACAGAGCTGACGTGTCAGCCTGTGGTTGAAAGTCAACTTTTCAAAGTTATATTACAGTGGGACCACCCACTTTCATTGAATAATTTAATTGTTTTGGTCCATGTTATTTGGCAAAAAGGATTATATATCGGATGTGCTACCTCAGACTAGTATGAATTTGAGTTTTTATGCATTTTTTCCGAGCTTTTTAAAGTTTATAAATTACATTTTAAATCTTATATGTGATGTATTTTGAGTTTTATTGTAATTTTTTTTTAACTTAATGTTCAAATTAATTAACTCAAAAACTTATATTAAAATTCATAATTTTCAATATTATACTCAAAAACTTTATTGTAAAGCTCAAAAACTACATTATCTGTGATAGTGCATCAAATGTACACTCCACTTACCGATGTTATATGTGCATAGAATATTAAAATACAATACAAATATCAACTTTTATGTCACCAATTTACATCCAATATCGTCTTATGCGATTAATTAAGCTCCAATGTCGTCTATGTTCATTTATATATGATCAATATTATTAATTTAATAATTCTACAGAGTGTTAAAAGGATAGTTTTCTGATTTTTTTTCTATTCGTTAATCAAATTTAGAAAACGATTCCTATTAATAGACCTAATTAATTAAACTGAATAAAACAACAAAATGAAAACACAATAATTAACCAATTATGACTGAAAATGTAAAAAGCAACAAAAACACTAAAATAATTTATTAAAAATGTAAGTAAAAAATTAGAAGCTTGAACATGCAAAACATGTGAGTTACGCATATCTACAAAATTAGAATAAAATAATTTTAAATAACCATTTGAATTTTAAAACGATTAATGACATAATTTTAGCCCAAAAAAGTAACCTCAATAGAATAAATCTGCAAATTTGAGGCTACAAAAAATGATATGAACTTGAGTGTTTCAAATAAAATAAAAACGAATCTTCAATCAGAAAAAATTACGGCTACAGTGAATTAGATAGCGGCGAGAGAAATGCGGAGGCCTGATTACGGCGGAGGGAGAAAGGATGTGAATAGAGGGAGATATAAGAGCAGAACTGCAGAGGGAGGGTGAATAGTAAAATGGAAATTATGGCATGAAAAGAGATGAGGAAATATACTGTCTATATACATATAACCGTAAAGAGACGCGACAACCAAGTATAAGGTTTTATCAGTGGAGATCTTCTTAATTTAGGATGAGTTTTGAGTGAGTGTCTTTGTTATGGATAAATGTAGCACTATACATAAATTCATATTTATGATGATAATATCTGTCTTAAATTTAATATTGGTTAAATAAAAGATGAGATAAAAGAGATCAGAATACCTAGAAGCTATAATTGTTCACGGGTTGTCTCGCCCGAACCCGCTTTTTTAGCTCACTTGGATATTTATTAGCGAATATGAATTGAAATTTATTACGATTGACACATTGGCTTTAAAAGAACTTTTTTTAGAAGCAAAGAGTGTTACTCTGACTCAGGAAAAAGGATTATACATCGGAGGTACTACCTCAGACTAGTATAAATTTGAGTTTTTGTGCATTTTTTTCGAGCATTTTAAATTTTATATGTGATGTTTTTTGAGTTTTATTGTAATTTTTTTGAGCTTAATATTCAAATTAATGAACTCAAAAAATTTATAATAAAATTCATAATTTTTAATACTAAATTCAAAAACTTTATTATAAAGCTCAAAAACTATATTATCTGTGGTAGTACATCAGATGTATGATCCACATACTGCTCTGCCTCCCCTTTTAATGTAACTAGTATACAAACTCAGTAGGTCTTGCTTGCGACGGATCGGATCTTGCGACGGGTATTTTGTGAGAAGAAATGGGTAGAGGGGACAAGGTGGGCACCCCCCATGTGCTCTCCACTCACCCTTGATGGGTATTTTGTGAGAGAATATGATATCCGTCTTAAGCTTGTGACGGATAGTGTCCGTCACAAATGAGAATTTGTGATACAAACTTGAGATTGTTATATATAAGAATGACAAGTTAAAACTAAAGAAAAAAACCTAATTATTTTTTGACATAGTTAAGGCCAAAATTTACAATAATTGGCATGACACATGGCAACGCAAGAGTGGGTAATCTAATAAGAGATGAAACGATGACGTGGAGCAAAGGGGACCGTTAGATTAAAGATAAAGAAACACACAAATGCCTACAACATAGGAGTGGAATCCAACTGCGGCTAGGAAAGAGTCAACAACTAACTCCAAAAAATTAAGAGCAGTTGAGGAAGAATATGAGAGAATTCAGGGGGAACGTTGGAGAAACCGAGCAGGGCTTGAGTACTATAAAACCAAGTGATGCAAGACAACAAAGGATCATCTCATTCCACATCTCACTCTAGAACACACTCACTCTTATGCCTACAAACCTTAAGCCCTACTTCCGAAACCTAAGGAAATTAACTTTTCATAGTATGCCCTACTCAAGAGGTAGCTCAAGTGGTAAGAGCACTCTTACTCCAACCATGAAGTTGGGGTTTCGATTCTCACCGGCGACATTGTGCGCTCATTTGAACAAAAAAAAAAAAAATAGTATGCCCTACTTCCTAAAACTAAGGAAATTAACCTTTCACACCCTTGTATAGTTGTATCAACCTTTTTTCCCAAAAAAATAATTTAATTGCTTCAAAAACATAGATAATGTATCCTAATTTTTTCGATTAGTGAAGTAATTTCGTTGTTGATCAAATTATTAATGTGTTTTGTTGAATTTATTTAATTTATCAATGTTTTATATATTTTATTATATATGATGAAATTAAGGCCGGATTATGGTTGGCGGTGGTTGTCTGGTGGATGGCACGGTGGTAGGGAGGTGCATAGAAGGTCGTATGGTGAGACTGCGGTGGGTGAGCCGCGGATGTGGGTGCATGCGTTGGGTGGTACGAGGGGGATTGAGATTTGGGATGGCTGTTGTCGGCAAGTGTGGAGCGGGTGGTGGTCGTATAGAAACAATATAATGGAGGGTTGGACTAGGCGCTGGTGGCCGACTGGGAAGGTGGTGGTGGCCAGGTGATCGGATGAGAGATGGTAGTTGCCTTGAAAAGGGGATTTTGCGTGAGTTTTAGTTTTTTTTTTTATCTTAATTAGTAAGGTGGTTAGTGTAACGTCGACCGGAGCAAGGGTCGACATCGGCATGGGGGTCTTGTTGGTGGTGAAGGGAAGAAAGATGAAAAAAATTAAGGGTTTGAGTCATATGTAAAACAATGGCATGGATAAAATTGTAAACAAATGAATACAAAAAAACAAAATCCGTATATGAAAAGCACATCTAAAAATAAAGAATCCTAAAAATGATATGAGTGCCTCGTTTGGTTGCCCATCCAATTCATGTAAAATCTAAAATCTCATAAATTGTAAAAAGGGAAGGGTGTTTTGTTGCCGAATTTTTGGCAAAATGTAAGCATTCAATATTATACCTAACCCTCATAGGTAGTTGACAACTCATGTCGAATCCAACTCTTACATGTACAATCAAAACGACCTTTCCCAATTCATGTAAATAATTCACATGAATTAAATTTTCCACTGTCAATTGAATTCATTAATCAACCAGCGAAACCCAAGACTTCTTAAAAGACAGATTTTTCTATATCGTGTTTTGGGCATTTGGGCTTACTAAGACACACGGACAATTAGCAGATTGGGACTTTAAACCTCAACCCGCCACTCCATGTCAAGATTATTCATGTCAATGTCGTGCTCGGTTCGGTTCGATTCAGCTCAGTTCCACTAAGCTCGTTAATTATCATCGATAATACTCCGTATTTAGTTAACTACCCTTTTGAATTTTGACTTTTGACTTATCATAATCATCACTAATAATTCATCATCATCATCATCCAAGATTCACTTCCACTTTCTTCACTTTCTTCACTTTCATGCTGTTACTGGGCAGGTTCATTTTCATCACATTTCTTGAAAAAATTTATTTAAATCATCTACATAATTACTTGTTTTGATCTACTAATTGTGTAATTAATTTATTTTGATTGATTTTTTTTTTTCTATTTCAATAGCTCTATAATACCCACATGATTTCTTTTGCCAAAGTTCAAATCTTTGTTAATTATTTAATATATGTGCATTTTTAGTTTCATATATGATTATTTCATGATTATCTGCTATAAAAATCATGGTTGTAGTTCTTTTAGATGCCCTTAAAGCTTAAAGTTTAGAACTTTAAATTATACTCCTTGTTTTTTTAATGTTATCTTTTTCATGGTAATATTCTTTCGTTATCGTTACCCTTTTAATGCTTGTAAACTTGTAGTTATATGTTGATTCCTCAGAGAATGAAGAATGGAAGCTTTGTTGTTCTTGGCCATTTTCTTTTAAGCAATTTCAATTTTTTTTGATAGATTGGTATTTGAATTGGCTGCTTTGAGTTCCCATTTCGTGTCGAAAACAATGTTTTCAGTTCCATTTGGTCAAAGAGCAAGGACTCTCTATTCTTCGGTTTTAGAATATGATGGAATAAAGAAGAATGAGTGCTTCTTATATTGTGAAATAGCAAAGTGTCAGCTGCCAATACACAATTTTCATTATAGGTCATCTAGCGTCGTGTGTTTTCACATAGGGTAATGCTAAGTACATCCTCCCCTTTAACTAGTTACGCTATTGGTCTGTACAATGATTAGACAGGGAGACAATTTTGGTGGTGCCGGTTAATACAAACGAAAATTGAGTAGAGCCGAATACTCAAATGTATGATTGATGTCCCTGTATGATGCCATCTCGATCCCAAGATAAATACTGAATAGATAATAGAGAATGATGGACTGATGGTTTGTTAGTGAACAATCCAGTTCTAGGTTATGGCAGTGATGTGGATCATGAGTGTTCGGGATAATTATTTGGAAGCGTGGTTAGGTTGTACAACTTGATCCAACTGAGTTCCAAGTGCTCTTGTGATTTATGGGATGGGGTATGGTAAATTGTATGCATCCTAGTTTTGATCGTCAGTTTTAAGTATTTCATTGAGCAACAGGACTCCCAGTTGATTTCCAATTTTATGCATTCTGTAGCAGATTCTTTAATACGAGTAACTCAATTTTTGTTTTTTGGGAGAAACGTTTAGTAAGTCCCTAAAGCCCTGAACTTGCTTGTGTATTTGTCAACGTGTCTTCAGGATTATCTAGTACTGGAAATTGAGCATTGAAATGGGCAGCGTGTCGTCTGAGAAAGTAAGGGTCTGCATTGACCGTGGGGGCACATTCACTGATGTGTATGCTGAAATCCCCGGTCAACCCGAAGGTCGTGTGATGAAACTTCTGTCCGTCGATCCTTCTAACTATGATGATGCTCCAGTTGAAGGTATTCGGAGAATTCTGGAGGAATATACCGGAGAAAAAATCTCTAGGTCATCCAAGATTCCTACTGACAAAATCGAGTGGATAAGGATGGGAACAACTGTGGCTACAAATGCTTTATTGGAGAGAAAAGGAGAAAGGATAGCTCTCTGCGTTACCGAAGGTTTCAGGGACCTTCTGCAAATTGGTAACCAAGCTCGTCCAAACATATTTGACCTCACCGTATCCAAGCCCTCAAATCTGTACGAAGCAGTTGTTGAAGTTGAAGAAAGAGTGGAACTTGTTCCTGATACTGAAGTGGGTCCCAGCAAGTCTCCCTTTGTTAAAGGAGTTTCAGGAGAACTAGTGAGAGTTGCGAAGCCATTTAAGGAAGAAACTTTAAAGCCTTTGCTTAAAGCGCTATTGGACAAGGGAATATACTGTTTAGCTGTTGTGTTAATGCACTCTTACACCTACCCGCAACATGAGATCCTCGTCGAGAAGTTAGCCTTGAGCATGGGTTTTAAACACGTATCCCTATCATCGGCCTTGACACCTATGGTTCGAGCAGTCCCAAGAGGCCTAACTGCTAGTGTGGATGCATATCTCACCCCAGTCATCAAAGATTACTTGTCAGGATTCATTTCTAAGTTTGACGAAGGATTGGGGAAGATTAATGTTTTGTTTATGCAATCAGATGGAGGATTAGCTCCCGAAAGTAGATTTTCTGGTCATAAAGCTGTTCTATCAGGCCCAGCTGGTGGTGTTGTTGGTTACTCACAGACTTTGTTTGGCATAGAAACCGAGAAGCCTCTTATTGGGTTTGATATGGGTGGTACATCCACTGATGTTAGCCGCTATGCCGGGGGCTATGAGCAAGTACTCGAGACCCAGATTGCAGGGTCAGTTATCCAGGCACCCCAACTTGACATAAATACCGTCGCTGCTGGTGGGGGTTCAAAGTTGACTTTTCAATTTGGGGCCTTCAAAGTGGGGCCAGAGTCAGTGGGTGCTCACCCTGGACCTGTGTGTTACAGGAAAGGAGGAGAATTGGCGGTTACTGATGCAAATTTAGTACTGGGTTACGTTATCCCTGACTATTTTCCTTCGATTTTTGGGCCCAAAGAAGATCAGCCTTTGGATGTGGAGGCCACCAAAGAAAAATTCAAGAAGCTTGCTTTGCAGATAAATTCATACAGGAAGAACCAGGATCCATCAGCGAAAGATATGTCGGTTGAGGAGATAGCTCTTGGATTTGTGAATGTTGCGAATGAGACAATGTGTCGTCCAATACGCCAGTTGACCGAGATGAAAGGGCATGAAACAAAGAACCATGCTCTGGCTTGTTTTGGAGGTGCTGGGCCCCAACATGCATGTGCTATTGCGAGAGCGTTGGGCATGAAAGAGGTATTAATTCATAAGTTCTGTGGTATACTGAGTGCGTATGGCATGGGATTGGCTGATGTTGTTGAAGAGGCTCAAGAGCCATATTCTGCTGTTTACTGCGCTGAATCCATTCAGGAAGCCGGTCAAAGAGAGGCCAAGTTGATGGAACAGGTGAAGCAAAAGTTGCAAGATCAAGGTTTTAGGGAGGAGAACATTAGAGCTGAAACTTATTTAAATTTGAGGTATGAGGGTACAGATACCGCAATTATGGTCAGAAGACAAGACGCTGATGGTTGTTCATCGTTTGACTACGCTGTTGAATTTGTGAAGCTTTTCCAGCAGGAATATGGATTTAAACTAAAGAACAGGAACATCCTTGTGTGTGATGTAAGAGTTCGAGGTGTTGGAGTGACTAATATCTTGAAACCTAAAGCTCAGGAACCTATCTCAGGAACTCCAAAGAGTGAAGGTCTGTACAAAGTGTATTTTCACAATGGCTGGCAAGAGACTCATTTATTCAAGCTCGAGAAACTGGGGTACGGTCATGCCATTCCCGGGCCCGCTATCATTATGAATGGTAATAGTACCGTGATTGTGGAGCCAAATTGTAGAGCAATTATATCTAAATACGGAAATATTAAAATCGTTATCGAATCTACTTCAAGCATAGGAGTTGTTTCGGAGAAAGTTGCAGACGTTGTGCAGCTCTCAATTTTTAACCACAGATTTATGGGAATAGCTGAGCAAATGGGAAGGACATTACAAAGGACATCAATATCAACAAATATCAAGGAACGGCTAGATTTTTCTTGTGCGCTTTTTGATCCTGATGGAGGCCTCGTAGCTAATGCGCCTCATGTTCCCGTGCACCTTGGAGCTATGTCAAGCACTGTTCGTTGGCAACTGAATTACTGGGGTGATAATTTGAGCGAAGGAGACGTGTTAGTCACTAATCATCCATGTGCTGGAGGTAGCCATCTTCCCGATATAACTGTAATAACTCCGGTGTTTGATAAGGGAAAACTGGTATTTTTTGTGGCTAGCCGAGGTCATCATGCTGAGATTGGAGGTATTACTCCTGGAAGCATGCCCCCGTTCTCCAAGGCCATATGGGAAGAAGGGGCTGCCATCAAAGCCTTCAAGCTTGTGGAGAAGGGTACATTTCAGGAAGAAGGCATTGTCAAGCTTCTGCGGGTCCCATGTTCTGATGATTCTGCTCACGAGATCCCAGGAACACGAAGGCTTCAAGACAACCTGTCAGATCTCCATGCACAAGTTGCTGCCAACCAGAGAGGAATATCGCTTATCAAAGAGCTTATCGACCAGTATGGTTTAGAGATTGTGAAGGCGTACATGAAATATGTACAGCTTAATGCAGAAGAAGCTGTCAGAGAAATGCTTAAATCAATGGCTGCCAAAGTGTTAAGTACATCTAATAATTCAAAAGTGGGAGATAGTGTGACCATTGAAGAAGAGGATTATATGGATGATGGTTCTATAATTCACCTAAAACTTTCAATTGATTCCACTAGGGGAGAAGCATTTTTTGATTTTACAGGGACAAGCCCGGAAGTATACGGTAATTGGAATGCACCAGAAGCAGTTACAGCTGCTGCAGTTATTTACTGCCTCCGGTGTTTGGTAAATGTCGATATTCCATTAAATCAAGGGTGCCTTGCCCCAGTAAAAATCTACATCCCACCCGGTTCTTTTCTCTCTCCAAGTGACAAAGCTGCCGTGGTGGGAGGCAATGTTCTCACGTCCCAAAGAGTAACTGATGTCGTACTCACTGCATTCCAGGCATGTGCCTGCTCTCAAGGTTGCATGAATAATCTTACTTTCGGGGACGACACTTTTGGTTACTATGAGACCATCGGAGGTGGGTGTGGGGCCGGACCAAGTTGGGATGGGACTAGTGGTGTCCAGTGTCATATGACGAATACTCGTATTACCGATCCCGAGATATTTGAGCAAAGGTACCCTGTGATCCTACACAAATTTGGGCTGAGAGAGAATAGTGGAGGTGCAGGGGTCCACAGGGGAGGAGATGGGCTTGTGAGAGAGATTGAGTTCAGGCGGCCTGTTGTAGTAAGCATTCTCTCCGAGAGACGTGTCCATGCTCCAAGAGGTTTGAAAGGAGGTAAAGATGGAGCTTCTGGGGTGAACTATTTGATAACGAGCGATAAAAGGAAACTCTATCTTGGTGGTAAAAATACCATACATGTGCAGGCAGGAGAAACTATAGTGATTTTAACTCCTGGAGGAGGTGGGTACGGGTCTCCACCATAGGTTTAACTAATCACGAAATCCCAGAGTATCAGTATGTGAGGATGTTGGTCATCTTTTGCTAATCAAAGGTAATTGCAAATTTAAATCCTTTTAGTTCGGCATTTTGAGAGAGCACAAATACTTAAGTATAATTAGTTTGTAAATGAATATTGCCCACAATTTCAATGTTGGAGACCGTCTCTTGTGAGGCTAGCTCTCCCAAGAGGTAGATTGTAGTAGTTTATTGGAAAGAAGCTCATGCAAAACACACAAAAAACTGACCGTTGCTTTTTATTTGTACCATGCTTTTCTCATTTTGAGCTATTTGCAATTAGAAGTTGTAAGTTTGTGGCCTCGTACTTAAGAAGATTGAGGGATAACTTTCCCCGTCAATCTATTATTGTCGAACTGTTCTAATACGATACTATTGCCGGATTGCGCTGCATGCTACTTACTGATTTAGTTCTAATTTATCTCCTTGGCAGTCAAGCGCTTTTGAAATACTCAGCTCTCAGCTAGGCAGGTAGGGAATGTGGAAACCGAAACACATCTTCCGCATGTTCTGGAGTTGAAGAATAAGACTTGCAACTGATTGTATCTTATTCCTCTGACGTCGCTGTTCTAATATCAGAAGTGGCCTAAAAGCCTGGTGCATAGTACCTACCTGAATTGATGCTATATGCTGTTAACTTTTCCGTTGTCATGAAAAAACAATGTATACGTACTTGAGGTTTAAGTGTTTCAGAATACAGTTCTGGCCCGATTGGCTGCAGGCATTTGGAATGAAGGAATATTAATGTTTTCTTAACTTAGTCCATACGAAAGAATAAGAGCTCATAGTTGAAAGGAGGCTGTTAGTTGGCTGTCGGCAGACTGTCGCGTCGCTACGCCAATTCCGAGTACTTGTTTGAGAAATGCATTTTATAGGTGGGAGACTGGGAGATGTATGGCTGTTTCTTTTTCCTGTAATCCTATTGTGTTTTATACTTTTATGGATGAATGAAGTTATTGTATACATTGTACGGAGTATTTGTTTATAGAGCTGATATTGGCAAACATGATGTGACTGGGGGAATTGGCTCAAATTTGTGAATTTAATTTGCTGGATAAGAGTTGGGAGTTTGGGAAGTTCTAAAATTAAAGTATTTGGACAAACCCCGTTTGGTTGGGGGTGTTGGAATGGAATGAAATGAAGTCATTCTAGTGTTTCGTTGGGTGTTTTGGAGCGGAGTTAGAAACCCGATGGATTCTAATTCCACCCCGCCCCTTGGAATCCCATACCCACCTTCCCCCACAAGTTTTTAAATCCATTCCTCCTCCATATAATTAAAGAGTGAACCAAACAATAATTAGTAAGTGTGGGGTTCTAAATACATTTCTCCATGGTATCTCATTTCATTCCAATCCATTCCGAACGTTGGACCAAACGCCCCCGTTCCTACTAAATTTTGGATTTGACTATTTTTTCCTTTTTTGGCGTTATATTTTTAATATTGAAGCGGGTTTATTAGGCTAAAAAAGTTGGTTGGGATAATGAGTCAACAATTTGTATATGGCTTATATGGTGAAATTGAATTTCTTATAAATTAATGGGTCACATGTTGAGCAGGTTTTTTAGGTATAATAGAGGAGCAAGCTCCTGAAAAGTTAACCCTCTATAAGACGAGGTATAGCCACCCCAAAAATATCTTTTCGGAGAATAGCACGAAGTCCGAGAGACGGGTCGTTCAGGTAAGACGAAAAGTGCTTGAATAAACTCCTTGATTGACAAGTCAATAACTTGCTCGATTGACCTCCCTATAGACATGCTCGGGCTTGATTATCCATGCATCATCGTTAATAAGCTCCTCACACCGTCGAACAAGTACTTAAGATTAATACTTACCAATTGATCCTCGAAAACGAGTTGAACACAAGACTTATTGTCCATGTGAACAATGAGCTTCTTCATGCGCATCTCCCTAGCATACACAGGTCCGGGTTGTAGAGCTAGGAGCTCGGATCTCATGGAGGAACATACCTTACATGAAAAAAAGCGGATATGAAACTACCCATCTCGTTCCTAAAAATCCTCTCGCATCCTGCTTGTCTCGGGTTCCCTGTAGAAGCATCGTCTCTGTTGAGAAGAAACCAATCATTCGGAATAGGAGTCCACCTGATAAAGATGTCGCTCCCAACATATCGAATGAAATTGGACCTATAGTTATCCGATAGGTAATTACCGTCCACCCAAGGATGGTCCCAAAATATGGTTCTTTAACCATTACCAATCACTATAAACGAGCCATTAATAATGGTTTTAGCTTAAGATGAAATTTCAGCCTACACATTAGGCACTATGAGTAACTATGAGTAAATGAAGCTCTGACTTGATAAAACTCCATCGAAGACTACCGTACGCTTTTTCTAAGTCGATTTTATCGTCGTTAAAGCGGTACACCCCTTCTTTTGTCTCATATAATGAATTGGTTAAAAAAGGGGTGAGGTCCTTCACTTATTTAAAATGATTGGGCTAGGTATACAATTATACAAATTCTAATCAAGGCGGATTGATTTATTTTTCATGTCTAGGCTAATGTTCACAATAATTTAGTAATTTATGTGAACCGATTCTTGCATTTTAAAAAGAAAATACAATGGCAAAAATAAAATCATAAGATTGAAATTGACGGAACTTTCTTGTTCTCATATACTTCTAATGACAACAACAAAAATGAAAACTCCAATCAGTTATCATCACCTTGGTCCTTGGCACTAAGGGTTGTTTTATCGGTGTAACAAAATAACAAGTATCTCTAACACAAAGACCAAGTTCAAATATTGGTACTTCAACCCCTCTTAAACCCTCTCAAATTAATAAATCAATTCGGAAATGTAGTTTCATATCTAATAAGGATAAGAATAAAGACTATTTATGTTTTAAATAAAAGTATGACGAGATAAAATGAGTGACACTATTCTCTTTCTATTATCGTGAAGTAGCAAGTCGATAATCCATTTTAAGCTACAATATCAGTTCGTTGAAAAAAAAGTAGGAGCCAGTACACTCGACAGTCAACACCCCCATATCCCGTATCAAAGTAATCGAAACAATTAAATGATGTTATTGATAATAAATAATGTAAGCAAGTGTCGGGAGCACACCATTATAACTTACACAATAAAATATTTAGCACACTGTAAAGAAAATCCACCTAGATGCATTTATAATCAAGATCTAATGATACACGAATTTAAAGTCTTAATTTCAAATAGTAAAAATATATTTTATAAATGTATCAAAAATGGAGAGTAAATACATTACAAAACATGAATTATTATATTGCTTCAATATAGACTAATAAATCACAAAATTAAAATTCAACCCAACAATAAAAGCAAAATAAATCAAGATAATACAAGCAAAATTAAGAGTAAGACTTTTTTTTTTAATATCACATCCACTATAAAGTAAAAACGATAATTCTTATTTATCATGTAATTTTATTAAATTTGATATGCATCAACCTCCATCTATATATACATTATATATACATATAATAATAAATCACAAAAAATTCAAAAAATAAATAAAAGCAAAATAAATCGAGATAATATTATTTACTTATTTTATTATATAGGAAGAGAGTTATATGTTATCTATACATCCAAATTATTATATTTATTTATTATTTATTATTATTATTTATTTTAATGTCAAAGATAAAAAATTCTTTATTTTTGGGAGAAGGAGGTGACTAAAAAAAAAAAGGAAAAAGAAAATAAAAAATAACAACAAAACAATTACTTCGATTTGGGAACGTGTTCGAATGCATCAACATTTTTTTGCCTAAGAATTGAACTCTATATAATTGTTCTTAATTTCACCCAAATTTTTCCCCAAATTGTTCTTTGTTCAATAGATTTAGGGATTTAAGCCCTTCAATCTTATCGATTTTCCAATTAATTTTACAAGCCCTAAAAAAACCCTAGTTTCTGGAATTTTTATTTTTTTTAGGGCACAAGTTTCTCGACACTTGATTGAACCTTAAACCTAGTTTTAATTAGTCGGGATTTCGCATTTCGGTGTTCTCGAGTTGTTTATTTGTGCTCAGGTGATCTTTTCGACTTTCAATTTTGACCTAATTTTTTCTATTGTTGCTTGGAAACCCTAGAATGTGAAAATTAGGGTTAGTATGTTGGAAATTGGTTACTTTTAGGTTGATTTATGGGTTGGGAGGTCAATTGGGACGCTGAATGTTGCTGAAATGGGTTAATTTTCGCATTGCGTTGCGCAAATTGCGTATGTGATTGTGATGAGGTGTTTGATTTTTTTTGGTTTTATATTTTAGTGTTTGTCAGTGTTTGATTTTGGGTGTTTTCGTTGCAAAGTGTTAGCTTTTAGCATGCCCATTTCGTAAAATACGGTATTTGTTAATTCAGGCCTTAGTTTGATCACTAGCTGTGTCACTGTGTGAACATGGGGTGTGTTCAACTTCGTGTTAAGCTGGCATCGTTGAGTTTATTACTGTCAAAATAGGAGACATTGCTCAATTTAATAGTATGCTTGCTTGTGTGATTGTCGATATTATTGTCGATATTGGTACTTTTCTTAGTTATTCATCACTTCGTCTTGTAGTTTGCTAGTAGTATACACCCGGACTTACCAGCTGACTTTGCTATCTGCTGTGCTGACATATGTCATGTAAACCTGTCCGCCATTAAAGTTGTATAGGATATTGTCTTTTATACTTGCCATCCTAGTTAGTTACAAAACTGATAAAAAAGTGCATCCTCCTACCCTTTGAGCTCGTTCTTGTCGTCTATTTATGCCATATAACTCATGTCTTGGCGTACTATGTTGTAATTGTTGCTAAAAAAGGTATTATTTAAGTAATAGATGACAGTTCGAAGTGAGAATTTGTAAGCTTAATTCCTTGATTATGATACCTGCATTGACTGAAAACAGTAATTACTATTCCTAAAGCCTAAAATAAAGTCATCATTGTATTGAGTGTTTCATTTTAATTTGTTAAATATGTTCTTTAGTCAAATGAGACCAATAATAATGGATTAGAGGGAGTATATGTCATGAGCGCAAGACAAAATCTTTGTTTTCACTTGATACCTATTACTCTCTGCATTCAATTCCCAATCTCCCATTTGCCTTTTTGACACCATTCATTATTCATGAAGAGAATCTTCATAAATATTTGCAATATATAAGAGAAACTCTAGTCATGAAGGCTTGGTTTGTCTTCATGAGTACAATAAGAACATCAAACTTTTATAATTTTCTTTTGTAATGTGTGATTATATACAATAACTTTTTATTAAGTGTATCGGCATGTGTGCAAAAAGAAATGGGGTATTTGGACTTGAATGGAGGGAGTATCTACAAGAAGCCAAATTTTCTTCCAGATGGATTGAACAATAAGTTTTTGACCCCTAACTCTTAAATGCCAGGTCCGCTTCCGGACTGTTAGGTTTCTTCCAAGTCAATTTGTATCGATGATGATGTTTCTTCTTATTGAGAGTTCTGAATTTGTTTAATCAGGCTACAGGTTGCATGTTTCTTACATTCAACAATTTTTTTTTTTTGTGTGTGTATATTCTGCTTGTTATGCTTACTGTGGATCGTTGCTAAACTATACATGCGTCAGGCTGAAGAGTGATCTTTATCTATAGTATCACAAAGTCGTAGTTGCCTTCATTAGAAGATCTTATAGCAAAGTTGGTCTGTCAGGGGAGTATTATAGCTACAAAGTTTTATATGATCTTTGTGCCTTTCAGCCTTCTTCCATTAGTGTTGGTGTGCGACGATTTGTCTATAGTCCTTTCTATATAATTCCTTGTGTGTTTATCATGTGGTGGTTGTGATCAAGATGAGAATAATGATTAGGAATGCCTGCCAACTTGCCATTTTTTGATACATTACAAATAGAGTTCTAGTACTATGATCAATGACTTGTTTTTAATTTTGCTTTATTTGTGAGGTAAGACTTAAAAAACTTATAAATGTTTACTTTTAATTTTCCTTGTGACTTTGTGCTTTGAAGTTTTTTTTTTCTTAATGCAATGAAATATACCTGCTGTCTTTTGCCCCTATCTTTATGACCTCTTTGGCATGGCCGTAGCATACAATTCTTTTTGTTAGCTTACATCTATGACCGTTAGTTATATACAATATGTCAATAATGCAAAGCTTTCTCAGTAAGTTTACTTTCCCAGTTCTGTTTAAAGTTCGGTGTAGTGATCCATTAGTGTACCTTGTAGGTAAGCAATGTGATTATCCCACACTCTTAAAGTTTTTTACCTGATTTCATTGCTCTGGTCGCGTTTTTAATCTTCCCAAGTTCTTTCTGTAAGATTGTGAAGCATCTGCATTCAGTTAAAAACCAAGTTTTGTGCCATCCGGCGTGCAGTTTTATATTCCTTAATGTTAGTATATCGTACTTTAAGGGTCTAGGACATTCATTTGAATTTTAACAGAAGATTCGGTTCTCTGACTTTTTTTTCTTCAGAGATCAGGCCAGATTCTTTAGGCAATGAAAAGCTACCACTTATAGTTTTCCTTAGGGGAATGCATGGATTTAATTCAGGATCTACTTTGATCGTAAATGCTGAGGTTGATTCCATGGGAGGAATTGTGGACGGCGGTGTTGATATTGACACCAATCCCTCTCCACGCCAGGCAGCAATAGAGAAGGCACAAGCTGAGCTTAGGTAAAAAGAGTTTATGTCTTGACAATTACGCCATCGTTTTGTTTTACCTACAACATTTTTAACTTCTTGACAGAGTGGAATATGATGTTCGAGAGGAAAGGCGAAGAGAGCTTGAGTTTCTTGAGAAAGTAAGCTGATTTCTGCTCATTATAATTTCTGTATGTCAGCATCTTGCTATGCATTACTACTGTATTGAAAGTTGGAGAGTGATTACTGTATTTGGTCCAGGGTGGAGACCCTCTTGACTTCAAATTTGGTCGTGTAGCATCAGTGAGTGTCCAGTCTACTTCAAACACAGATCGACATCAAGATATAAATTTGACCAGGTAATGTTAAACGGCTTAAACCTTGAATTTGTATATGCAGGTTTGAAAATGTGAAGCACAATATCACTGGCTATTGTGTTCTTCTTGATGCAGTGAAGCAAAAGGTAGCTTTGCTTTGGCTGCCTCACCTCATGAAGATTCAGTTGAAAGTAATGGGCGATTGGGGGTAACTACAGCTTGTGAACAAAATAGTGCTGATAACTTTGATGGTGAGGATGAGATACTTCAAAATGATAGAAAGTTGATGCATTCTGGTAGGAGTACCATCACTCCTTTGGAGCATTCTCAGCGTGATGGGTGCCGGGATGTCAAGGACTCTGAAGATTCTCCCATTTTTCACCCTAAAAAGGGCCAAGCCTATAGAAGAAGGAACCGATTAAGGACAAATCGTGACGGCCCTCGTTCTAGTTCTGCTGATATGACATCCTGTGGGGGGCAAGCTTCTTCTATGCCTGCCCGGCACGTGGCGCTTTCTAAATCTGTGGCGTCGGAGAACCAATTTGAAATGGAGTCAGATGGCACACATGCGATACATTCTTCTTTGTCAAGAGATGCTGATGTAGCTCAAGGGAAATTAAATTTATTAAAATCAGAAGAAAAGCTGGACGAAGTAAATCATCTGAGTTTAAAAGCAGATGAGGTTCCTGTTGCTTTAAAAATTGTTGAAGCTGATACTGCCGTAGGAAGAAATAGTGTAGATACTATAGATGCTGGATGTCCTCCATTAGGGGCAGGAAAAACAGAAAACAATGCTAGTTCTCCAGAGCTGCATGAGACTAGTGTGATTAATGGCGATAAATGTACTCCAACTGATGCTCTTGTTAAAAATGCACCGGTTATGGTGAAGGGCTTAGATTCCGAGTCTTCATGCACCCAAACTAATGTTAGTTTAGATGGAAATGAGAATATTGATAGTGATTTATGTACTAACTTAAATCATGTTGATAGTAATGGAGCTCCTAGGGGAGCCACGCTATCTGTTGGAGATGATTCAGGCAGTAAGGATTACAAACTGCCAAATGAGGAGCTGATTACTGGTGCCATGAAAGCATCTTGTAATGAGGACAAAACTTCTGTCAGCCTCCTAGGAAATTGTTTTAATGAAGATTCTGCTGAAGTTGTCAGGGGTAACTCCTCTCTCCAGGAAGAGGTTAACGGCATCTCTAATGTTGAAGCACAGGAAGAACATAACGCAACTATTTTAAAATCAAAGTCAGAGCTTGAAAGGCTTGACAGTTGTATTTCCAAAAAGGAGAGGTCTTGTCCTATGTCATCTCTTATGGATCCTGCTTCCAGTGAAGTTAATAAGAGTTGTTTTTCTGGATCATCTCCTGTATTAGATTCTCAACCTTTGACGGAAAACCAGCCTAAAATAATGGATAAGGCTCAAGAAGATAGGATCTTGGAAGAAGCACGAATGATAGAGGTGATCTTAACTATATTTTCTTGTGTAATTTGTTGCTTTTGGATGAGTTTACGCAGGTTCTCAGTTGAGGGTTTATCAATTGTAGTGGTTCTCTTTTGATAGGCCAAGCGTAAAAGAATTGCTGAGTTGTCTGTCAGTGTGCTAGCGAAAGAGCGCCGACACAGGTGTCACTGGGATCTTGTATTGGAAGAAATGGCTTGGTTGTCAAATGATTTTGCACAGGTTTGTTAATTCTTATGGTTTATTTTTTTTTTGGTCTCATTCTACTCTCCAATGCTTATGCTTCCGATGCAAACGTTATTCTTATATGAGTTTTATAACATTGCGTTACCTTGTTGGCCAACACTTTAAAAGAAATTTATGTTTGCCACTGTGTTTACTTCCTCAGGAACGAGTCTGGAAGATGACAGCTGCTGCTCAAATTTGCCGTCGTGTAGCTTTAGCTTCACGTAAAAGATTGGAGGTACAAAGTAAATTTTTGAAGCAGAAGGGTGTAGCCCACACCTTGGCTAAGGCAGTGATGGAGTTCTGGCATTCAGCTTCGCTCTTTGTTGAGAATTCTGATAGTCCTCTAGTTGAAAAATGCGGGCATGAAGTTTCATCTGGGCTTCATGAAATGGTATTGATGAAAAGCATGGCTGGATACTCATCAGTTCTTTTTTTTTTTTTTGCATTTTAACTTTTGAACACGTAGGCTTATTTTACTAGCCTCAACTTCTGATAATTTAAAATTTTGTTGAAATTGTTTAGTAGAAAATTGGTCATCATACAGATTCAATCATTTGAGTCTAGTCTTTATTTTGCGATGCTGAAATATCAATGTGATTCTCTGGAATGATATCTGATAGTGTCATTTATCCATTTTGGGCTTGGAGGAACAGAATGAGTTATATATGTGAAATGCAGAAAGTAAATGTTATTACTCTGCTCTGGTTCAAAATATCAGACACGGGGTATATGTCTAATATCTTACACTATGGAAATTAGAGTAACAGACATAACTTGAATATTAAAGCAGACATTGACTCTGAAAAGCAAGCATAGTTTTGTTTGATTTTATAGACTGTGCTAAGATATCTTCTATTCCCCAATTTGATGTTGCTGGGAGTGCATGATATTATTTACTTCTTGCGATCTTCATTGTTAATTTTATATATTGGAGGCTCGTGTTCCTAGAAGAATGTCCTCACTTTGGTGCATTTTTTTAAATCAGAATAAGGTGTCTCAGGATGTGTTGCAGTCTACTAGAAGGAAACAAGACCATGCTGTTTATGGATATGCTGTCAGGTTTTTACAGTTTAATCGCTCTTCCAAACCTGTTTTAGACAGTGAAGTGCATGGGTTTGCGAATGTGCTTTTTGATGTTGTCGTACCAGATGTTTCCTGGGAGGATCAGTTTACAGAGGTATGAATGCGTTCCTTGCTTTGCAGATTGTTTTTGGATGTTGCAGATACTGAAAAATGATTGACTGCAATGCGTGTAAGCACTGTGTACTTTTGTTCCTGCGCTTGTGAAAGTTAGCTGTTAGATTGTGCATGTTTGATTGCTTGTTGGTGATGCAACTTAATGTCCATTGTGGTCCATTGTGTATGTCATTGTAAATTTAAGCTGGCATGAAAAAGCTGTTGCAAGAGTACTTGTTCTTACTGTGTTTGAATAATTTCTTACTTTCTTCCACTAGGAATATCGTGGTATTTTCTGTTTTCATACATACTCGAGGCCGTTTACATTGTGTTGGGTTGCATTCTGTCCCTGCATTTCTGTGTCCATTAATTTCTGCTGTGAAGTACCAAAGATTATTATTCTTCTGGCTTAAGGGTATAATATACTACCTCCAATTCAATTAGAAGTTTACGTTTTCCTTTTTTGGCTTGTTCAACTAGTTTACCTTTTCCTTTTTTAGCATGATTTAATATGCTATGCATGCCCCACCCACTTGCCCATGACCTCTACTAGAAAACCGCCCCAAAAGCAAATGTAAACTTCTAGTTGAATACGTGGGAGTACTAATAATATACTAAATCGAGTAGTTAGCGTTTCCTTTTACAGGGCAGAGGTTGCGACATTCCATCTCCCTTACCCCATTTCGGACAAGATCCTCTTTGTAGGCCACATGGTGGTGTCATTGATGTTGCTTTTTCTGTCGAGTATTGCATCCATTTATCTATCTTATTTTCCTTTTTTTCTTCCCCATTGTAGGAAAATCTATTCTATGCAGTTCCTCCTGGTGCAATGGAGATGTACAGAACATCAATTGTGTCACATTTGGCCGACTGTGAAGTATGGACGCGTCCAATCCCTTTCATTTGTATTCTAGATCTTAATAACACAAAGTTCCAAGACTCCCAACCAAGCACTCCCTATGCTCGTGTAACCTTTCTCTTTTTGTGTTTCTTCTTGTAAACTTGTGCAGAGGATAAACAAGAATAATCACGAGGAAGCTGATATATCAGGGCATAATGCAGCTGGTAGGTGCCCTGTCTGGATGTTTTGCACTATTTGGCTGAATATTCATGTATACTTATTGCAGTCTTGTTGGCTGTTTTAGATTGTGGATATGAAGATAATGGTTATGAAGAAGATGAAGGGGAAAATTTGTATTATCTGCCTGGAGCAATAGATACTGGCAAGCCGTCAAAAAAGAAACGGAAAAATAGGAAGTCATATGAAGCCAAATCATATGAATATGGAGGTGATGTTGGTTATGGGCACTGTGCAGAGACCAGGAATGGGACCCCAGAGTTGAATGTAACGTTAAAAAGGCCTACCAACAGTCTTCATGTTGATCCTATTCCCACAAAAAGAATGCGTACTGCCGCTAGGCAAAGAGTTGTCGGCCCCTTTGGGGCTGGGCCTGCTGGTTTCGCACCAGTACTTAGTAGAGCTGATGCTTCCAGTGGAGATACCAATTCCTTCCAGGATGATTTGAGCACACTGCATGGTGTGTCTGTTTTCCCAAGAGGGTCGGAAGTTGATTCAGCGATGAACTTCGAGAAGCAGTCAACATTTGATTCTGCAGAAATGCCAGCAAAACCTAAGAAAAAGAAGAAAAATAAGCATTCGGTATGTTGATTTAAAGCCCAGATTTCCGGGCCCTAGGTATTAATTATAAAATTCATTTTCGATTCCTTTTCTCTATTCATCATTGCATGTCTGTTCACAATACAGAGTGTGTCATATGACCAGAGATGGCAGTTGGACTCCTCCATGCCGAATGAACGGGTGATCCTCTCAACAAGCTTCTCTGCCTTTATGATTTGTGGAATATATCTTGATTGAATATTACTTAGAAAGTATAGATTGAGAGTTAATTCACGCCATCTTGAGTCTTGACCATGATTTTTCGCTTGTTCCATTTCGCAAATTGAATTTTGATGTTCCTTGCTACTACTTAATATAAACCCTTAAATGATATGCACATTGTATAGTAATTTCTTTTCTTGCGTGATCATTAATACATGTAAACTCTTAAATGATAAAGAAAATGTGAGAGCTTGAGGAATAGAACTTAAGAGACTGCAAGCATTGTCCGAGTAGGTGCCCATGAAAAGGATTTCTAGAGCGATAATCTCCCTTTCTAGAAATGAAACCCTTTTCTTTTCTTTTGAAGAGAATCCCAGCTCTTCTCCGGCTCTGCCGTCTCCCTCCACTAAAGTAATGATTACTCAAATCAAATCATGTCAATTTGGCTTCTTCTTGCACATAAAAGAAAATCATGCAACATCTCTGGAAGATATCTCCTTTGCTACAAATTCAGACCCAAGCCCACTCAAATATGCCTGTGTTTTGCTATTTTGCTTTTGATCAGTAATGGTTTTTCTAGTTTGACTATTGAGCTGTTTTATGATTTCCGTATTGTTGTTGTGAATTTGAAGAGAGTTTTCAATATGTTTTACTGGGTGTTACGCTCGTTGTTTCTTCTACACTGGTGGAGGAAGCTAGATCACCAACTACTTTCAGGAAGCTTCTGTGTATTACAAGGCAGTATTACATACGCTGTCATTTGTTAATCTGCTTGTTATCTGCCTGTCAAGTAATTTATATTTTTATGTGATGTGTGGGTTAGACATAAAAGGCGTTTAATTACTGTTTGGAAGATACAGCTACGAGATTCTTTGGCTGAGTTTATATTACTGAGGAACCTCATTGTGTGAATTGCTTGCAAAGTGTATGCATGTAAATATTGGGTTTCTATTCTTTTTCTGAGTATTAAACGATAAACAATATGGATAATTTTTCCTAAAAGTTGGCACCTTACTTTTGCACTCCGTTAAAAACAGTTTTGCAAGTCTGTGCTATTTATTGTCCAAAGGGTGTAGCATCTTCAATTTTTTTTTCTGCACACGCTTACGTGTTTGCTGATCTCGAATATTTGGGTGATAATTTATTATGCAGAAGGATCTAGTGAGAAAGCGAGTTGACCACCAGCTTGAATCCAATGGAAATGGTGGTAAGCCTCCTCTCTCTCTCTCTCTCTCTCTCTCTCTCTCTCTCTCTCTCTCTCTCTCGTGTGTGTGTGTGTGTGTGTGCGCCTTCAATATTTGTTAATTAATTTGGCAAACTTATTTTTGCCTGTCTGATCTTCCATGATTAGGTTTATATGGTCAGCATCCTAAAAAGACAAAGTTAGCAAAGCACTTATTGGAGAATTCATTTGACAACTCTGGGCCAATGAGTGGATCAGTTGCTTCACCGGTGGCTTCCCAAATAAGTATTCCGTCCAGCCAAACTAAAATAATAAAATTTATTGGTAGTCGAGATAGGGGTAAAAAAGGCAAAGGACTCAAGGTAATTATTTTGTTGTTGACGAGTATCGTGCTTGTTTATCTCTTTGTCAAGGGTGAATAAAAATTGATTAAATTTCAACTAAAAGAAAGAGTCCCCCAGTCTACTTTGAAATGGTTTTGGTGGGCCTGTCCAGCTGTGTTATGTAGAAACTCTCTACCCAACATATTTTAAGGTTTTAACTGCTGTTAAAAGAATCCAATCTGATAGAGGCTGAATTGTACCCGTAGGTATCTACTGGCCAGCATGGTTCAGGAGGCCCATGGACTATTGTTGAAGATCAGGTTCTATTTCTTCTGACACTTTTTGTGTACGAGGCTCTTACTATTATAGACTTTGCCTGAAATATTTTATCCCCTTATTCCTTAGGCCCTTGTTGTGCTCGTTCATGATATGGGTCCAAATTGGGAGCTTGTGAGTGATGCTATAAACAATATTTTGCAATTCAAGGTATGTGAGCTTTTTTCTTGTTTGTTTATAATTTCTACATCGAAGAGTTAAGTGAGTGCGTGAGTGAGTGAGTGATGCTATAGACAATATACTTGTCCATGAGCTATGCCGCTATGGTTCATTTGTTGTGCTTATTTTTCATTGTTTTTTTTTGGTCTGAAGAGTGAAGTGCATTAAGTTACTCAGTCTCTTTATCTCTTCTTTTACAGTGCATTTTCCGTAAGCCTCAAGAATGCAAGGAGCGGCACAAGTTTTTAATGGACAGGCCTTCTGGTGATGGAGCCGATAGTGCTGAAGATTCAGGAACTTCTCAACCCTATCCATCTACATTACCAGGGATTCCAAAGGCATGTTATCAGATTTTTTTCCCCAGAATTACCATCATCACCCCTTATGAAATTGCTAGTTGTACTCTTATAGCTAGTTCGTGGAATTTCCAGAATCTTGGCTTCGTCTCACTTTATTGTCGTTATCTATCAGGGTAGTGCTAGACAATTGTTTCGAAGTCTCCATGCACACGTGGAAGAGGATAATATCAAGTCTCGTTTTGAGAAGATTATTAATATCGAGCAGCAGTTACATTTTCGAAAGAAAAAGGTACTTACATTTGTTAATGAGGAGACTAGAAGGATAGTCTGTTGTTAAGTTGAATTAACTGGGAAGTTTGGCAATGTTTAGTTTTCGTATTACTTTTATTGGATCTTGTTTGAGTTTCTACTTCCCTTTCTTTCCTTGTTTTATGGCAGACTTACGCGACAACTCTAACTGATATTATTCAGTTTGTAATTTGCTTTCACTTGACTTTTTGCTCCATATAAACATATGTTCAGTGTCAATAATGCACATGTTAACAGTGGAATAAACTTTAACACAGCAGTCCCTATTTCACATAACAGTTGTTTTCTACATGATCAGAGACCTTATTTTTCTAAGTGCTTGCAGGGGAATTGCAGTAATAAGGCTCAATATGCCAATTTAGTCTTAGAACTTGTACATTACATTTGTAGTCAGAGAATTGCTATTCGTTCCTCTATTTACAATTTCCCTTACAAAGCTAGACAATTTCCAGGTGCCTTGTTTAAATTTATCGATATTTTTCATGTCCCATCTCCCAGACGCACTCCGAATCTTTATTATTTACCTTGTGCAATGACCGTAGTTGCCATTTCAATATCCTTCTCATATATTACATTCCTCTTGGTACTTTCCCAATCAGGAGTGACGCTGCGATGATAGGTTATAGTTCGAAAGTAAATTGTATCTGTCCGGTTAAACATGCAAAAAATGTTCTCAACGATTGAAACCTTTTGACGATGTTATAAAACTCTCAACCAGACTAGCCTATTAATGTACTTAATTAGTGCTTTTTTAAAAAAAAAACATATTTAGAATGTGTGCTTTAATTAGTTGCAGTCTGTTATATTATTTGAATATATCTAATAATTGCCAGTCCCTTAAACTTCTTTGTGTTACACATTAGTAAAAAGTCGGTGAGTATGAAAGGCTGTAAGCCTGTCATGTAGGTGTATGGTATCCCTGTATCTTGCTTTTACTAAATTATTAACACCTGTGTTCCTGCTTTTGAAGAATGATAATCAGGATCTAAAGCAAAGAGCACCCATTCATAGCTCACACGTTCTCTCACTTTCCCAAGTCATCCCTAACAATCTGAATGGGGGTGTTCTGACGTAAGTTTTCATCCCTCCTCCCCTAGTGCAATTGTTTGTCTGGTTTCTGGAATCATCTTTATGAAAATAATTCTTCTTTATTGGCACATATAAGTCAGATTCCTTCTCTATTCTTTTTCAACAGGCCACTTGATCTCTGTGATATTGCTACATCCAACCAAGACCCTCTTTCTACCGTGTACCAACAACCTAATGGGTTACAGCTGTCTAGTCAGAGCAGTATTCCATCAATCCACTCTCCTGGCGGACCCAGTCCGTCCCAGCAAGGTCTTCAAGCTTCACCAAGCATGGGGATTGGTAACAATCTGACACCCCCACCATCTCAGTACGCTAGCTCTAGGTAATTTTCTCAACTAACTGAAATACTAGTGTGGTGTTTTATTCTAGCATTGCTGTGTTTGTGTGCTTATGAGCTGAAACTCTTTAATTGTTAGGGATGGAAGATACGCGGTCCCTAGGTCTGGATCTTTGCCTATTGAGGAACAGCAGAGACTCGGTCAGCATAATTCCATGCTTCCTGGGAGAAATGCTCAGGCATCAACCCTTTCTTCTTCTGGTTCGGATAGGGGTATGCGTATGCATCCTGGTGGGAATGGTGTTGGCATTATGCCTGGAATGAACCGAAGCTTACCAATGGCAAGACCAGGTGTTCAAGGAATTCCTTCTTCGTCAATGTTGAATTCTGGAAGTGTGCTTGCCTCCAACATGGGAGGGTTGCGTGGCAGCATGACTCCGCACTCTGGAATTGCTTCCGGTCATGGAAACACTATGTTTAGACCTCGGGATCCATTGCATGGTGTGCGGGTAAGTTCTTTGCTTCGCTTACTGTTTTCATTCTTGGCACCCCTGATTTTCTGTGATGCCTTGTGCTTTTGTATGATATTTAATTATTTGAAGCCTTGTTTCTAATTATCTCTCATTATTCCACTCTACAAAACTCCAAATATTTCAAATTTATTTAAACAATTCTTGTTTTGAATACTTATCTCTGAACCTCTAAGGCTCTAACCTCATTTTTGGATATAATTTCTGTGTCTCAGATTGAGTCATAACCTGTCCAACACTCGTTTATGTACTCTTGCGGACACCCATACCCAAGACTGATTAAAATATCCCGTGATCTCTTTGTGTAGTGACGATGCTTGATTGGAAGGCAACTAGGGGTAGAATATTTTGCTCAATGATGATTTTTTTGAAATCAAATATCAGTGTCTTGCAGAGCTGTGGCTAATTACTTATCCAGAAATTGAAAAGGGGACGATTTAAAATTAAACATAGCTTTCGACACTAGAGGCCTAAAGGCCTGAGTGCCTGACTGATAAAATCAGGATTACCTGAATCAGTGGCGTAGACAGCCACAGTGAAGTGGGTTCAAAGTGTAAAAAAAAGAAATACTTCGTAGCAAAATTGCCTGAACGTGACTCTGTCACGGACCTGAATACTTGCCTGAATGCTTTTAGCATAGCATAGCTCTGTATATACATTTTCTGAAACTTAATAACTTAAGTGTGCTTCTTACGCCATTCGCTCACATTTTACAGTCTGGGCAGAGTTCAGAGAATCAGAGGCAGGTAGTTTTGCCAGAAATGCAGATCCAGACAACGCAAACTAATAGCGCTAGTGCTCTTCCTTTTGGGGGCTTAAGTTCTGGATTCTCTACTCAGATCGATTCTTCGCCTCTCCCACCATATCCCGGCCATCCCCATGTGCTTGGGACCCCTCATCCACACCTCTCTACAAATCACTCTGCCACTCCTGAACAGCAAGCCTATCTCCGCTTGGCTAGAGAGCGACAAATCCAGCAGAGATTGTTGCAGCGGCAGCATCAACATCCTGCTTCCAGTATGACACATCAGCAACCACCTGTGCCATTACCTTCTCCGTCTTCTGCATCCCCCGTTGCGCATGTGGGTCCGGTGCCACATCAGCCACAAAAGAACTTCCAAGGACATGGGCGGAGTTCTCAAAGTGGTGCAGGTGGAATAGTAAATCAGGGAGCTAAGCAGCGACAACGACCAGCTCAGCAGCAGTATCAGCAATCCGGCAGGCAGCATCCACAACAACGCCAACAATCACAATCTCAACAGGCTAAACTTGTGAAGGGAATTGGAAATATTCCGATTGATCCATCCCTTTTGAATGGGTTATCGGCCAACACAGCTAGCCAAGTTGCTGAGAACTTGCGTCCCCAAAGTTTGAATCATGCACAGCCTCAGAAACCGTATGTCAATGTAGCCCCTGCAACATCAAAGTCTGTTCAGCAAATATCATCTCACTTAGAGGGTGGCAGCCAGGGCCAGGGTCTTTGTTCTAACCAAGGTTCTTTGTCGACTCATTCTCGTAACCATCAACAATTTCAAGGACAGCCTGCTGCAAAGGCGTTGAAACAACCACAGCCTGCTCTACAGAGGTCTACTCAACAAAGTTGTCTAGCAAATTCCGATTTCTCAACCAAATCAGAGGTTGATCATTCCCAATCAAATCAGAGTTCTTGCGATGTGGGGCCACCAAGTGCAGTAGGTGCTTCATCTCCTTCTAGCAATGTTGTGCGGAAGGTTCAGGAACCCATCTGTGAGTCTGCTACGACCGGTGCATCCTCTTCAACAGGCCCTAGCAGTAGTAAAGCTGTCACAAATTCATTAGGTAACAGTTTAGAGCATGAATCACAAAAGCAACAGCAAGAATCACAGTTACAGACTCCACCACTTGAACCTGTACTGCGGCAGAAGCAGTCACAACAGCAGTTGCAGCAGCTTGAACAACCACTTCAAAGAGTTCTACAGTCGCAGTCTCAGCCCCAGATCCAAGATGGCCAAGATGTAGCACTCACAAGAACCAGTAATTCAAGATTGGACTGATGTAACTCAGTGCTTGAGCAATTGTCAGAGTGCTTATTCCTACCAGGATCAAGCTGGGACGCCGTTTCAACAACAATGTACAGGTAAGGTCTCTAATACAAGGTCTCTAATACCAACATTGATTTGATTCTGCTGAACATTCGAGTGATTGAATTTTGCATATCTTCCTTAAAGTCCATACTCTAGCATTTTGACCATGTTGTTAAATCAAATCTTGTTAATAGTATAAAGAAACCTAAACTCATGCCCCTCCCACTGTCCTCTCCTTAAAAGCATCATAGACCGATTGTAGTATCGAATTGTGGATTTTGCTACATTTTTTTGGTTATTCGACACTTGTTATCTTACTCTACCAGCGCGTCTTGTGCAACACTAACAACACATCTGATAGAGAAGAAAGATGATGCCCTTTCCTGTTTATACTTAGATTGTCTTGTTACGTCTTAGTGGTGACTGAGTTAATGGTCATATCGTATTATTAATGATGATACTATTTCTTTTGCTATGTTGCAGATGGAGCCGTTAATTTTGCGAGGCCACCACAAGCAGAGACTAATTGGATGATGATTAATCCCAGGCTACTGATTCCACCACTCAGATGAGGGCTTTTTTGGGTTTATCCTGTATATTACCACTTGCGTATAGCTTCGTGACGATAGAGGATATAGAGGTATGTATGTGTACAGAGTGTCATCTCTAGTCTCTATTCCATAACCCTTTTTCCCTTGCCCTTATTCTGCACCGGGTTTTGGGTTTTCCCTCTCATTAGTATTAGGGCTTCATTCCATTTTACCCCTCATAGATTAGTGCATGTATTATTTTTTTTATTTGGGATCAAAGGGGGTAGCTTAATTGATTCAGGCGAGTGCCTTTGAAATTTTTTGTGAATATAGCTTTGTAGTTTATAATGATATCCTTAATCATCATCTTGGTTGCTGTTTGTGACCGTGTTTTTGGTTGAGTATAACTTGTACTGTAATCCAAATGAAGTGTATACCCCCTCCGGTTCTCTGATTTCTTACCACATTTTTTTTTTAATAAGAATTCAGAGAATCAAATTTAATGCGCAACAATTATGATTACGAATTCTAATGTTGGTAATAGCAAAAGCAATCACGGAATGTTCAAGAAGCTATGCAAGTTTTGCAGGTTGTCTTCTATGTTCCCCTTGAAATTGGGGTGGCAGGCCTGGCAGCTACTCCCACCATCTTCAGTCATGTTTTGAGGTATGACCGTCTTCAGTCATGTTTTGCGGTCACTGTTGGTCTGTTAGAAGTGCAAACCGGATTCTTGTCCATGGCAATGAGGAGACATAAGAGCTGCATCTTGTATGTACATGGTTTCCGCGAAGAATTGTTGCATACTTGGTATACTTGGTTTAGAGGCTTAGGCAGTTAGGCTATTATGTATGCTCAAGCCTCAAGGTGCACGTGGTTCCGTATATAAGTAATTGTCGGGTATTTATGCATGAATGTTAAAGCGGTTATTCCATCCCCATCACCAGAGCCAGTTGAAGTCCCTTGGACAACAGTCAATAATAGAGAAACCACAGTAATTGACATGAGTGAATAACTTGCGGGTATCGGACTTGATAACCTGTTTCGTAGGTTGACGTGTGTATCCAATATGCACATTGTAAAAAAAAAGGCAACAGTTGCAAGATCTGGTGTTTAACTTCATCCATTTACACATTAACATTTGACATAAACAATCGTTATTGCTCTCTCATTGGTTAGGTAGCACGGACACTCCTCCTACTTAGCCGTCGGACATACGGACACACAGACACCTATAAATAAGGAATGAGAGGTTGAAAGATTAAAAAAGAGATTGATTAGAAGATGATTTTGGATGGGAAATGAGAATAAATTATAGTCAAAGTCAAAATTTACCTTCAATTATTTACATTTAATATCAAAATACTAATACAAAAATAAAATCGTACGTTATTTATAACTAAAAAATATATATTCTATTAAATTTAAATGTCGTGTCGCGTGTCTTAAATTTTACGAGATGCCGTATCACGTGTCCGTGTCCGTTTTGGTGCTACCTAGCTCATTGGTGAGTTTTACTATTTCATGGATTTAAAGGATCACTTTACCCTTCCCTTTTAACATCTATGTTTTTCAATTTACTCAACTCTCCACCTTTTAAACCCCCACTCCAACCTTGCCCTGACCCACCTAGATCCGCCACCCCTCCCCACCGATGCCACCACAACTTACTCCCTTGACCACCCTCCCTCGACCATCGCTGCCCCGATTCTCCTTGAACGCCGGCCTACCAACGACGCTCCACCGACGAAATGACCACCCCCTTTGCCACCATCATCCCCCTCCCATGCCACCCTCTTCCCCTATCAACCTTTCTTTTCATAAACCCTAATTTTGTTTCCCCTAATTTGGTTTAGGCCTATCTGATTTGATATAAAAAACTTGTTTGCATAATTAAAAGTTAGAATTGGGAATTATTACTTGATTAATATCAAAATTAAGATTTATAATTGAGTAATTTCATGAACAATTGAGTAATTTGATGAGCATATTTGATTAATTTTTCAGAGGAAAAGAAACATAATGAATATTTTTTTCATACAAGGGTAAGGTATAGAATATTTATGGAAGAAGTCCATAAAAGAGTAAATGTAGTCTATGATAGAGGATAATTCAACAACTTGACCGTTCGATTTAAACTCAGAAAATATTATTCATGGCAATTAAACACCATCATGAAATTAGGGTGAATTCAGTAAAAAAAAATATGTTCGCTTGCCTATATAAGAATCCACAATAAAGTTTTAAGCTACCTAGCTAGAGGACTATGTAATCCTACTCATCAATTATGTAAAATCTTGAGAATTTTAGAGTTCTACATTATGTCAATAAAAAGTAGCAACCAAGCGAACTCCCCTTTTTCCAAATCATGAAATATTCTAATTCCTACGTTTTATGGGGGACATGTAGACTTGACAAAAGGGTCGGGTCTGGGATGAGTATGTTTGGGTTAGGTCATTTCGAGTTAGATATAAATTTCGGGAACAGTGCAATCGACTCGCTTCAGGTTTCACGGCAATATCAGATGTAGGGTTGTCGGGTCATTTCAGGTTGGGTCATTTTCGGATACGGGTCGCTTTGGGTCGGGTCTTTTTTGGGTCAGTATTTAAAACGCTTTAATTAACTAGTAGAGTTTACCTTTTTTCGAAGTTATTTACTTAATAATAACTAGCGTTATTAACAATTGACCATTTATTTTGATCTATATAATATTAAGTACGTAATATGACATAAAATTTTCGTTTTGGGAAACTTTGGATCATTTCGTATACGATCGATTTTGTGTCGGTAGACACACAACTCACACCGCAAGAAATTATACTTTTTAAATTTAAAATTTTAAATATTTTATTGGTTTGAATGTAATATCTCTTTTATAAAACAGTTGTGCAATAAACATTGTAAAACCATTTATAAAAGACTTTTGATGCTCCTATTAAGGAGAATGGTGGTTGATAGAAGTTATTTTATGAGGGTTATTGAGGTAAATTATCCCTTGGTTTTACAACAAGACTGGTGTAATACAGTTTTATATGAGAATTTACCTAATTTGTAATACACTTTATTTTATTTAGTTATATCGTATACGTTATTCCATAAAGTAATACTCCAATATACTCACATTATTTCATTTATTGGTTTGATCGGCTCATCTTTGGTGCGGGTCAGATTAGGTCATTTTGGGTCGGGTTATTTACGGGTCCATTTAAATTCGGGTTGGGTGCGGGCCGGGTCAATTCAGAATTCGGGTTATGCAAATCTCAGGTCACTAACGGGTCTCGGGTCAGCCTTATCAGGCCCGGTTATTCGAGTTTAAGTGTCTTGACTCATTTTGCCCGGTCTAATGCGGACTTAAACTGAGTGGATTATTATTTTTTAGACCTGGCAAACGGATCAACTGGCTCAGGTTGGGGTCGGGCAAGCTTCAGGTCAAGTCATTTTCGGGTCTGCTAGTTTTGGGTAGGGTTTGGGTCGGTCTGGTCATTTCAGGTCGGATCATTTCGAATTTCAGGGCAAGTTCGGGTGTCGTGTCAGGTTGAGATCGGATTATTCGGATCGGGTCAGTTTATTAGTTGAAACCTATTTTGGTAAAACAGTGTAGTAAGTACTACTAAGTAGTAACAACACATGTGCTTGCAAATCCAAATCACTGAAAATTAATCTCTGTAATACCAATGCGATCAATATGCAATTACTTAATGTCACAATTAAGAACTTTTAAAAAACCTAATTTCACAAATTATCGTTCATTTTCATCATCATTAAAGAATGAATACAACAATTACAAACATACTAATTACCCTTTTAAAAGCACTAATAATTTTATTAAACCCATTTCTTGCTTATCATCTGCAGATTGTTCTTCATTACTTAAAATTTGTATTAAGCAAAGATCAATTGAACATGGTAAACAAATTCACGGCCAAATTTGGGTATCTGGGTTATCTTCTAATGTTATATTAGCTACAAAATTAGTTGACTTATATTGTAATTGTAATTCATTAGGTTATGCACACCAACTGTTTGATAAAATGCCTAAAAGTAATCTATTTTTATGGAATGTTTTAATACGTGGGTATGCTTGGGATGGACCGTATGACGTTTCGATATCGTTGTATTGTCAGTTGATTGATTATGGACTTGTACCGGATAATTTTACGTTCCCTTTTGTGCTTAAAGCGTGTGCAGCGCTTTCGAATGTTAAGGAAGGGAGAGATATTCATGAACATGTTGTACGTACCGGGTGGGAAAATGATGTTTTTGTAGGTGCTGCATTGATTGATATGTATGCTAAGTGTGGTTGTGTCGAGAGTGCAAGGGCGGTTTTTGATAAAATTGTGTGTCGGGATGTTGTTTTGTGGAACTCGATGCTTGCTGCTTACGCGCATAATGGGCATCCAGAGGATGCCCTGTCGTTGTGTAGTCAAATGGCGTTTGAAAATGAGAGGCCTACAGTTGCTACTTTGGTTACTGTAATCTCGGCTTCAGCTAATTCTGCTGCTCTTCCTCAGGGAAGGGAGATTCACGGGTTTTGTCTGAGACAAGGGTTTGCCTCTCAGGATAAGGTGTTGACTGCTCTGGTTGATTTGTATGCAAAATGTGGGTCCGTTGGGGTTGCCAGGAGGTTGTTTGAGAGCCTGCATGAGAAAAGAGTTGTCGCGTGGAACACAATGATTTCTGGCTATGCTATGCATGGTTATGCCAATGATGCGGTTTGTTTGTTTGAGGAAATGATCAGACGAGGTTATAAGCCTGATCATATTACCTTTGTTGGAGTCCTTTCAGCTTGTCGTCATGGTCGTTTTTTGGATGATGGGTGGAGATATTTTAATAAAATGGTCGAAGACTTTCGTATTGATCCTACTGTGCAACACTATACATGCATGGTTGATCTTCTTGGTCATACTGGTCGACTAAAAGAGGCTCATGATCTCATACTACAAATGAGGGTCAGGCCAGATTCTGCCGTATGGGGTTCATTGCTAAATGCATGTAAAATACATAAAAATGTGGAATTAGGGGAATTGGCATTAGACAAGCTCATCGAGCTTGAACCTGACGATTCAGGGAATTATGTGATCTTGTCGAACATATATGCACAAGCTGGGCAGTGGGAAGGAGTGGCAAGGGTGCGAAGATTGATGACCGACAGAGGAATTAAGAAAAGTGTGGCTTGTAGTTGGATTGAAGTGAAAAACGAAGTTCATGCTTTTCTGTCAGGAGACACCACACATTCTATGTCTGGCGCAATATATGCCGAGCTGGAAAGGGTAACAACGCTGGTAAATGAAGCTGGGTACGTTCCAAAGACGGAAACTGTATTTCATGACATTGAAGATGATGAAAAGACTCGCATGGTTTGCAGTCATAGTGAGAGACTAGCCATTGCTTTTGGACTTATCAGTACCTCTCCTGGAACTAGGCTGCTCATCACCAAGAATCTCAGAGCTTGCGAAGATTGTCATGACTTCATCAAATTTGTCTCGAAGCTGACTCAAAGGGAAATCACTATAAGAGATGTAAATCGGTACCATCATTTTAATGACGGTGCTTGTTCTTGCGGTGATCATTGGTAAGGAAATCTCGGCTTTTACTTCTTCCCTGGATCTCTTACCATTCAGTGACCATATTAGCAATGTATCTACTATATCACGCAGTAGAAGCTACCTGCGACATATAGTTATGTAACTGATCTTCTATTGAAGCTCTTTGAGGGCGAGATTTGCAAATGCTTCATTTCAGAGCCTGTGTTGGCAATCTGAAGATCAGGAACTAAAGAAGCTGCTTATCATGAATTTCGAATCTGGAAGGTGAACGCTGTTTGATGATACCAGGTGACACAACCCTGCACATCTCAGCACTTAGCAGCGCCTGATTGAGAAAAATACCATACAGTTGCGATACTTGAATGTTGCGCTTCTGTGTTGTACACTAGTACTCGAACTCTGCTGGGCTCCAGTTTAATGTTCCTAGCAACATGAAAAAGCGAACTGGATGTACTACTTATGAAGGCTATACATGTTTGGATCATGTAATTTCATGTATACAGCATTCATTTGTTGCGTCCTGGTATGCTATTTCGACTCTGTTCTTGCTTCATACTCATCATGTTCTCTTGCAACATCCCCATTTCAATGTAGTATTTGAACAATGAGTTATTTGTTAGACATTAGACAATGTTGTCACTGTAATGAACAATTGTTATCAGATCATTTATATAATTTGGTGGGGAAATAAGTTATTTGGTTAGATTGAGAAGACGACTTGGATTTTTTTGGCAACTATAAAATCATACATATGCTCATCATTGAGTGACTTTATTTAATGAACGCGGAATAAAACTAAAACTAAAACTAATACAATGAAAAGAAGCGAGCACTAGAAAAGAGTAAATAATGTTTTCTAGTCTTGGGAAGTTCATAACGTAAGGGCAATACATCAATTAATTGGAAGAAAATACTTCGTAGTAGTTAATCTCGGTAAAGTAATATAGAGGTGCAGAAGTGTTCTGAATTAAAAATAAATGGACAATTCGTGAATTAAGTTTAAATGAATCCAAATGTAAGAGTTCATAGCCAAACAAGACATGAAAGTTGAATCAAACGTCTACAAAAACTGATTATATAAATGGACTTCGGATTCGTCAGGCTTATAGGTCAATCAGAATGAAGACATGGAACTAATAATCTAGCTAATAGTAATAATGTGCGAAGCACGCTTTCATAAATCATAACCAAATGAAGAAAAATGAATCAATATCAACCAAGCCCACCACATACAACAGTTGGCATAATGGCGGACCGCTTCAGATGATAACAAATAGTATGAGTTTACGAAGCAGCATTCAGGTGTCCATATCTCTCCATTACTCGACGAGTGGCAAGCGCTGCAGCTTCACTTGCCCTGAGCGTTCCTGAAGCCATGATAGTAGCAAACTCTTTAGCAATCTCCTCTTGCACTTTGCTTCTGGCATTCCCCAGAGGATCCTGAGTACTAGCAGGAGGCACTTGCTTGCCCGAGGTCTTATTTGTATCCTCAGTTTTAGATGATTGTTCCTGCGATCCATGTTTTTCCTTGGATTCTTCAAAAGAATTGTTCTGGCTGTTATTAACGTTTGTTACCGGCTGCACAACCTGGTTTACTGGTGATGGTCGAAACTGTGGCGCCTGTGGGACTGCACCTGCTCTCAGGGTTGACTCCAGTTGCTGGATCATAGGTACTGTTGACAATCAACATTGGTGGAAGTGGCATTAGCCATTACATAGTCAAGCTGAAGGACATATGTCAGCACAACACAATTTAATTTATTTAAACAAAATCGGAACTTACACATCAAAGGACCCATTGGGCTGCTCATGACTTCATTAGGGAGCTGAAGAATATAGTCTGGGATAGACGTGCCGACTAGAAATTGAGCAACCTCATTGCTGAAGTTGTTGCAGTTGTGACTAAGCAAACTGTAAGTCGCAGCTGTATATCGAGGACTTATCTCCTCGAGATAACCCTCAAAGACATCCTGAGGTATGTGCGTGACCCCCAGTTCCACGACTTTCATTGGAGTCCCATATGGAGTTGATGCAGCAGCGCAATGTTGTATGCCTCCCCCGAAATAGTACTCATTACCGTAAACTACAACCCCGGTGTGCCTGCAAGAAAAGTAGGGCTGCTTTCAGGTCAAGTCAGATAAATCTTTTGTACTGCAACCTGTCCTAAGCCCAGCAAATATTAACCTGTCTTGAAAATGCGGCTCGGGATGACAGGTTATTTGGTTGAAGTTCGAGTTAAGATCTCTGGACACATAATAGAAATGTGTAACCATTTATCTAGATGGCCGGTTAACTTGCAATAGATCGTGTTGATCTTAGTATCTACATAACCCAAGTATAAACAGCATTTACATACTACAATTTATTCCTACAAGTATATCCACATTCAATCATTGCACAATAGAATTCAATAATCCTAAACAAGTACTACATACAATGTATACACGATGTCTCCGTCACTACCATAATTTCAATTTTACGACAGAGCACTCGGCTAGTTTTAGACTCAAGTGGTAACTATAACTAGTAAAGTGGTAACTTGTAAGGCAGCAAACATAAAACCCTAGACAGCAGCCGATCGAGATGATGAAACTATTTTAAAGGGCATATTCAATTATCTGTAAGGTTTCAGGCTTTCAGCATGTGCAGTTATTCTATAGAAGCATCACTGCAAAAGTCGAACCTGAAAATATACGATTCTTTAAGCTGCCAACAAAATTAAATCTAGCACTGTTTCAAAACTATGAACATTGTCGTTGTCCTTGCAAAAAACTAGCATCCTTACCAAAAAAACCTGGTTATAGGTATATAGTGAACTTACTTTTAAAAGCCTTTCTATTACCAAAGGAAGGGCCAAGTAAGGACCTACACTATGTAGTATGTATTCTATCCTCGGGTACTAATCTTACAGATGTTAGCTTAAGATGAAGTACCATTTTTGTTTCCCGAAACCAGAAATAAAAGAAAAATAGAATTCTAAGAAAATTATTCAATCACACTGATTACAAATTGAAGGTTAAAAGAGAAAATGCCTCAACACACACAAAAAGGTACAAAGTGAGTCCCTAAATTTAGAAGGGGTGTGATACTGTGATCTTACACAAGCATGGTTGGATCATCTCACAGACTCACACAAGGCTCAAGAGAAAAATTAACTCCACCCTTAACTCTAAAACTAAAACAAAGCATTCCGCAGATAACCTACCATATTGCTTCTATAGCTTTCCCAAGAAATGTGGTAGAAAGCTGGCGAGCAAGTCCCTGGCTCAAGTCGTAAACATTCAAAGTCACTCTGTAGCCCTCCTGTTCACAATGTCAAGAAACACAATCTTAGACATTATCACCGTTGATGGCAAGAAAGAAATCAAAAGACCTAGTAAATGCTTACCTCATCCATCTTCAAAAAAGTTTCTTCAGAGCTTTATATAAGGCGTGAACAGTCCTTGAAACAGAAATGAAAGGGTGGCACTTGTTAAAACAACTCATAATATTTCATGTAAGATTAAGATGAATTAACATATTAGAGACGGGTTCAAACTTAAGAAGCAAAATTCTAAGTACTTATTTATTGACGTTGAACTGTTTAGACAGCACCTAATGATACCATTAAATAGCTAAGTTCAATGTACGAACAAAAAGTTCTGAATGGTTGACACCATTAAATAGCTACATTCCAGCTTCACGTGTGGGTTTGGCTTCCCCATATTTCCCCAACCTAGTAGGGGAAGAGCCCGGTCGTTTATCATCCATCCAGAAGAAAGAATCTACAAACTACGAAGTAGAAAAGGGATAAATTCATAACCAGGATCTCAACCCCATAGAATGTTCAGCTGAACAAACGTAGGCCAATATGATAAAATGATAATCCACACCAAACAAAAACTACAGAAGGTTCTCACCGCACCACAACTCACTAATATCGGAATCAGGGATAAGTGGAATAATGTAACCAAAAATTAGTTTCATCCATTTAAAATCAAAGTAGCCAAACTGATCAATGATGCAGCATCTGAAAAGCTGGTACAAACTCCAACAAAGGCTCCGAATATAAACTGGCAAGAGGGTTCTACGTCTTTTCAATGTCCAGCTAACAGATTCAGCAGCTAGACACCCATCTCCACTCTAGCATCAACTGAAGAATCCTCAAAGGCAAACAAATCTGACTCATACTCCATATCTCTCAGGCCACTAACTAAACTAAACCTTCTTAAAAATACCTCTGATACACTCCAATCCCTAACGTCAATGAAATTAAAATGGACGAACAACAACACCCTTCGCTAGTGGCAAAATGTAAGTACACATTATTCCATCCAAAATAGCACAAATGAGACTCAATCAACAGTCACATGTCAAACTATTAATTTGATCCATAATGTCATGAATGAAGAACTAAACCTTTTTGATAATGAAGCTTACAAGTTACAACACAAGAGTGATAAAAAGATAACAACTTTCTGCACCTTGGCTAATACCGACAACATTTTTCCTCAGTGACACAAAACCTGAGAGTCAGCTCAGTTCTTAAAAACCGATTGCCAACAACCTAAAGTGGTTCCGATTCCTATATAATTCCAAATGGGAAATAGTTTCGTTAATACAAAAATTCCAATTCCTCCAAAACGGAAGAGTGAATTATCCATGTAATTCCGATTCCTATATAACAACCACACAAATTCAGGCAATCTATATTCTCCTAACACATGGAAAATTAACTTATGGTTCATCACACAACATTGCCCTAGTGCATCAAGGTTTCCTCTAAATGACGCGATACGGGAGGGTCCAATGTACGTAACTAACAATATAAAGAGACGATTTCCCAATGACCCAACAAACTATCACAAATTCTCATTTAAGACGGTCGCTATCTAACTTAAGTTTAAAACGAATCAAATACATACCAAATGAACTACCAAAAGTTTTGTCTCTATTAGTACCATATGTTTGCCCGTCTTAAGCCAGACTTAGTAAGTATGGATACCATATTCTTTTTCCTTAAATCCCAATTAGACAGGCCCAATAAAATCGGATGTACGCAGTCCTACCCCGAAATCCAATGATCCATTAATAATCGAACATAACCCACAAAATTATAACAACAAATAAAAAATAAATGCAAATAAAATTCAAATATCACGAGATCAATGTATACAAATGGGGTTAGAAACAAACCCTAAATCGGACAATAATTGATAAATTACGAGAAAATAAATATAGAGAGAGAAGCTTACCGAAGAAGCGAAGGCAATTGAGTATGTTAATGTGTAAGAATTAAGATTTGGTCTCTTTTTTTTTTATAAAGAAAAATATTAATAGAGTTGATGCCTTGCTGAAGGGGAATAACGGGAAATTAATAGGGAGTAAATAAAATCAAATTTGGTCTCCCAACTTCCATCATGTTCTAGAATCATCATCTACGTCACTCGCATTTTGACACGTGTTATTATAAACGTGATGTTTCGAGTTTTGCGTAGACTTGGTAGTTGGTACGGAGTAGAGGTGGTCTAACATGTAACATGGGTTGGGGCAAGCTAGACCGGGGGAGGTGTAGGTGGTGGGGGAACGCGGGCATGACTGGGAGGGCCTATTGGAGGTGGTCCTGAAACCGACTTGGTTTGGGTCTGGGGGGATCTAGGGCAGGTCGGGTTATCCGATTCAGTATAATTTCCAAAATAATACGGAGTATCGAATATGGCGAGCCTAGTTGGACTTCATGGGCTGGGTCGGCCGTGCTCAGCCTAAATTATGAAGGATAGGATTGGGATTTTCATGGGTCACACGGGATGGGTGAAAATGGACCAAAGGGATAGGGGAGCCATCAAATTTGACACAAGCCAGCCCGGCCCGGGCAATCGGAGTGGTCGAGCTCACATTTGCTTCGTACGAGTTATCTTGCCATGGGCCCACATTGGCAAGCTTTTAAACCGGGTCGGTACATCGCTCGGGAACTGTAGCCTGGTCAAGATCACAGCTCGCCATGTGGCCCACTTTGGCGCATGCAACCCGTTCGTTGATTTATACTAGTCGTTGGGGAAGGAGGTTGTTGGACAACAACTCTTTCGCCTTTCTTCCCCTTATTATTACCAGTAGAGTAATCCGTGCTTTTTCAAACCTATCTAATCAAGATTTTACAATTAAAAAAAATCATTTAGCGAGACTGATTCAAGGCCTCTTCTCCGCAAGCTCGTGCAAGCCAACTTGTGAATCGTTGTGTCACACACTCACACTAGTTATATCACACGGATCTATTTTTTATTTTAAAATTTCGGCTCTAATACGGCCCACGACCCATAGCATATCGTGCCAATGTCTTGTTGTACTAAAATTGGTCATAGACCATGTGGCCGTGCCAGTCCGACGACCCTCGTGCCCACTCCCCCTGACTCCCTGAGTCCCTCTCTAAATTATTTAGGTGAATTGGTCATGCTATTATCGGCCCAAATAGGTTTATAATCAAGTTGAAGTAAAGATTTCTGCAAATTGAAAGTTGAAGACTGAAGAACTTCTCCCAATCGAAAAGGAGAAGAAACTAATTAAAGTTGGCTATGTATTCATGGCTTCGTAAGAGCTTCACAAGAATCAACAAGGAAGATACCCATAAACTTCAAACACCAAAATCCCTCCAAATTAGTTTCAGTAAACTTGAACAAGAACAATATCATGGTGTTACTGATCACTTGATTGAATTCATCAAAACCTTAACTTTTGATTCCTTTAAGAATTTCTCTCTCCCAGGTACATTATATTTTCTTGTTTACTAGATGGGTTTTGATTATTTTTGAAGTTTTAATGTTTTAATTATGAATTGATTTGAGAAAGATATGAACTTTATTATGTTTGATTGTGTAAAGGAGTTGAGAAAGATATGATCTTTCTTATGTTTGATTGTTGTAGAGGAGCAATTTGATGCAATTTTTTGATTGTAATTGAGAAAGATATGAATTTTATTGTGTTTGATTCTTGTAGAGGAGCAAATTGAGCTATTTTTTTGGATGGAATTGAGAAAAATATGAACTTTGGTATGTTTGATTGTTGTAGAGGAGCAAAATGATGCAATTTGTTGCAAGGAATTGAGAAAGATATGAAAATTTTAATGTTTGATTGTTGTTAAGGAGAAATATGATGCAATTATTTGAATGGTACTGAAAAATGTGAACTTTATTGTGTTTGATTGTTGCATGAAATCGAGAAAGATATGAAATTTATTATGTTCGATTGTTGTTAAGGAGCAAAATGATGCAATTATTTGGATGGTGTTGATAAAAATATGAACTTTGTTATGGATTTGATTGTTGTAGAGGAGCAAAGTGATGCAATTCAACCGACTCCAACTGGAATAATGGTGGATTTATCGGAGTGGCAGCAACAACATGCTACTTTGATTCTCTCTAAAGTCAAGGTAATTAGCATTGTTCATCCTTCTACTTGTTTCATCATGTTAAAATGTATTGTTTTCATGGATTGTAGACTTGTGTTTTTCACTTGACTTTGGTAAAGAATTTATATGAGATCATAGTGTGTCTGGTTTGGGTAGATTTCATGCTGCATACAGTGGCGGAGTCCAAATTAGTCGGTTGGAGATGGAAATTTTGAAGGGTGAGAATTACTAATGGAATAAAGGAAACTAAAAAATGAATTAAAAATTTTAACCTAAATGACTTTGTTGTTGGGGTTGAATTCCAGTTAGAATAGTAATCTTAGGTGTTTTATTGGTCATTACAATGATGAATGTCACTGTTATCAAGGGTCAGAGATTGAGGTGGTTCCGCTACGTTCGAATTATGGGAAGGAACATTAGAGGAGCATGGTTAACCATCTATGTAGAAGCTGTTTTGTGTGGGTTGCAGGATACAAATATGAAAAATGGTGAAGGGTTTGTTTTAATAGGAGGACATTAAGAGGGAAGGAGAGAGGGAAGGAAAGGGAGGGAGGCAAGGGGGTGGGAATAAGTGGGATCTGTGGGGTTTAGGTCAGTAATCATTGTTTTACTTCCAAAAAAAGGAAAGTAAGAAGATTGAAAGAGGAAAGTAGGAAGATTATTTTGGGATGGTTAAAAAAGGAAAGTAAGAAGATTATTTGGGGATGGAGGAAGTATATATATATCTTTGACGTATCCAAATATTACGTTAGATACAATTTGACCGTGTCCAAATATAAAATTGGATACGTTAACCATGCCCAAAAATGGCCGTCTGCTATTTATTTGTGTGCCCGTATCCTTGATTTTAGGGCTTCAAGTGTCTGACACAAGGTTTCGTACCCGAGTCCTAGCATCATAGCTAAAAAATAATGTCGTCATTAGATGGAACAGAGTTACGGAGGGGGAATAGATGGGCTAGGACCATGCGGTGATTATGTGACTGTTCTCGTATGACAAATACTAGAAGTTATGAAGCCCAATTCAGGAGAATTGACATTTGGTTATTTCTGGAGGATCTGCTTTGGGAGTTCAATATTCCTATTTATCATGAGGAATATTTGGGGTTGGAGACACTTGATTTTTCTTTCTTTTTGTTTAGTAAGTGAATGTAGTGACAGGAAGCTCGGAATTTGTTTGAACTTTGAATTGTTTATAAGAAATAATTTGTTTGAACTTTGAATTGTTTATAAGAAATAAGTTGGCTATGAAAAGTAAACAGTGTTTTAGTTCGAGTGCTTCCGCATCTTTTTCTTAACATCCCTATTCAACATTGGAAGCTTATGTTACATTACTAATAATACTAATAATCAAATGTAGCTTTTCTCGTGGAGGGCTTCAAGGTTCATCTTTATGTTACTGAACTAAATTCCCGTGTGTTCCATTCTTTGCTTCACGTTTAACGTTTACTATTCATTCTTTTCATTTTTAAGCCATTAAGTTATTTTCCTAGCCTGTGTGCCTTGTATTGACTCTCATGAATCTTTAGAGTTTCTTTGGTGTCAAATGAGCCACAAGGGAATTATGAATCTTTAGAGTAATGTGACCCCTCGTACAATATCCCACTCACTTCTGAACACTATCTTCGCGTTTTTATAAAAAACAAACATTGTTGTTACCTCGTTTGTTGAATTGTCAATGCAGCTTTTGGATACGATATTTCTCAACTTTTTTGTACCCTTGGACTAGTGTCATGTAAGAGGCTCTAGCATAGGGAAGCAATTACAAAGGCTTTAACTTGTGTAGCCTCCCCGTTTGCCTTACAATGAAAAGGGGTTTATTTAGACATGACACGAAGGCAAGTGACAGCTACTAGACGTAAAGAATAAAGGACACTTTGGTAAGACAATTTTTCACCCCATCAATTGTGATCGAAGAATAATTTCACCCACGATGGCCTCTTTCAATGTAATCAAAAGGTTGCTCACTTCTCATCCTTTAGTAGGAAGAACCCTTATCTTTAAATGAGCAAGGGATATTGAACGATTCGAAGATACGTATTGAACGGTTTCTTATGCTAGTCGGAATAAGACCTGGATTTACATGATGAAATTTCAGGAAATAGTAATACCAAAATATGGGCTCCTTGTGTCAAAAAGGCTTTTGTCGCTCATAGTCGCGGCACTCTCTCATGACTCATAGAGTCATGACCAAGCAGGGTTTTGAAAGTTACTTTGACCATATTAAGAAGCAGTATGAAATGTGTTTTAATACCAACGAGGCAAAACAAACCCATGCCCAAAAAACAAATCTGAAATATCTAAATTGTCATCGGATCCCTGAATTGCACCCTAAACCTTAAAGCATGACACCTGTTAAGATTTTACATTTTTACATATGACCCGCCTGAGTTATTTGGGGTGTTTGGTGGCCTGGTTGGTGGGTTGAGGAGGGGCGATGTTACTCATTCTCTCGACTCTATATTCTAAATAGTAGATGTTTCTCTCTTGCAGGAATTGTCACAACTAAGATACACATTATGTCCTCGACACTTGAAGGAGCGGCAATTCTGGAGAATATATTTTTCCCTTGTTAAAGACCATTTGACTGAGTAAGATATTCATGCATTCACTCTACAATATGAGATTTTAGTTCCCTTATGTAGCCTGACGATAATTTTGTAAATGATTTATAGCTATCTCAAGATGTTAGTCATGCAATGTTTTGTATTTATGACTGAAGATTGATAGCAATATGCTGTCTAATAGGGGTACCTCGTCAATTAAGTATTCCATTGGCCTTGTAAAAAAACAGGCACTACTGTAACTTCTAAAAATTCTTGGCAAAAATAGAGGCTCTCGATGTCAGTGGCATTTCTAATTATTGTGAAATAATAGTCGCTCGATGCAATTTCCATTATGGCCTTATGGGTCATCCTCAGAAAGCCTATTTGGGGTAAGCATACGTTGACCCCTTCCCCCCACCATTTGCAGGGCCCCTTGAGACATTGTTGAGTATTGTTTTTGGTGGAACATTTTTTTAGAATACGGTGTAAGCAATTTTCATACATGTGCCATTGTCCGGGAAGTTCTACTGGAAGCGCCAGTTCCGAAAAACCGCACTATAAAGCTCTGGAAAGAATGAGGGATAAAACATTGTGTCGCCTTCATATTTTATCCTTTTGTGTTCAGATCAGAATGCAGAGTATTTATTATCCTGAAGTCTCTCCCTTTAATGCCAGGTACGAACTGCGGGCCATACGGCATGATAAACTCAGAAGGATGGCAACAGAAGCTGAGAAGCCTTCTGATATCAATGGAATAGAACTTGAAATGACGGAACCGAAGCACATGAGGCAGTTGCCATCTCCTTGAGACAAACAGCAGTCGTTCTAGTGCATGAAGGTACAAATGCAGTTGATGATTATTTATTTCTCCTATCATTTTGCATGCTTGTAGAACAGGAATCCATTAACCGAAATATAGTGAACTCTTCCCCATCAGAAATGATTTTAATGTAACACCATCTTGTAATTAATAAACTTTCCATTTTATTGTCGTGTCCAATTTTGATTCCGTACCCTATATCTCCTTATCATTTGGTTGAGACGTTCCGCTCAAACTCAAGTTTGAATGAGAACTTACTGATGACTAGCCTGCTATTTGGTTTCCTCTGCTGATGCACCGCAGCACCCGGTCTAAGGCTTTGACTGAAACACTGTCTACCCTCAAATTTCTCGGGCTTCGTCTGTTTTTTAAAAGGGTTTTTTTTGTTACGGAGTACCTAACATTTAGCCTCATTGGCACGAAGGTACCTAACTTTATTGTTTTTGCCCAAAGGTACCTATTATTTTATGTTGACTTGTCGAGAAGTACCAATTGCTATTTGCCGTTAAAAAAATTAAGATTTCCGTCAAAACTAATAGATATATAGCTAGGAACTTATTTTTCTCTTTTATCTTTGACAATAGGTTTTCATTAAACTAAACACCCTTCTTCATCTTTTCTAACTAATCCCAAATTTAACACACATTTTCCTTCTCACCTCTAGTCCTCTACCATGTACTTTCTACTACTCCTCATCCTCCTCCACCACCTCCATCTCTCACAGTCACCCCTAACCGCATCCCTTTCTCCGCACCTCAACCATATATTTTCCCATCTCCTCCTCCTATTTCCGTAACCAGCTCGTATTTCAACTCATACACTATATTTTCCTTCTCCTACGCCACCCTATTATCCTCAACATGCTCAAAAAGCCACCAAATTGCCTCCACCATAGAATGGGGATTGCAGGAGGATGGTAGTTATGGGGATTGAGGAGGGAGGTTTGTGTGAGTTAGGTTAGTGATTAACAATGTTATTAAAGCTATTAATTGCAATTATAAGTTTTACACAAATTTTTATTCATGTTTTCATTTAAATATGAAACTGGCGGAATTCGTCACTTGGTATTTGTTAACAAACAAAATATATATTTTAGGTATCTTTGGGAAAAAAATAAAAGTTAGGTACCTTCATGCCAATAGGGTGAAATGTTGGCCTGTTGGGTACTTCTTGACAAAATAACCCTCTTTAAAAGTATATAATACCCCCTTCGTCCCAACTCCCAATCATTTCAATCATTTGTTTATTTTTAATTAAAATACCCTCGCAGAAAAATAAAAAGAGGTAAACAAATGATTGGAACCGTTCGATTATGCAAGAATGTAATCTCGATCACCGAAAGGAATTGATATCTCCATTTCTTTTTAGGAAATGGAGAGAATCTCATCTCATTACAATAATATTGGATGTTGTATACAATCACAAATTCTCATTTGTAACGCATCACAAGCTTGTGACGTGTTACAACCGGCTGAGATGTCACAACTCACAAGTACCTTTTCGTTACATGCAAGAATAGATGGATCACAATTAGGATCGAGTTTGACTCACTATTTATGTGTTGATTTTCTTACTGGGCAAGTTTGTCATATTCAACAAGATGGCCTAATGTAAATAAATGATGATGTTTATGAAATAGGGTACAAAAAATTAGTGTCCAACCACGCAAGAAAGGCAATGGTATGGACAATGTCCCCTCAACATTACATTTACTCAATTCATTTGTCCTTTAAATGTCTTTAAAACTGTTTTTTTATCTTGTTTGAAACTATGTTCATCAAGTGAACTAGCATTAACCTCATATATTTTAAATATTTACTACAGTATAATGATGTGTTTTAATGCTCCCTTCAATTTGACATTAACAGAGCCATTTCTCAGCTGACTGGTTTATCAAGTACTATCTTGCATCATAATTTATCAATGCAGGCTTTATGATTGGTTTATCAAGTAATTTTCGGTAAGACCGTTATCATAGTCTTTCATGTCACATACGTTTGTTCAAAATATGTGAGACGGTGGGAGGGATATAGAAACAGTACATAAATGAACTGAACGGAGGAAGTACCGACTACTACTGGAGTAGTATAAAGGTGCATTATTATTTGTGGAAAAAATGTACAAGTACCCATGTGAATCAAGTAGAAATATTTATCTCAAGAAAGGTGAAAAACTGAAAACAAGGGTGTTGGGGTCCCTTGTTTGAAGGGAAATCCCTTCCCTGACATAAATGCATCAGCTGAATGAAGAAGAGAGTACATTGTGCAACCCCCCTTCATCATTCATCACTTGAACTTCTACTACTCCCCCCTATATATTCAATAAATGCATTCTTTTTTAGTACTATTAAATATTTGTGATTTGATTTTCTACCCTTTTAAAAGGGTTTCCTCTTTGATCAACTTTTTAAATACGGAATTGTATATTTACCGATAAAGGATATCGTTTTGGAATGTTTTGTTAGGTTAAGTTGGAATGAAGTTAATCCGAAATTTATTATATAATCTTCTAGAATCACATACTTGTATTATACATGTCTCTTACACCCAATTGTTTTTTTAATTTGTTCTCACTAAAATAAGAGACCGCGGGAAGCCATTGAGACACTGGGGTAATATTGTTGTTGGTGTTCTCACTAAAATAAGAGAGATGATCAATAATAGGTACTCATACTCTATTCTCATGTTGTCTGCTGCATCACATTTTATCCTTTTTATAGTATATATATGATAAGATTTCAATCTATACATACTACATTTCCACGATCAGTTTCATTCTTATTTTTTTTAACCAAACGTCTAATTATATTATTTTATTCATAGATCAACATATTTAACTAGAATTCACTCATTTGCCCCAAAAATTAGTAACGACTATAATAAATGGTAGTCCCTTTGATTCTTAGGCATTATTTCATATACTCCCTCTTATTCACAATAACATTCCCCCTTTCCATTTTCATCTATTCACAATATCTTTCCCCTTTTCTTTTTTGGTAAATTTTTATACTTATTTTAATCACATTATCCCACAACAATACCCCATAATACTCATACTTTATCTTATTTTAATCACCTTACCCCACAACAATAATTATTTTAATCACTTCACTCCACAGACCACAATACATTCCCTCTCTTCAATCACCTCACCCCACCACAATACTTTACCTTATTTAATTATTCACCCTTAATTTTTGGTTCATTCTTGAATAGATAAAGTTATCCCGAATAGGAGGGAATACTATTTTTGGCGTATTTTTTATAATTGTCTAATTTTTATTTTAGTTGTGTTTTTGTAATCAAATTTCCCAACTTTATTGATGAGATCCACCACTTTACGCATAAGTCACAACCGTAACCCTTGTGTATAACATAAATATGGTATTTCCAAAGAATCGGAGGTAGTATAATCCCTCGATAATTAGTTGGAGGTATAACTACCTAGAGCTGGCAAGTCTGACCCGACCCGAGTGACCCGACCCGAAACCCGAGCAAAACCGACCCGACCCGAGAATACTGCAACCTGAAACCGACCCGATGACGACCCGTAACCCGTTGACGATCCAAAAATCAGTGACCCGAACCCGAACCCGAACCCGACCCGACATTGACCCGACCCGATATTGACCCGCTTAAATTGACGCTCTGACAATTATTAACCTTAATAATGATCAAAATGAAAGTGATTTATTGTTTAAATTGATATGTTTGACTTAATAATGAATTAATTAAACCAAATAATAATTTAAAACTAGATTTAATGGAAAAATATTGAAATATTGCAAAAAAAATAACCGGACCCGATTACGACCCGACCCAAACCCGACCCGACCCGATGTATCATTTGACCCGAAAATGACCCGACCCGATAACGACCCGAACCCGACCCGACCCGAAAGGGTTGTCTGACCCGATACGACCCGAACCCGACATGACCCGACCCAAACCCTACCCGACTGACCCGATTGCTACCCCTATAACTACCTGCTCACCTCATGTGTAACTAACTTTGTTAGTTTTGTTATTCTGTTACTAGTTTGTTATGGCATTGCCTATAAATAAGGCATTAAGTCTCTAAGTTATCCATTCATAATACAATCATCCATCTTATTTAGTTGGTTGTTCTCTGAAATTCCTTCTTTGTTAGTACTTCATCCTCGAGCTTTCCTTTTCATTTCCATGGCTTTCTTCAAAGCATTTCAGATTTTTATCACATTACTTAATGATTATTAAATGTAACTCCGCATGTGAGTGTCAATGTGTCATGTGATAGTCATTGTCGGTCCCAAGTCGGGACGAAGGAGGAGGGTTGCGCGCGGTAGGCTTGTCACACTTTTCATATTACGCTTGGCGCCCTAATATGAACGCAATCTATTTTCATTCTTTTACTTTGTTTTTTTACCTTTGATCGTATTGGCGGATTCAACCTCAATGGATTCGGATGATGATTCATGTTAGCGACTAAGCGACCGCAATCTATGTTAGGACTAAGGCCTTATTATTGTTGTACTTAATGATCAACTGTATTGATGTTAGAGATAATTTCATAACAACATTTGTACTCTTCAATTCTTTATATTACATCATATTTAAAATATGTGATGGTAAGAGACGGACATTTTCCATCTTAAGCTTAAGACGGGTGAAATTTCACCATTTTTTTAAGTAAAAAGTGACCATGTGGCAACCAACTTGTTTTAGCTTAGAAAATTATACTAGTTACATTTTGTCGTAAATGGTTCACATTTACCTTGTCTTCACCTTCAAACGAAATGCGACCGTTTTCAGCGAGAGTTATCACTAAAAAAGCTTATGAAATCTAAGTTACTGTGTGAAAAAGATACTACAAAAGTGTAAAACCTTGTAATGTAGTCTGTGACTTTAACGTGTCAGTAAGAAAGGTAAAAAGCTGACTAAAAAACAAAAGAAAAAACCTGGAAAAAAAAAACTCCTGAAACTGAGATTCTGATGTTTCTAATTAGTCCAAAAATTACTTGAGCACACTCTCTGCACCAACCAAATAAATACTCAATTAGTAAAAAAAAAACAAAAAAATATTGTTACTACTTGGTAATAATTATTGCAATAAAACAGAAGTGATGAAAGCAAAGTTAGATGAGCATTTCAGTGTCATTCCCAAAGGAATCCAAGAAACTCCTTTTCAAACTTGTAATTAATAATAATTGTAGGTCGTTTTGTGATTCAGGCTTTGTTATAAACTGCATGACTGCATGCTATTATTATTATTATTTATGATGATCAACGACTTTAATCTCTCTGTGTTATAAACTGACCAATTTATGACATTTGTGGCGGTTTGGATTTATTTCTTGAATCGGTTTAGTTGTCACTTCGAGTGACTATGCGGGGGTATAGTTTCTGTTTTGGGTCTTTTTAGGTTTTTTGTGTTGAGAGTTGTATATAAAGTCTTTAAGCTCAACTTTACCAGTTAGGCATATCATAACAAACTGAAATCTAAATCTAAAACTCTGTAAAAACTCTTCAATATTAATAAAGCTCTCTTCCCTTCTGTCATGTGCACGTGTAACTCACGCATTGTTAGTGAGCCACGTAAATCCGTGCGTTATTGTCTCTATTGTTCTTTTTATTTGTTTTTTCTCGTTTCTGTTATAATAATGACCATAATTCAGGCATGACATAAAAATGGCTAAATAAAACTAATTATAAAATAAGTTTGTCTATAATATGAGACGGTGTAAGATCTAAGACAACTCATTTATTACTATCGATAGATGATGCATTTAACATACTCCCTCTATCCAGGTAAAATATAATTGATTTTTTATAAACAAACCGTTGTACGATGTAAACGGTGGTTTGATACCATAATTATTGACATAGTTTATAAATTGGTTTTTCTAACGTGTGTCCTAAGAGCATATATTAATAACCTAAATGTGGAAATATTTACAGGATATTCTCATGATATATTAAGCTATAAACTCATTTCAATCTTACCACATTTAGGCTATTAATTAATGTGTACCCTTAACACATTAAATTAAACAATGCATGCAATAAACATAACAAATGACCTCACTTTCTTATGATCTTATCCCACAAGACGTACCCTATCTCAACCTCGACCACTCCCCCCACCACCAACCCACAACTCCCCCTTTCCTTGTTCCGTGATAAGGATGCAAGCTCGAGGGACATGTCATAGTGATTAGTGGAGTTACAGGGAATAGCAGGGGTATTCACACCCTCGATCTGGTAAATGAAAATTTTGACAATTTTAGCATGTATTGTGATAGTATGTATATATTCACTCGTGTTTATTTTAGCTATTTCGATTTTGACTCGTGCCCTCAAGAATCCAAAATAATTGATTTGTTGTCATTGATAAGAGCAAATGTAGCAAACATAACGAAGCCAATGGTACGTGATGCAGAAATTTGTCATATGTTAGATTGTTCAGTAAGTCTTGCTTGCGACGGATCGGATCTTGCGACGGGTATTTTGTGAGAGAAAATGGGTAGAGGGGACAAGGTGGACACCCCCCATGTGCTTCTCCACTCACCCTTGATGGGTATTTTGTGAGAGAATATGGTATCCGTCTTAAGCTTGCGACGAATAGTGTCCGTCACAAATGAGAATTGTGTAGATTGTTAGTCCCGCCCTATTTAGAGTAAGTGAACACAAAACTGCTAACTTATCACACCAAAGTCAGGATTATATGACACCACCATATGCATGCATTCTAGTCTTTTCAAGCCTTCAAGGCATACCGTTATATCATCTCATTTTTATTTGCCATTTTTTTACGTCATTTGGAAGTGTGACTGCAAAAGGAGATCGAGTTAAATAAATAGCATACGTGTGGTAATTACATGGCCTAAGAGGATCCTCATTTCCCTTCTCATTTTGGGTTGTTAATCAACTGGGGTATCACCGTGTCAGAAACGGTGAACACATAAATTAATCATAATTTAAAACAATAATTAAAGGATCAGCATATTTTAACTTTAGTTCAGTTCAAGTTAAGTTAAAAGTACAACAATAATAACATTATCTCAATAACTCGAGTTAGGTATAATTTCAATTTAAACAGTTTTAATCCAAAAAATATAATTTAAGAAGAACTATGAATACTCATACAAAAACGGAGTATATGATATGCAGTTAACTCGTTTTCAAACGTCCAAGATCACTAATAAGTAATCGCGAGACTTTTACCAGCATTTGACAATATGAAGGTTGAATGTTGTAATAATGGAGGGTACCGTAAAGTGTAGTTTCTTTTATCAAAAAAATTGTTCTTTTTTGGGATGAATGCTTGAAGATAAATTTTCAAAACAAGAAATTTAAATACATACTCCCTCCTATTCAATGTATTCAATGTATTCTTTCCCACACAAAACAAACTACCCCACATCCAAAAAATCAAATATGGAAGAATACCATGAATAGGAGGGAGTATATAAGTTCCAAAAATGAGATTAAAAAAAATATAATGTGAGACAAAAAAAAAAGTAGAATAAAAGTGAGGTAATATGGAGAAAATGGATTGTTTATTTTTTTTGTATTATTTTTATGTTGGTCTAGTATGCGATAGTCACAAGACTAGTTAGGAATATAGAGTCCAAAAGTTGGGGCAGAGCTTAAAACTTATGTGACACAAGCTTTGGTCAGATAACCTTTGGATTCATATGTGCAGAGTAGTGTCTTGTTCAATTATGGCAAAACTCTTGGCTTTCATATTACACAAATTTTTATTTCAGACGGAGGTATCCGTCTTAAGCTTAAGACGGATACCATATTCTCTCACAAAATACCCATTAAGGGTGAGTAGAGAGCACATGGGGGGAGCCCACCTTGTCCCCTCTACCAATTTCCTCTCACAAAATACCCGTTGTAAGATCCGACCCGTCTTAAGCAAGACCTACTGTCCATATTATTATTTTCCTTCAAAGTAACAATTGAAAATGACCCACAAACTAGAGAATATCAAGGGGGGTAACATATTCACTCATGCCATCAATAATGCCCCACCATTCACCTATACTACTGTACTTCAACATACACTCAAGACACGGCCTTCCGGTAGCGGTCCGAATCGACGATAGAAGATGAACCAGAGATATCGCGTAATGTTGGCATGATACTAGTCTGATACTGGTGTACTTTATACAACGGTCTTATTTGTTTTGTATTACAGATAACTGCGAGTAATAATAAGCGAGAGAAACGGAGGAAGCAATTTGATTAATACTAAAATTAAGTTGGAATAATTAATAGTAATGAAATTCACTAAAGATTACACAATGGTATGCCTTTAAGCATCCATTTATCTCACTACAGACTACAGAAATCAAGAGCTAATATCAGTCTGCTAGCTAAGCTACCTAGAGATGTTAAGGCTACATGTAGTCAGCTCTTCTTCTTTATGTTACAAATACAGATTACCCTTCTCTTTTCTTTTTTTTTCCTTTTCCAGGATTCATGTAACAACTGTGCATTTTCTGCGGCAGGAACTCGAATCCAACCTCCGCTGCAGAATTTCATTCTCAGTTGTCTACTCGCACCCATTCGTAGCGACCAGAGAGAGGTATATCGTTCACAATATCGTAGTTGTACCTGCATGTTTTTCCAAAACACGATAAAATTAAAACTAGTCTAGCAAATTATTCACATACTCGTAAACATTTGATTTTTCTCCCTGGTCTCACAGTAAGCCCCGTCTTTTGTAAGAGTTTGCGTAGGTTCAGACTTAAGATAAACCACACTTTTAACGGAATTGTTCCTAGCTGATAGTATAATAGTCTTAAATCAGAATAAGTGTAGTTTCAGACAGAAGAATACTTTTGAAGGAACTGTTCCTGCTGGTGAAGCTCAAAGCCAGCAAAGAACTCTTCCATCTCTGGAGTCGTTGGAATTGCCCTTTGCATACTACGGGCACGTCGGTTTGCTACACCTGAGCATGTACGCCGTGTAGTTGAGCCGGGAGTTGCAATAGCTTCCGAGTCTCTAATCAAGCTGCAAGGCGTGCTCTCTCGGGTGCCCCTGCAGTTAAATGCGATAAATTGGTTCATACTGATGCACATCCTAATACACTCGTTGATTAATTAATGGCATTTATCGAGTTTACAACCACACAGTATGGTCCAAAGAACATCACAACTTCAAGGAAAAACATTACAAGGACATGGCATTAACCATCAACAGTGAAATTACATGAACAGTAGCACAGCTTCAGAAGCCCTGCAACACTCTCAACTTATAACAATGAAATTATTAAGTTTTGGAGTGTGCCCTTAATGAATATATTACATATCAGTACATATTTCTGAATTTGAGCATGGTCCCCAAATATATAATACTTCATTTCAAAACCAAAAAACAAAATAGCATAGATCATTATATCTTTTTTTCTTTCTTTATTTACCAATTCAATCTTATTCATCACATGTTCTTTTATTTCAAGAAGTCTTCTCTTGTGACGGATATATCACAAATTTCTGACGGGCCAAATATCTATCACTTAGGTAGATAAGACAAACCTAGGGAATCACAAATGACTTGTCTTTTCCTACCCATTGGGTATTATTTGACCTGTCACAAGCTTGTGACGGAATTATGCCCGTCACAAATGAGAATTTGTGCCTTTACAAACACCTTGAAGGGTGAAGGCTGAGTACATTGGAAACCCTCTCGACTAACTCGCGAGATACAATTTTGGTCCCCAACTTTAAAATACTTCCACATGTTATTTTACAAGCACTTTAAAGGGTTCAGGCTGCGTACATCGTCAAAATCCCACTCGATTAACTCGGGGCTGCGTACATCAGAATCCCACTCGATTAACTCGGGAAATACGATTTCGACAAGTAACTTGTATAAGAAGGTTAACAAAAGTCACGGGACACTAAAAATAATTACTTGTAGAAGAAAGCAACAGGGTGAAAAGGGAACAAGATAAGCTAATGGGGGGGCATGCATTGAATGAACAGGAAAAGCCAAATGCATAAGTTGTTTTCATTTTTGGATATTATTTGGCATCTTAAAGTTTGGCCCATTTATAAATGTGTATAATATATGCCCAAATATATGAACAATACAACACACAAGAATCAAGATAGTAACAATAAAGATACTTTCAAATCGTTGATGATTTTAAGTTGGAAAGTTTCTGAACCATAATTCTGATTCAATTTCCTGATTAAGAGACTTTCATACACTAATTTTGTCTACTCCAAAACCTTATACATTGGCCCCATGACAATTATTGATTTGACTCGTAACTTCCCACTCGTATTTATTTACTCTCTCCGTCCCAGTGTATGGAAAAAAAAAACACAATTTCTCATTATCTTCTACGACTAACAAAAAGAAATCAATTTTTACTTACTTGCCGGTCTTGCTTGTGATGTATCAGAACCCCTTTCGTCTTAAACATTACTTAAACCCGTTACGAGTATGACATCACAAGTAAAAATTTGTGTTTTTTATAACCTTTTACTTTGTTTTTATTACTTTATTTAAAACAAGGTGTCCTTAAAGCAAGACTTTTGGTGAGTTCCAATAAGAGGAAAATTAACAACTTTATACATTTATACAAGTAATTTTTTTTTCTGGATCTAAGGTAGAGCTGATTGACAGATGTCACACACGATCAAGTTTAGTCTAGTTTTCAACATTGATTTTTCTTCTTTTTCTTTTTGCGAAAAAAAAAAGGAAAAAGAAAAAACATGAACAAATTTTTTTGATAAATTTTTTTGGAACATTTACAACTAAAGGTACCCCTTTGTTGGATGTGAACACACCCAAAAAAGTATAATTATACTTTTTTTACCTCAATTAAAAGATTAACTAATTAAATTCAACCTGAACTAATTACACCCCAAGTAAATAATTCAACACAATTGCTCATTGAAGACGGACATCCCGTTTTCAATGAAGACATGTCGGGTTGTCTTTAACAAAGACGCAAGTGGGAACTCGCACCTAAGAAACAGATATGCTCGTCTTCAACTAGACTTGCAGACAATTCAAGCAAAACCCAAAGAAATTAGCCTACCAATGAAATAAACCCACTTTTTCCAACCAAAAAAATAAATTAAATTAAACAACCAAATTAGCAAAACCTAATTTAATTTAATTCAATTTAACAAAATTATGAGCAAAACCCAATTAAATTAAACTTTCAAAAAACAAAACCCACAAATCAAAATTCCAAAAAAACTAAAAAAATCAAACCTTTCAGTAGAATCAAACTCCAAATTATTCTCTTCCCCAAAAGAACCTTGTTCAACATCACCACCACCAAAATGACCAAAACGCCCTTTACCCGACCCGGCAGACTCAGACCCGACCCGAACCGACACTTTCCCGGAATCGACGGCGGCGGTGGGTGGGGGAAATGAAGGTTTCTCGAGACGGCGGTTGCGAAGCTGAAGATAAGAAAGTTCCGGGTTGGGCTGAAGAGCGAGGGTTCGAGCCCGAGTACGAACACCAATTGAAGATGAAGTTGAAGATGTTGTTGTTGAAGAAGAATGGTGTGGTAGTATCTCCATTACTGATACTTTCTTCATGTACTTTCCCATTATTATTACTATTATTATTATTATTATTATTCTTTTTCTTGTTACTATTATTATTATGATTAATAAAATAAATAAAAATTGATTTAATTAATTTGATTGATTTTTGGGGAGTATTTAGTAGGGAGGGAAAGGGCGGGATGAAGAGGAATTTGTAAATGTGAGGAAAAAATGGGGAGAGAGAAGAAAGTTAGGGTTTAAAAAGGGGGAAGGAGAAGGGTATTACGGGGAAATTAGGCTCAAAATATCGTACGTTGCATTTTGGTGCGGTGTCTATATTATTATATTACTATTTTTTATTTTATTTTAGCGAGGAAATCTGTAGGCCGTAGCCGCTATTTTTGGTATACTCGGGATAAACCATCAAATATACATAATAGCATGCATACCACGTAAGCCACTCAGGGTTAACACAATAACAGCCTGACAGGCTTGAAGTCAGAGGCATACCCTCGGGCTATAAATACTTCACAAAATTGCTCTTTTGGATGCTTTAACCTGAGACCCTTGCGAATTACATCCGAGTTTTAACGACTAGAAACGCCCTTTACGGATTATTATTATTATTGTAAGTTTTTTTTTAAAATTATAAGGTGTCACGGTATTTGGGTGGGATAAGTAATTACACTCTTGTGTAGTGTAATGACGGAGGAAGGAAATTAGGGGTGTTGTGTGGCACGTGATTTGCACGTGGTAATGTATAAGTTTGTATTTCGTTGTTTCCCTCCTAAATGCTTGTTTGTACTTTTTTTTTTTTTTTTGTTGAGAGAAGAACTTACTCTGGATTTTGTAGTACTTCGTACTTGTTCTTTGAGGATTTTAAAATGAGATAACGTGGTTGTGAATTGTGAGTTTGTGATGTTACATTAATCGATTAAAAGCAATGATAAAAATAAAATAAGAAAAGGTGGTTATAAAATGTTACTAGGAAAAATTATTGACGTGAATATACAGAGTCGGAGTATGTGAATTCTGTCGTCAAATAAATGAAGATGAATTTTGAGGTGTGAAATAATTTTCAGTTTAAAGCTGATGATGTATTATTGTATTGGTTAATAATGATATATTGGTTGATGATGACGTTAGTGTGGTGAGTTTTATTTATAAGGGATAAAATGAGGATAGAAAGTTAAACAATAGTGATGGGTGCAAGATTGAGAGTCACTTAGTAACAGTGATAGATTCTTATTAGTATTACCAAAACTCGGAAGTGTGAATAAGAAATTTTACTCTCGATCAACAACGTTCAACAAAGTTTAACGATAAGAAACATTAAATATTCATGCTATCCATACAAATTTATACTTATAAATCGTTAAAAGAATTAGTACCAAGACTTTTGGTTAACACATGGGAGAATCATTGAGTATAACTTGCAAGTATACCTAAAAATAAAAATTAAGGGCGATTGATACACATACAAATAAATAAATTAAGTAATTGGAATAAAAAGAAAGAATAAAAGGATAATTCTTAATTTGCTTACATATATAGTGATTGGTCATGACTCATGACCATGAAAAATAATGACAATATAACATGTTATTTAGAGTCGGCCAACAATGTGAGCCAGCTACGTCCAACACGACCTAACTCGCATTCTCGAACCAACCCATTGTGGCTCATCCAGCTCGTTCTTTGGCCCAGCACAACCTAGGTCGTCCCCTATCGGGTCAAGCCAATACCATATTTCCCTTTACGCGACCCGAAGCATTAAAAAATATAAAACTTAAAGCAGGCTAGCCTTGTGTCACGGTCCGGTGGTGCGCACCCTTGCTCAACACCAAGGTAAGAATGCAAGTAACAAAGGGATTCGTGCTAGTGAGGGATTGTCCACTAGCACGCAACTCGGGATATGTGTCGTTAATTCTAGTCACGATTATAAAAAAAAACGGCACATGAAAGCAATAAAAGTAAACAATACGATTATTGAAAGCAAGAGACAAGCAATATCAAGTTTAAAAGGTGGAAAACAATTTCATTAACCAGTACCTCTCATAAAGGCTAATTTGATAGTTTCAGCTTTGTAGCAAGAAACATTACAAGTGCAGAATAGCGATAAATTTTCTAAACGCCTAAAAACGCATCTTAAACGTAACATCTGTTCTACCTAGCTCTAAGATTCAACGCGCAAGAAGTAATAATAGGTTACTACTTGAACTTAAAAACATAAATGAAAATACATGCATAAAGGCTTAAAGGAGATCTAAGAGGTCGAAGTGAGTGAACCGCACGCACAAATTTTGCGAGTTTTAAACCCGGGGTTTTACACTCTCCCCCACGCACCTAACTAAAGAGAGTAACGTAGTGTAAGTTATTGGGTCGTGCCCAAGAGAAGACAGTCTAGCTAAAACTCAATCTAAACTATTGATAATTTACTAATTAAGACTCTAATTACTAATTAATACACACTAACTATTACTAAGCGCAAACAACAGATATTGTAGTGGAAAACATATCAATTGACATAAAAGGAGAGATTGGCATGATTAGTAACATAAACAATGATAAAGATGTAATTTTTATTAGCTAGGCAATTCCGCGAACACTTGTAATGCAAGAAATCAATAGCAAAAGGGACTTGGTGCAACCTAGCCTTATTTCCCTTCTTCTACTCACCTAATACACACATTCATAAGAACACAAATTCTTATTTCAGACGGAGGTATCCGTCTTAAGTTTAAGACGGATACCATATTCTCTCACAAAATACCCATTATTAAGGGTGAGTGGAGAGCACATGGGGGGAGCCCACTTTGTCCCCTCTACCCATTTCCTCTCACAAAATACCCGTTGTAATATCCGACCCGTCTTAAGCAAGACCTACTGTCATAAGAAAATAACCTACAACATTATAGCATATAACACGTCCTACTCACATAGATTCATACAAGATAACATTTGCATAAGACCCAGCTAAGAGCAATAATCACGCTACCAAATAAACATTACTAGGATTAATCTCACTTAAAGATAAATTTCCCTTAATGAAGAATAACATACAAGTCCTACACATAAAAATGTAAACTTTAATCCAATTCACAAGGTAATGAGTTGCTTCTACTAATTTCACATAGATTAATAAAACATCTATATAAAATATGTACTAGGTGAATAAACAATATGCAAGAGTAGTGATCAATTCCAACTCACAATTAGATACCCAACACCAAAGATTAAAGTAAAGGAAATGTATTAAGTAGAAATAAGGGAAGGATTGAGGTTCTTAAAATGGTTTTGAAATGGAAATATAGGATAAATTACATCGAGATAGAATGATTAACCTTCATGATACTGTAACCCAACAAATAACTAAAAGATTAACTACAAATTATGAAAGATGAAAATAGATGAGCTCTAAAATTTCAAAATATCTCCTATTTATAAAAGCATACAAACCTAGGGTTTTCGTGCCCAAAAGTATAAGTCACTCGTAAATAAATCCACGTGAACCCGCCAATGGTGCAGGCTGCGCCACTGTGCACAGTTTGCGCATGCCACATGTGGTTTTGCCTTTGTTTTTCACCTGATTAACATTTTCCTTGACGTAAGTTCCTCCATGGCTTTGATTGCCTTGACTTTTTTTACCCATGCTCGGGGTTGACTTGACTTTTTCATTCACCGGCTTTGACTTTTGTTGACCATAGACTTAGCCTTTACCAAATGGGCTTGGAGCCAATTTTTCAAGGCCTATTACACAATCAATACAACACAAGAAAGCCACATATAACCATATTGTACAAAGTAGTCAACCCAAATATATACATACTAAACACGTTATAAAAATATAATCCAAGTTACATAAATACAATCAAACGGTAGAAAAGCTAATTATTACTTAACTTGTACGTACTAACGACCCCTAATTAACTTTATTCTGACTCAACTAAACCTATTAGACATGACACCTTCTTAATTGGACTATCTATTATCTTGTATGAGAATTTGCCATTATTATTAGTATAAAAGCAGAGACCTAATTTCATGATTTTACGCTCTAAGCCAAATGGCCCGAGTGCTATGACACTAGAATTTGAAAAGGTGTTTAATCGATCATTTCAATTTTTCACAATACTTATCTTAAGCTTTTCATTCAGACATTATTAACGAGTATTATAAGAGGACATTATAGACAGAGGTTTGAAAGAAACAAATATACCAAACACAAAGTCCCTCATAGTACAATATTAATCCTCAAATCCTCACTTTTGCGCCGAATTTAGGGCATTTAATTATTTAGGCACACTAATCAATGTTTATTGCACTAAAAGCTCCTCACTAATAATAAGTCACTTCTAAGGTAAGTCAGTAGGTCTTGCTTGTGACGGGTCGTATCTTGCGACGGGTATTTTGTGAGAGGAAATGGGTAGAGGGGACAAGGTGGGCACCCCCCATGTGCTTCTCCACTCACCCTTGATGGGTATTTTGTGAAAGAATATGGTACCCGTCTTAAGCTTAAGACGGATACCCCGTCTTAAATGAGAATTTGTGAAGGTAAGTAGCCCTTGTTCGTAAAGGATATGACTTATGAGGCTGCCCCAATAAAATGGAATCTTTTTTATTCCAATGCAATGCATGTTTCTTTGGCGCCAAATATCTCTGTGGGCCCCTCTCTCACTCTCTTACGTACTTATTTTTGGCGCCAAAATTGCTGCTGCTTTTTTTTTTTTCTTCTAGGTTCAAAGTGTTATTGTCGAGTACGTCAGCAAGGTTATTTTTATACGATTGTCGAGTACACTCGTTGTAGACTTGTAGTTGAGAAGTTACTTTTTTTTTTAATTGTAAAATATGGAATAACACAAATTTTTGGATAGGATAGAAATATAGGTCTTATGGCTTAACATTAAAACGAAAGTATCCGTCTTAACTCTTGACCTATATACGGGTTAAATATGTCAAGTTAGACAAAAGTAAAATGCATAGAGAATAACAAGATATGTGTCTTATCGATACGAGTTAGATATTACTGTCTACTTGCATTTTGACCCGTTTTGACTTTAAGACAAATAGACTAATGGGTAATTATAGAAATTGGTAATTTTTTTAAATTACACGTCTCGAAATTTTGCATGTTATTTATTCGTGATACACTTTAGATAGCTATTGCCTCAAACAACTAGGCAATAAAGGTGGCCATTTCGATTTTCGGCGGATCGGGTCAACTAACCTATAAATCATTTCGAAGACCCGCCTCATAAATTGGACTGGTGCTGGGTCTAACTTTCCTAACTCGATCCACACGTCCCCGCCAAGATGCAAACAACATTAAATTTTATTGCCGTCAACTTGATCTAATCAAGGGTCGGTTCATGGTTAGAGCTGGCCTGGCCAATCCAGTCCACTCGGGAACGCCAAAAAGCAAACAAAATTAAATTTTATTGCAATCGAGCTAGCTTGTTTGCTAACCCAATTAAAGGTCGATTCACGATCAACATTAACTGGTCTAGCTTAGCCTTTCTCACCATCTAGACTGGGTCTGAGTCAGAGTGAGCTAAGTCATACAAAATATCCACCCGTAGTAAATCAACAATATTTTTATATTTTCTATTACACTTCAAAATAATATGGAGCACAATTTTTTATGTCAAACTATGACATTTTTCATTTATTCCATCAAATTATACTTCCTATAATAAGAATTTTACACAATTTCCAAATACCCAAAAGCTAGTGATTAAATGAAAGTTGTGCGTTATCCAAAAACTTACCTCATGATGACATTATACATTCTCAAGTAAGTAAATAAAGGAATTAGGTTGGAAGGGAACTATACTTACTATACGAACACAAATTCTCATTTGTGACGGATTGACCCGTCGCAAGGCTTGCGACATGTCAAATCCCCCTTACAAAGAGCAAGTGGGGGGTAAGTGGGGTGCATATGGAGCTCCCCACTTGCTCTTTGTAAGGGAATTTGACCTGTTATAAGCTTGCAACAGGTCGACACGTCATAAACAAGAGTTATTGTACGAATACAACATAGTAAAAAGAGGGAGAAATAGGGATTGGGGAAATTGACTGCCGTAAAATTGAAAGCAGTCTTAAATAAACTGTCTACACACACAGTAACACAACAGTATCTTACTTAAATTACTGGCCTTGGATCCCTTAAGTGGGCCAACTTTCAGACACATGCGGTTAATTGTTCCTTTGAATATTTATAAAGTTATTTTTATATGTCACTCCGTACCGAATTACCTCAAACTCAATAACCTTTTTGACTTATGAGCCTTTGTAGAGTACACCAATACTTTTCTTTTGAGTATACAAATAGTTAAACACAATCGATAATAAGTCTGACTTATAACGGATACTAAATCACTTCACTTGTAGTTTAGAATTTATTAAATTTTATCTTTATTATTTGCATATGGTATTATTTAACCCATTTCAAGCTTAAAACGGATACAGTCTGTTTTAAATGAGAATTTGTGATACATAATATATTTTACAAAAAGTATTTTCTTCGCTATATTCTTGAAAGGGGTATTTTAAACAAATACAAATAAATGATTGAGATTAAAGTATTAGTAAATGATAAGGAGCAATATATTTTGTTTGGGGTCAGATCCAAAAACCACTAACATAATGAGAATCGTGAGAATCATTGGTAAATTTCTAACAAATATTGTTTTGAAAGTTTACATGAATAATTTACCCTTAATTTAGTTTATTCATGTACAACATTTGGTGTAAGTAAACATAATTCATTAAATATATTTTTAAAAATATGTACTTAATGGACAAAAATCCAATGGTACAATAAAAAGGCTTTAGGTGCACGAAAACGAGTGTAGGTGCAAGAAAATTGTTAAATACATGAAAATGAGTAATAGGTGCATGAAAGTTAATAAAATGCATTTTGCCACAAATCCTGTCAATAGCTTATAATTTTTCGAGCAAAAAATATGTTATTAAGCCATAAAAATCCACTCTGAATCCAATATATGTCGTTATATTTTTTTTTTAAAAAAAATTGTAAGGCGGAGTTCTCACGATTCTCACTATGTTAGTGGTTCTCACCGGATCTCAAATCTCGTTTGGTGTATGACGATTATTAAAATAATTGAATATTTTGTTTTTATTACATTAATAAACGTGATGTATAAATTACTACTCCATATAAAACAAGATTATATATACGATGTAAAGCGGTAAATAAACAAATTAATTAAAACGTTTAATTTTTTTTCTTTTATGTCTAATACATTTGGGTTTGTACTCATATATATGGGGAGGGATTCTTTAGAAAAAAATGTAGATGAGATGTTCTTACATGGATTTTTCGTTTATGAAATTTTATATTTGCACACTTCCAAAGGAAGTTTACGGAAAATATAAGCTATTTTATGAGCCGTTTGTATAACTAATAGACATCAAAATTCAATTTCAATAAAATTATCCTATCGAATTAACACAAATTAAAGGGTGAAAAAAGAGATCTTACAACACCAAAATATTGTGAATCTTCAAAAGGTATTATATATTGTACTAATCAAATGGAAACCCCTTTGAACCTCCTTTTTTTAGAAGGCTAAGAGACATTTAAAATTTTCCCGCTTAAGTAATTTTTTTTAAAATATTGGGATGACTCGTAATGAATAGTTTGATTATCCCGATTACAGTGCATTATTACCCACGTGTCATTCAATACCATTATCCACAAATGGCCCCCTCACATCTCCTTGCAGACCTTGCCTTCCTTGGTCCTTCTGTCAAAAGCAAAAACAAATGATCGAAACAAAGAAAGTATTATATAGTAACATTTATCTCTACCTTTCCCACCCGAAGGCGGTTATTTCATTTTTTTTTTTACAACTCCTCGAACAATTATCCAAACAAAATATTCGAATAATTTTTCTTTTCGTACCATCCAAACAATGTGTTTGGATACCACTAAAAAAAGCGAAGAAAAGGGGAAAAAAATTATTATCCGAGTATACGATATTAGATAACCATACAACGGAAATGGTATCCTTTACGATGTCTCCAATTCTCTCAACTTATTAGGGTTTGGCCATTCTTGAAGGTTTATGATGGGTGTCTACTCATGGTATCCTTCATGTGCTAATTCTTTCCGATTGCTTACAGTTTATATCGCAAATTATTAGAGTTGCTAAGCCGGATTACAGGAATAAGGCAATTATCGAAGACATTCATCTTATTGGTCGATCTTTCCACTGTCTTTGTACTCGATTTACTAATGAGGAGGATGATAGAGTGTTAGAGTAAGTAGTGACAAAAACAATACCATAAATAAAAACTCAAACGTGTGGGTATTTCAAGCCAATCAGTAGTCTGATACTCTATGAAGTAACACATTTCCCTATTAAAAGATTCGTATATGTCCCTTTTCCACTTACATTTTACTCTTTTCTTTCACTATTGCTCGTGAGTTTGAACATTACAGTACTACAATCCTACTATTTTGTATATTATCTTCCTCCTTTTCTTTTCTTTCTTTCTTGTATTTTTATCCATACACTGTGTAGCCACTTTTGTATGAGGTTATTTTCTATCAAAATTCTTGATTAAGACCAACTTAATTTAAGACGGTTTTTGCCTCTCACATCTAATTAATATAGAGGTGGAAATGAAAGAAGGTTGTGACTTGTAAGAGGTCTGAAGTTAAGACGTTCTTAAACAGGACCAACTACTGGTATAAAGGCGTTGTCAAGTTACACGGTCTAAAGTTGCCAACTGATACCGTGATAATGTAGAGTATACATGCGATCACTAGGTAATATCACGGTACGGGCGGAGTTAGTTAGAAGCATTCACTTTCCAAAAATCAATGAATATTTTTTTTTGGCAGCAAAAATCAATGAAAATAAATAACAATAATGACGTGAATACAAAACAAGAGTAAAGTTCGCTACCAAAAGGTTTCATTTCTAGCACTGCACCTGTTAAATAGCGACCGACGACATAAAAAGTTGCTCCATTTTGACGATAAAATGCGTATGAACAAAGGTCAGTGCCTCATCGGCCTCACTGATTATTGTAGGTTTAAGTTAATGGAAATAGAAAAAATTTGAATATATATATTATAATCTCATTATAAGAAGATTCAAACAAACGCATTTGTGTTTCTTTATAATCAGAGGGCCAATATAGGCCTACGACTCTACAAGAGCCGCGGTCTGCAGACCATGCTATTGTTCATACGAAGCACAGCATGGTAATTGACAGCCCAGAGAAAGAGTACCAGTCAGACTACATCGATTTCGTCCAAAATTTCAGCTTATATACAGCACCAGGATTCATCAAAAATCGCAGCTAAAAAAAAGAGAAAAGTGAACCTTTTATTTACCAAACTATAAGACCACCCCCAAGCAAGGTCAATATAATAGGTAGGTCATGACCTTGCTTGGTCATGGTAATTACATCATTAAGAAAGATAATCTTGTCACCTTATTTTGTTAATTTGTGACCAAACTCATATATGGTCAATTTGTGACCTTGCTTGATACAAATTGACCTCATTTGTGACCACTTGTGTGTAGCATTTCTATTGGTTGAAGATTGAAGAACAAAAAAAAAGGGTGCATATTTTGTTAAATTGTTTATTTAAATTTTGAGGAAATCGATTTATATTAGTATATAAATTTTTGGCCCAATTTTTTTTGCAAATCATTTATTTAAATTTTCGCCGTTCAAATATACCCGTTGGATTAATTATAATATAGTCGTTGGATCGAATATAACCGTTGGATTAATTATATTAACGGTTCGTACAAATTCATGTGAAATTCGTGATTGTGCAACTCATAACGCATTAAAAACGATCTTATTGAGCATATTTGGCAAAACTTTCGTAACTAAAAGGGGCTTTTAATGCATTTCGTAATATTCAATGTTTTAAATTTTTATTTTTTTTAATTATGTATGCGTTATTTTATATGTGAAATTATGTTTTTCCAATTTTTTTCCAATTGTTAATGAAATCGTCTAATAATTTTTCGAAATAATAAAATTGTTATTTAATACTCCCTCCTAGTTTACTTGTTCTTCCCTTTTCTTTTGTGCACAAAGATTAAGGAAGTGAATTTGGACCACACAAAACACACTACCCCACATGCAATTGAATTTAGACCACACAAAAGCTTCCAAATAAGGAAAGAGGGAAGAACACCAAACTAAGCTCAAATAGGAAAGAGGGAACAACAATCAAACTAGGAGGGAGTATTTTTTTTCCGTAAAGTAACTCATAAGATTAACATAGCCATAAAATATTGGGGTATTTTTATTCAATTAAGATATTTACAATAATAGAAAAAAAAAATATTTATAAAATGTTAGGAAAAATAATTAGAAAAGTATGAGAGAGAAAAGTGGGGTAGAGAATGTGGGAAATAATTGGGAATGATGTGAAGTAGAAAATGATTGGGTTGATGACCTAGGTCGTGACCTGCTTGGGAGGGTAAAAGTAGGTCAAGATAATTAATGTGAGATTAAGAGTAAAACCGGGTCGCGACCTAGTTAGCGCGACCTCTGCTTGGGGATGGTCTAATCATAGAAATAAATAACCAGCAACAAGATTGAGCACATTGCTCCCAACAATAAACAGCCATATCACATACCCAGAGATATTTTATATTTACATCCTTTCTGAAATGGTTTTCCTCTCCCACAACATTCTTTATCCTAAACCTATTATATCAACCAGCAGAGATTTTCCGTGGAAAGCATTGGGTGCCTAACCCCTTTCAAATATGTATCGTTGCCCCTAACTCATGCTGGCTGATCACCGAAGTCATTTCCATCGGAGACAAACACTAAAATCATTCTAGTTCCATCAAATTAATCCCACCATTACGATTAGGGTACTGTGAGGTTACCTAATGTTTATATACTTGATTACAGGTAACCCTAACCCATTTCCAAGTTGTCTTCCGTTTCCTTTGCTCCAAGATTGGAAGGGCTTTTGACCAACAGTTCCAAGCAGGTTCTGAAACCATATACGGAGTATTTAATACTCGTATGTCTTCAAGCAATGCAAATGTCAGACTTGTCAATGTCAGCTGGCTTCCCTGATAATGTCACCAGGATGGTAGTTAGCCTTAGCAAAATTGACCCGAACCAAATGAGATTTCAAATGACGGAACCCAAAATGAACCTGATCCGAATAGTACAACTCAAAATTGATCCAAGGACCAACCCAACTTAGAGAGACCCAACCCCAAAAAGCAAATACCCGAAAGGGACCCAACAACTGCCCCACCCAACAATGACCACACCAGAAGTGATCTAGGAATGACTTGTTACTTTGTTAGCCAGTCAGGTCTGTGGTACTCATGAGCTTGGTTCGAGTCTTGACAGTATCAATACTAACCTTGTGACTCCCTTTATGGAAATCTGACTAGGAGAACAGTCCTTCAAGCAGTTGGAGGAGAGTCCTCTGCTTGATCCTCCATGTCACTATCATGGCGAGCTGCGGAATCAACATAAGCACCAGAAGTCTCTAGAGCATCATCACTAAATTCTACAGGTGCAGACTCGCCCAGAATCTCCTCGAGTGTAGAAGTAGCACGATTTTCCTCGGGAGAATTATCGCCAATGTTGTGCTGAAAATCAGCAGAATCAACGGCAATCCAGCCATCAGAAGGATCTTCAAGAGCACTGATCGCCACAACTGGAGTTCCAGAGCTATCTACAATATGTTCTCCAACAAGCTGGAACGTTAAGCTTGCTGAAAGTTCAAGTGGCTTCACAAGCTCAAACTTGTGATCTGAAGTATGCTGCTGATTAAAGCGGCCTGGACGCTTGGAGCTTGTTTTGTAACAATCCCCGCAAAGGTCAAAACCCATATTTTCCACACAATCTTCACACCTGTATCTATCTCCCACTATGGGATACATCTGTGCAAGTAAAAACCAAGCGATGTTGTCAGTCAAGCTTTTCAAGTTCAATCCCGCAGAGTTAAGTTAGTGAAACAATATGAAGCACCGACAATACGAGGAAAACAGAAATTTAGATATTTGACACTCAAAAACCATGTCTGGTTTTAAATTGACAATTATCATGTATGCAGTTTGGACTCAGATCTTGCAGCATTTGGTATTTTTTAATGGGTCTTAGATAGCAAGAATGTCTTCTTTAGCAGTGGATGGTATTTCATTACACGGCAAAAACAAGTTCGACAACTATAACTTCAGTTTTATCTACATCTAAGTTGTAGAGTGTAGAATGTATTGCGAATTTAATTAATTAATTTATTTAGTAGAAAGGACTACAATAATGCATTTAATTAACAAATTAGAATTTACCAAATGTAGCCCCACATCCTATATACTCCGTATTTGAACTGTTAACCATCAGCAAACTTTGCTTCTGCTATCTGAATCTAACGCAGATTTGTGTTTGCTTATACTAACTTGGCTCAGATTAAATTAAGGCTCGATCCTTGTATTATAGTTGTGTGACAACTCCATCAAGGCATGTACAATAGGAACTATTCAACGCGCTCATCAAAGTGATAACCATTTGTTATTGTACATGCTCTAACTGGCCTCAAATACTGCAACTCTAAATATGTTCCACCGCCTTCCACGTCATTTTCTTCACTCTCCAACCCCCCTCCAACAGCAAAAGAATGCAGATATACTCATATAAGTAGGACCTGACCCCTTTGTCAAACTGTTTTTTTTTTAATCTTTTGAGCACGCTGCGCTTCCATAGTTCCATTACCCTCAGCCTCGGTAAAAAATGACAAACTTCTACACAACAATTTTTTTTGGAAAAAAACACTTGGGCCCAAACACGCATCCTAATCTCTACATAGCAATTACCATTTCATTCAATGTAAGCAGTCAGCACTGATCCGAATAACCTCTGAAAGTCAGCTCATACACATGATTTAACCAGATATTAAATCACAAAGCCCTTAGAAGTGTTCTCCACAAGGATTCTCTTCTATTCCTTCGATTCTTTTTTTTTTCTAGTCATTTTAGCAACATAAAAACATTTCGTCATTTTATGCACCACTAACACACTTTCCCATAACTTCTCAAACCTATTGCACTTTCCCATCTCATCTCTCCCATATAGCACTTAGTTCACAATAGTATGACTCTGTGAGTGAATAAACAATGAGGGATTTGTCGACTAGTTACACAAAAGGTGGACTTTTTAGACATAGTATTAGTGTTTGTTGATTGCTTCCCTTATTTGCAAGGGGATTCTATTATTGCTAACAATATCCTAAAATAGCGTACAAAAAGAATGGAGGGAGTATTAATTAAGATGTTGGAACTACTATACACTACAGAGATAAAACCTATCAGAAGATTTGCAAGGGGATTTTAATCGTCTCTCCTTCCCCTCTTTTTTTGAAAAATAAAATAGCAAAAAATATTTCCAAATCTCTATACCCACTGACAAATGTTCACTAGTAAAAGATTTTCTGCTGATGGAGACTTAAATCTATAGGTGCATAAATTAGCTCCTAGAAGAAGAAAGGCATAATGGCACAAGGAATACCATAGAAAATAGGGCTATAGTTATTTAACCATAGATAACTACAACAGCATAAAACAAGACAGAATACACGACTTTGAACAATGAACTGAAGCATACACATGAGGAACACTTGAAACGGGCATTTAAAACACCTCCCTAAGTTGTACATGTCAATCCAATATAACAATCTTTGTACTGTAGTACATATAAAAGCCAAAAGGAATCAAGGGGCTTACTCCACAATAATCACAGCCAGCACCGTAATGGACTTTTGAGCCATACTCCTTCCACCATGGCAAGAGATCCTCCTCACTCTTACATATTCTAAATCTTTTCTTGGAAGATGTTTCCGCATCACAACCTGACAGCAGTATGTAGTCAAGTCTTAGTTGGCATAAAAAAACAAATATCCAATGCCTTAGCATATCATATTTGAAAGAAAACTCGGTAGACTAGAACGGGGAAAATGAAGAAACCTGAATGATCACAAGGTTTCAAAGACCAATTATCTGGATTGAAAGATTAATGTTATTATTTTTATCATTGTGATGGAATGTCCTGAAATAATACTCTCTCCATGATGGAGTGATGTTCCCACTTCCGGGATGCTCCCATTTCTATTTTTATCACGTTTAGTAGTACGAGTACTGTTTTTTGCGTTAAAATACCAAGGTACTCTTATGATCAATGAGTATTAGAAAATATACTGCTCCTTTCTACTTAACCTATGTTGGATTCTTACAAAAAAAAACTGCGCATTCAACATTTTTTATATATTCTAGAGAGAGAGAATTCGTATATGAGAATTTAGAAATTCGACGCCTTGATGGGATTCTTCCTCTAGCTCCCGAAAAAGACATTATATGGACTGAATATCATGGTCAGTCATCCTACAATTAGGATTCATTTCTTGTCGCAAATATTCACTTGTAAATACCATATCTTGATGGATTGGCGTAATTTTTCTACTGCATGGACATTCTCATAATGATGGTGTTTTTCTAAAATCAAATTTTGCTGTTCCATCTTGAACTAGTCATCCCTTAAAAGCCACAAAGCCACCCAGTCTAATTGAATTATTAAAATCCAAATCAAAAGAATGAAAGTCCGATGACAAGTGAGTAGCGTGAGTGCGTGGCGGATCAGGTTTGATTCAGCTGCTCACTTTCACTTGTGATGTCAAGAATTGCATTAAATGACTCCAACTTCAGAATAAGAAGTGCAATCTGTTTATATATTAAGTGACATAACATAAACACTAAAATATTTACGGGGCAATGGGTGGGAAGTGCTCAACTTTCCTTATGAGTCATTCGAAAATAGCATCCACATATTGTTGATTATGGTAAGGCTGCGTAATTTTAATCCTTTTATCCGTCATTTGTGAGAGGCCTTTGGGCGTTACTTAGTATACAAAATGAAGCCATGTAGCCTATCCCGCAACATCATTCTCCTTGTTTTTTTGCTGACATTTTCTTTCTCTCTCTATTCTTCACTCTTATATCCCATTCCATCTCGTACTAAGCTTCCCCACAGATACTGAGGCATACCAATCAAATTTTGGCAATAGAGCTTAAATCACCCATGCCAAGAGAACTAAATATTAAAGTTCTCGCCTACGGGGATCAAAGGTTATTCTCCCATTCTACTTCACCAAGTACGATACAGTGATGGACAATTGAAAAACATATGCTATTACCTTACAAAAGCAATTGCCTTCAAGATTTGAAATACAATCTTCGTTTTTTTTAATTTCATTATTCAAGCCATGTCTTATTCGATGTCCGAAGCTTGCAAGCTCTGTGACATACATTCATGTTGACAATGGGCATCCAAGGTGAACCCTTTCACTAGTTTAGATGCTTCATTCAACCATTTAGACGACTGGAGGTGTTTTATGCAATATCGTCTTACCAAAATTGTTATCAATTCTAATAGTTCACTTGATAAAGTAAAATAAGTAAATAAAAAATATATCATCCTCATCATTAACAACATTAACAGCAACATTAGAGCCTTATCCTAAAATTATATGAGTTCAGCTAGTATGAATCATCACTTGAAACCGTCACTAAATGGTTGAAATAATAATACTCCCTCCTAGTCACTCATTTCTTCCCCTTTCCTTTTTGCACAAGAATTAAGGAAATGAATTTGGACCACACAAAATACACTACCCTACATACAAATGAATTTGGACCACACAAAACAAACAACCCCACATCCAAAAAGGGAATGAGGGAAGAAAACCCGACTTACCCGATAAGGAAAGAGGGAAGAAATGAGCGACTAGGAGGGAGTATAAAGTAAAAGTAGGGAAAAAAGGGTAAACATGATAAAAAAGACGAAAAAAATAAAGCCATGAAAACCTTATAACAAGAGCTTTAAAGAAAAACATTTAAAAAACAAAAACTGGAATAATCAAATTAAAAGAAACAACAAGTCATCAAATATTGAGGAAAATTAAAGAGAAATGGTTTGCAAAGTCTGAAAATAACCCATATAACCCAAAATCAAAAACACCATCATCATTGCATAATCAAGTTTTCAAGAAAAGTAATGAAATAAGAAGCAAAACTTACAGAAAGATGGATTCTTATGTTGAAATTGCGACTTCATTTCCTCAACATTTCCTTTACGTTCTGCATATTCATCAGGGAATCGCTCCTCCAAAAAGTTATTCAACTCCAAGCAAATGTTTGGACAATCAGTTGGATGTGGGATTTCACAAACTCTACAAATGATTATTCCGTCTTCTGGAACCACAATGCAACCCTTACACAGCACTGGCCACATAAGCATAAAAGGCATGTGCATCAAACAAACCATCACCATTTGACAGAAACATGAAGACATAATCCTCTCAAATGAATAGCACTTAAAAAAAATACAAGGTAGTTAGGTACCATGTCCACAATTTAGAACTGCGGGCCGAAAAAGAAGTCGACTGCAGGCTGGACAGAGCAAATCAACGCTTGAAGCACTCGTGCACAAGCTATTAGATAAGTTAGCTGACAGATTATCGTCCTTAATAACAGCTGGTGTATGTCCACAAAGGTGAGAATGATTTTCTTCGTTTATGATACACGGGGTTGAAGGCATAACGGATGGACTACTGTCATCTTGACAAGATTTGGATCCACCAATGCAGTTGATATCTCGCCCTCCAAGTTGTGGTGAGAAGCAACCCATCGTCTTTTCCTCCTCTGTAGAAGTTAATAAGAATCCCATGTTATATGAACCATCCAAGGTGAATTGAAGAAACTGTACCTCAGACTGAATACAAATATGGTGTATGGGGTAAATCTGGATGCAAGATAACTAAAGTGTAGAGCAAAAGCAACGATTTAAGAAATCAGAAATATAATCAAACAAGCATGGTAATTTATGACTACCATACAGAATACACAATAGAAGAGGTGGCTCTTATTTAGTTCAATTTCATAATCTAAATGAAAAATAACCGCCCATTACAAGCTAAAATGTAAACTACATCGTTTTGCCTGTTGAAGTACAATTATGATTTCAGTATTGCTTTTGCTGACTACCGCATGAAATAAAATGAAAAGAACCTTCCAAAGCAAAGTGGAACGAAGACCAAGAGGGTAAATTTGAAGCAAAGGTTGAGCAAGACATGAGGCTAGATGAAGAGAAGGGTGTAATTGAAGGACTAGAAGAAGAAATATATGGAAATTGCAAAGTAGTTTGCCTTGCTAGCCGGACCTTATCTACAAGGCGCACCGCGCACCTAGGCATTTTGGCATATAAATTACTAAATCTGACTTATGCTACTTGCATAAGAGGGGGTTAGTCATACTGTTGTCCTCTTTCTCACTTAACGACTAATTGCAGCAAAATTACCGCCCAGACATAAAAAAAAGTTCGAAACTTAATGACCCACTAAACATCTAACACGCTTAACTAATTAAATGTGTACTTCCCGATTGTCACCATTACATGTTCTTTTTTGCCATTTATTAGTCACTTGTTTGTCTATTTGTTGTCAAAATAGCAAAAATCATTTAGAATAGACTAAAAAGCAAACAAAAATTGGTAGACTCTTCGTGAAGTCCTTTTCGTTCGACCATCCAAGCTGCAACAACCACGTTGTGCGCTTGAGAGGGGTTAAAAAACATAATAATAGCAATAATTGGAAAACATAATGGAAGCCATTGGTGCACCTAAACTATTTCAAAAGAAAGAAAGAAAGGCAGCTATATTACAATAAAAATCAAATCTACTCTCCGTATGTCTCCACAAGACAACAAGTCATAATCATAAATCCTATCCAAAATTCATGGCATTAAATATCTACCGATAAAGGATATATATATATTCAAACAGGTGCAAAACCTTTAAAGAGTAGCTGAATATGGTCGTTTAAAGACTGACAGCTGACAGATAATGTCAATAGTGTCGGTTGCTATATGACTGATAAGAGGCTGATGACAAAAAAAAACAACCCAAACTACAATTCTAGAACATACAACTGATATGAGTGATGAAAAAACAAGCTGCAATGAATGGTTCCATTGTCTGCATCATAGTAAACTCTTATTACATGCCACAGACACTGCACCTTCATATCAAACCAAAAAGCGACCATGTTTAATCATCTAATGCAGTCATTGATGGTTACACTTTACATCATGTAGCACATGATAAGGACAGCTAAACAGCATCGATGTAAGCAAGCATCCATAGAAGGGATGAAATGTAAATGAAGATAAATATTATTCACCACGAGTTTAGTACAATGGTAATTCTTGCAAATGTATGTTTAAAGCAACAGCGGCTACAAAAGGCAAATCGAGGTATTTAAACTAAGATTTCATAAAAATCAGATAAGCAAGCTTACCAAGCATCTGCTTTTCTCTTCTCCTATAAGCAACGGGATACATCTTTACAAGTAAGAAATGTAGCATTTCACAGATAGTAGGAAAGTAATGATACGGATTCCTACAAATTGGGCAATGAGACGTATGACCTGGATCCATAGATTTGTGGACACACCAAAAGCACGAGACATGGCCACATTCTATCCAACAAAACAAGATAGATTAGTACAAGATGCAAAAGTTTAAAACTTTCAAGAAAAATGTTTTCAAACAACAAAACGACCTACCTAATACAATGGGTTTATAGAGGAGATCCCTACAAAATGAAAATGCTCAGTGTCAGAAACTTTAACATCAAACAAGAGTACCAGACGGCAGAACCTATTACTTTCACTTTTTCAACAGAAAAGGTAAGGTTATCAACAAATGACATTAGAGTACGAGTATCAAATTCGTAGAGACATCATATGGTAGCATTACGAGCCACATGCCAAGTGCCAACAACAGAAGTTATCCCGAAGAACAGGTCATTATCTACCTTTGGTCATGGTGAATAAAAAACACGAGTACTGGCATTGAATATATACTAAACCAATAGTGCACTAATGCATCCTACATCACTGAAAACAAGTAAACATGTTGCAAGCTAATAGACCCGTAATCCTCATTTCAACCAACAAAAAATCATATATCGCAATCTTGGAGCAAACCAGGAACCCTAACACAAACCTAATTGCGTAAATGTTTGTCACTCACTCTTTAGTTCTAACTATCTCAATCATCAGCTGGCTAGGCAACATAAATACCCCTATGGCCCTATGCGACTCTTTAGTTCTATCAATCTCAATCCGCAGCTGGCTAAGCTGTAAGGCAACATAACGACCCCTAAACAACACAGTCCGTACCCATTTACCATCAACAGTGTTACTATTAATTATCATCATTCACCGGGACCACAAGTGAGATTCAATCACCGTATGACAAAACAACACCACATCCATCAAATTCGGCAGACCGCAGACCTTTCGAATCAAAGTTAATTCAAAACCTCCTGTCTCACAGCAAGATTCATACTTTCATTTTCGGGCCGTCTCACAATATGGTCAAATCTGTTATTTCCGACCCCACATATTTCTCAGCTTACATTTTCCTTCGCACATTGTTACTATACGATATCAGAACATCAAATTAACAACAAAATAAAAATCTAATTTCATCCTATGGATGAATTCCGCAATCGCAACAAGAAGAACAATACGATTGATTTCAAAATAAGGACACCGATTAATCTAATTGAATCGAAATATCCCACATATTTCTCGGCTTACATTTTCCTTTGCACATTGTTACTATACGATATCAGAACATCAAATTAACAACAAAAACATTCTAATTTCATCCTATGAATAAATTCTACAATTGGAACAAGAAGAACAATAGAAAACAATACGATTAATTTCAAAATTAAGACATTGATTAATAAGTGAATGCTAATTGAATCGAAAGAAACGAAGAAAAAATAAAAATCATACAAGCAAACACAGCAAATGAAGGAATCGGAAATAGCTTCATCCTGCTGTTCCTCGAAATTGATCAAATCGACATCATTCATGATAGAAGAGGATGAAATAAGATTGAAAATTTGGGGAAATCCAAGAAAAGCAGAACCCTAGGAGAGAGAATATCAAACGGAAACAAGAGTTGTTGGTAGGCAAGAATACAGAGGCAAGGACATGATCATTTTTAGAAGAAGAGGTCACAATCGGTTTATTTCGGTCTAGCTAAAAATAGCTCGGGTTATATTGGGTCCGGGTTATATTTTAGGTAATATGGAGTTGGATTCGTTTGGTATTGTTGGGCCGAGTCACCTTGTGTAATCTACGAAGTAGACATGGCAAAATTGACCTGACTCGATTGATCTGACCCAATGATGCTGATTCGAAAGTGTGGCCTGAACTTGAACCGACCCGAGAGTGACCCATCTCTAGATGACCCAAATTAAAGTGACCCGAAGTGAGCCAAATGACCTGAAATGAGTCGAATTAACTTATTTTAAGCAAAATATGATCTGAAATAACCCAAACGACCTAGAATGAGCCGACCCAAAAGTGTCCCGCCTCGAAATTGGCCCGATTGACCCGCTCTGAAGTGACCTGGCCCGAACCTGACCTAGATGACCCATTTGCTAGGTCTAGTAGGAAGCACAGAAACGCCTGTTTTCTAGCCTTCGCATGTCAGACATAGTGTAACAACTTACAACTGTTACAAGTGGGGTTGAGTTTAGATTACTAACGAATTATTGTATAACACCATTTAGTTATACATAAGGATAATAATAATAAGAAGTCCAATTAAATTAATTAATAAATTTATATTTTATTTTGATAATCTAGTATTTATATTGATAAATTCATATTTAATAGGTTAATAGTCGATATAAAATATCGAGTTATCAAATTTTGGGTTATCCTTTTTCCTACATGACTTACTAAAAGCCTCAAATGCTTGTTACCTGATACAATGTGCCTAAAACTTCTTGAGTCTTGAGTTCTTGACTAGCCCATGTACTAAACGTAGTAAGATTTTGGGTATGGAACTTTGGTTCTTTCATTCGAAATAAAATGGTTTTTTTTCTGTTCGATCATTTATTTATCTATTTTATTTAATATGCTTTATATTTATTTATTTTTCTTTTTGTATTGTGAAGATTGTTTATTGAAAATATAATCATCCTATTAGATTATTGTATACCTGTCATTTATTAATTGCAACTATAACAAATTCTCTCCTATTTCATTGATCTTTTCCATTGAAAATAAAGGTAAAGAAATGACCGAATGAAGAGAACACAACAAAAAAGTAAAAATTAAAAATTATTCCCTCAGTCCCGGTTATTTGTTGTCATTTATTTTTGGCACATAGGTCAAGAAAATTGTAAAAGACTATTTATGGTTTCATTTACTGAATGACAAGTGGATAATAATCTCATTAAAAGGGTCAAATTAATAATAAAAGACATTTGTAATATAGAAGGGACAACAAATGACCGAAACAATAAATGACTGAGACGGAGAAAATAACAATTGTTAATTGGGTGTGAGTGCATATCGAGTAGAGCACTGCTATAAATTTGTAATGGAAGAAGTGATGATCCAAAATGTCACTCAATTAGTAAATGAGTCGGCCCAAAAGGCCTGTTGTAATTAAGAGCATGGGCCTACCACAATTAAGGGTGATGGTGTGGTGGATGTCTAATCATTTTGTTATTTTAATTTATTTTTTGTCTTATTTTCAACACCACTTTTTTCTGTTTACAAATTTTTTCTTTTAAGACTTTTTTTGATTTTTTCATACACGCTTGTTACCTTTCGTGATAGAAAGAGATCAAAAAAGAAATCTTCAAAAGCCTAAGTTTTTGCTTACTTTACTTTGCAAGAAAGATGGATTTTATGTTTTGCTATGTAATTTCTTTGATTTGTGCTTTTAAGTAAGTGGGTTTGTTTCGTTTGATTCACTTACCGGTCTTGAAAAGAAAATGAGAAGACAATCACGAAATATTTCACTTTAATACATGGCTATGAACTAATTGACAATTATGAAATATTTCACTTCAGTAGCAGTTATGAACTTTTAGGAATAATTTAACTGTAGTGCAAACAATGTGACGAAATTATAACAAAATGTATGTTATTGTACAATTGCAATTATTGTCAGTGGAAGCAAATTTGACATTGCATGATGTAGTCGACCCTTGATGTTGCCCCTCGAAGTTAATACACCCAAATAAGTCTTTTGAGAGATGCTATTGTAATAATTTTATTGTGATACAAATTTGAGTAAAAAGTGTAGCACAATGAGTAAAGTAGGGTACAAATCACGGTTAAAAATAAAATGGGTAAGTTTATGATGAAAAGATGTAAGAAATTAAAGAGTTATTTCAGACCACGATCAACAGTAAAAAGATTACTAAAATCACGTAAATGGGTATGAAAAACTGGACTCTCAATTACTTAGTAAGAGATTGTTTCTCCCAATTTTATGTGTGCAAAGAAACGTTAGGAGCTTGATTATAGTTCTTTAGACTATCTAAATTTAGGGTTTTTTATAACACAAAAGAAAGATTTATAGTTAAAGTGCCGTTATTTATCGGATTGTGAAATGACTCAAATAAAAACGCGTTTAGCGATAAGATGACGCGATGACGCGATGAATTGTGTCATATTAAGTTAAACCTTAACTCTACCCCAAATTGTACTTGTCAAAATCAAAATGACACCTTAAATAAAACACACTAAAAAGCTTAATAGACATTATTAATTATACAATATCTTAATCTAAAAAATGTATAACCATGAATCGTCCCTCAATCAAAATACTTGTCATCCCAATATATATTTTTAGCAAAATATTACTATTTTTTCAAATATGCAAAAAAGTGAACCGAATCATCATTTTATTTTTTTAACCTTTTGTTAAAGTCCAAAAAAACACCAAGATTACATCTACCTTGTAGAGTATAATAATGTCAAACCCCATTAACGTATTTTCCCGCCCCACCAACAGACTATTTGACTTACTTACCCTTCCTCCGTTCTGTTTTGCACCTTTTTATCGGTTAAACATTCAATAATTAGACTAACGTATGCGTCTAAAGATTCAGTTGTCTCTTGCCGCGTAAGTTTGCAAAATGTGATCATTTTTTTGTTACTAATGACCAGTATTGACTATTAAAAAAAGTCATTCTTTAGCCATAAAAATAGTCACTATTTATAGAAAAATGTCACTTCTCTTCTGGTCGCACGTGAAACGGTCGCAGAAAAGAATTTGTTCTAAAGATTATAATGGTCAAGTAGCACCCATATGTTTCGGATGGTCATCAGACATTTGGCCTTTATCTCGTTTATCTTATATTATTCGTTTCATATTTAAAACCGAATAGAACGTCATGTCCACCGCACAAGAATAATTGTTATTTATTATGTGAACCATCAATTAGGAATATATAAGACGGTTTTATTCAATAATTTGTGGTTAACCTTTGACCATAACCCAAAAATTGATCCCATTGTTTGAGCAATTACATGAGGATGATGATGATACCCCACAAAAAAGGGCATGTAATTTGGGCAATTATTGAAATTAATGTGTATGCACACCACCTGTTTGCTGAAATTCCCCAAAGAATTTTCCACCATTTGGGTCACTTAGGTCACTGTCCTCTGTCTTGCTTACTTCTTACTCCCTTCCTCTTACTCCTTATTTCGCTTTCGTTTGCCCCACTTCCACTTATGCCTTCTTTTTTATTCCTGTTTTTTTGACTCTAATATTCTTTATTTTTGTCACTCTGTGTTTTCCTCTGTTTTTCTTTCCTCTTTTTTTCGAGTTAAATGGACCGCTCTGATAAGCATCACCACTTGCCTCTATCTAAAATTGCTCGGCAGCGCGACAGTGAATGGTTTGTTGCTTGAATTATGAAATTCTTTATGTTTGTTTCATTTGATGGGTCCAAATTTGCTTTTATATCAGTATGGTTTTCCGGGTTTTGCATTTAGTTTTGTGGGTGTTGCTCAAATTCTTATAATTGTTGATTTTGGAGTGAAATTTTTCGTGTTAATGAAGCGTAAAGAATAAAGATCATGTCTTGCTGATTGTAAATCTTCAATTATGGTTTCTTTTAGTCAGTATACATCATGGATGCTATTTATGTAGCATTAGAAATGGAGTGGCAGCAAAATTAATGTGAAACTCAGAGCTTCAGTCCTGCAATGCTACCAACAAATGTGCTACTTTGGATAGCGAGGTGTCACTCGATCACTGAACTCTTCTTACGACGGAGTGAGGGGTTAATCAGTATCCATAGGTTAAAAATATTCTTATAGGAAAGGATGAAAGATAGAAACTTTTTTTTGTAATTTGTAGTCTACTGCAGACTAGTAGATTCTCGGGTAGATCCTATCGAATTATGTAGAGGAGTAAACATTTCTTAGGACAGTCCTGATTCCTGAAACTGAACTTGTCTCACAACTCTGATGAAACATTCTTGAGAGTGTTAAATTTGTCTGAAATCTAACTCCTCGGTTTCTTTGCGTTCATTCACTTTTAATAGTGTTCGTTTTTAAATTCTTCGTTTCTTGTTTTCCTATGTAGGATATTTAGGGATGTCCCGAGTGATATTACCATAGAAGTCCCTGGAAGGACCTTTGCCCTGCACAAGGTAAGTTTCTAACACCATTGTTGCTTCTTTTAGAGAGATGAATGATAATGATGGCATGCTCTAACTATCTACTATTACGTACTTTACACGCAGTTCCCTCTAGTTTCTCGTAGTGGGCGCATACGCAAGATAGTCGCTGACTACCGGGATTCTGACATCTCAAGGATCGAGCTTCTCAACCTATCTGGTGGTCCTGAAACGTTTGAGCTGGCTGCAAAGTTCTGCTATGGGATCAATTTCGAGATTACACCAGCTAATGTAGCTCAGCTCTGTTGTGTTTCCGAATACCTTGAAATGAACGATGATTACTCAAAAGACAGTCTTGCGTCTCGTGCTGAAGAATACCTTGACAGCGTTGTTTGCAAAAACCTAGAAATGTGTCTGGAAGTCCTAAAGCAATGTGAAAACCTTCTCCCACTTGCCGATGACCTGAAAATAGTCGGTAGATGTGTTGATGCTATAGCCTCCAAGGCGTGCACTGAGCAGATTGCTTCAAGCTTTTCCAGGTTGGAATATAGCAGCTCAGGTAGGCTTCACATGAGCCGGCCTGTCAATTGTGAAAGCGACTGGTGGATCGAGGATCTTTCAGTCCTTCGGGCTGACTTTTATCAGAGAGTCATCGCCGCAATGAAGTGTAGAGGGGTTAGACCAGAAAGTATAGGAGCTTCACTTATGAACTATGCAGAGAAGGAGTTGACCAAAAAAGCTAGCTTGTGGAACGGTTCAGGTCAACCAGGGTCAGGGTCCGGGGGTCAGGAAAGACTTGTGGTTGATGCAATTGTCAGTCTTCTTCCGGTCGAAAAACAAGTGGTTCCAATCAGTTTTCTATTTGGGTTGCTGAGAAGTGCAGTCTTATTGGACTGCTCTGTAGCCAGCAGGCTTGATCTTGAGAGACGGATTGGGGCCCAATTAGATATGGCGACTTTGGACGATCTTCTGATTCCTTCATTTCGCCATGCTGGCGATACAATGTTTGACGTGGATACGGTCCATCGGATCTTGATCAACTTCTCTCAACAAGATGATAGTGAGGATGATCTGGAAGATGTCTCCGTTTTTGAGACAGATAGCCCTCAGTCTCCAACACAAGGCGCCTTATGTAAAGTGTCGAAATTGGTGGATAATTACCTTGCTGAGATAGCACCTGATGCTAACCTCAAGCTCAACAAGTTCCTTTTTGTCGCTGAATCCTTGCCTGCACATGCACGCACAGCTCATGACGGGTTATACAAAGCCATTGACTTGTATCTCAAGGTAAATCCTAAACCAATGTTCACATTATTGTTTCATACCCCGTATATGCCTAATTATTCAAAGCTGTTTAAAAACTGACTAGAATCTTTGCACGCTTTTTTCGGTATTTAGGGAGTCATAAAAACAATTTTGATGCTAACGGATTTTGGGTTCACATCATGAGTATCATCCTTCAATGACTTTATAAGCTAAACCAGCTAATACGTGTAAATCTTTGCACCTTGGCACAAGCATAACTGCATAAGTTGTCTTATGCCACAACAACAATAATTTAGTAACATTCCCACAATCACTGAAAAGCCCTAGTCCTGGATTAAGCTTCTTTTTCGATGACCTATACTACAACTTTGTACCAAAAATTAGAAAAAATGTTTTGGTATTCTAGTCAACAATGTATAATAGATGACATGATGACATACAAGATACAAGTCTATACCAAAGAGGAAGAAAAATTGACTCGAGTATTCCAAATGTAATCAGGCTCATCAAGGTCTGTCAGACGCAGACAAGCGCAAACTCTGCAAGCTGATCGACTTCCAAAAGCTCTCACAAGAGGCGGGGGCACACGCAGCAACAAACGAGCGACTTCCTCTGCAGTCAATAGTACAAGTGCTCTACTTTGAGCAGTTAAGACTACGGAATGCGTTATCTTGCTCTTTCCCAGAAGAAGACCCTAAGCCCATGTTTCATTCATGGCGTGTCAATAGTGGAGCTCTAAGTGCATCAATGTCTCCCAAAGACAACTACGCATCATTAAGGAGAGAAAATCGAGAGCTCAAGCTTGAGCTGGCTCGCATGAGGATGAGACTAAGTGATCTGGAAAAGGACCATGTGTGTATGAAGAGGAATATGGAGAAATCTGGTTCCCGTAAATTTATGAGCTCTTTCTCGAAGAAGCTCGGGAAATTAAGCTTCTTTGGAAATAGTTCTTCGAGGGCATCGAGTTCTCCTTCACCATCCAGACAATCACATAGAACGGATTCTAAGGTGACTGATAGAACTTTCTGACATAGGTCCCCTGCTTGCACTGTAAGGCTAGGAGTTTTTCAGCTGCCTCTTGAATTCTGTATGGTTTGTGTTTTTATAGCTGTAATTTAATGAGAGTAGTTAAGCTTTCTGATTGAGAATTGTTTCAGAAATGTAATCCTGTGTTGTTGCTGTAGTTTAACTCCTTATCTTTTTTTGAAGGATTGTAAAACAGGTTTCTAGGAATTGCAATTTGAGAAAAGAAACAAAAAACTGACAATATCGAGTTGGTTTCTCTTCAGACGGCCAATTTTGGTTTGAAATATAAAGACGGAGAATTTGTGACAATTTTACAGCAAATGTGAGCATTTTGGGAAAAACAAGTTACCAAAAGCTGCCACACTAGCTGTGATCACGGCGAAAACGTTTGACCATAAAATGATAAAATTATTACAAAACCCTCGTCTTTATTTCAAACGTATTTGGCCGTCTGAAACAAGAAAGTGCGCAAGATAATATGGAATTCCTGTGAACCAGCAGTGATGAGCTCCTCATGGCTAGCGAAGGATGAATCTCGGCACGATTTGCGACCGGTTAATTGACTCGGCCGTCGTAAATTTTATGAAATGCATTGTCCGACCGCTCTTTTGCCACCTCTTATTTTTCATCAAATTATTCGGGACGTATGAAAATAAAATAATTTGAAAGAAAGTACTATGAATTTATTAACTCTATTCTACAGAGAAGCTATTTTAAGTCAAGTAGAGAAGTCATAAAAGGCATAGAGTTTGTAGTTTAAGTTGAGTTTAAAATGAGAATAGGATTAGAGAAATTATCGGTAATAAATACCAACAATAGTGAAAATTTTGTTATTTGTTATCCATATTCTAAAATTTAAAAGAACAAAGTCAAATCTAATATCAATGATGTATAATTTCTTTCTCTTTTAATGCCATTTAACTTATCTTCATCATTTATCTAGATCTAATTTCAAGTTCAATTGATTTGCAATTTCTATTCCATTTTCCTATCAAAGTAAAATATAAGGTAAAAATCTCTTTATCTCGTTTTTCGCTAATGATCTTGTTTAATTTTTTTTTATACAAGTCATGTTAACGATCATTTATAGCATGAAATGGCCAGATAATATAAGACGAACATATGTTAATGTTGTAAATCAGGGTAAATTTCATTGATGTTATTTATCGATAATTATTTGGCACTTGACAATTTTGCAACATACTTTATTTGTATTCATAAATCAAGTAATTTTTTCGTTAATGATCAAGTTTATTTCGATAATGATCTTGTTTATTTTTGTTTTGTTTTTAGAAACCAAGTTAATATAATAAAGATATCATGGGCAAACAAGCACAAAATCGACATACAAGTGACATAACACATAACAAAACCAATCCAAGTTTTAAATGGGGACGAATGTTTCATCTTCTTGACTATCATCATTGGTATTATGTTAAAAAAGTGTTGGCAAATAAAAAGCCTCATGGAAAAAGCAATGCAAAAGGTAAATCGATTTCTTGCTATACCATTTGCATTTTGATGATTAACATACATAACGAATTGATAATTTTCAGGTCACAACCATTTATTTATCTTTAATATAATTTTTTTTAAGAAATAGCAAAAAGATAAATAAATGAATATGACGGAGGGAGTATATAAGATTAAATGTCAATAATGTTTGATCTATAAATGTACGCAATTTCTGTATTTTAGAGGTACACAATCACTCTACATCAGATCCGGTTCATTATGCTAGGATGAATTCTACACAAATTCGCGAGGCAATTGATAAACCTCAAGTAAGTCATCACTAACATAATACTAATTCTACGAGTAACATTGTTCATCTCACACGATGGTTAGTTACTAATTTAGTGTGAGACTGTATCTTTAGAGTCCGCTCCTTGAACCGTGAAGTAAATGTGGATAATTAAAAAATTGCAATACTAAATTTTTGATCAGCTTCAAGAGCATGGAATTCACCCATGTATTACAACCGAAAGCTCCTCATTACCTTCAAGTCCAACAACTAAAAGTTCTCATGTGTTATCATCAAGTCCATCTACAAAAGGTTCAAGAGCTACAAGGATAAAGAAAATGATTGCAAGAGAAGTTAGTAAGAGGACGGGACGACATAGACGAAGTTCGACATGTCCGGTTAACTCGGAATTAGGAGGTACAAATCAAAATCATAACCATGGAGAAGATAGTGATGATAGAGATGTTGCCATGCAAAATGGTACAATGCATAATATCAACCATGGTGATAATTCATGTGGACTATGTAGCAAAATGAAAATTGAATGTCCACTAGGAGATGAAAATCTAGTTGATATGCAAGGAGAGTTGTCCCTAAATCATATGAATAGGATTCTTCAAGAAAATTCGGATGGCTTACATTCGCGTAAGCACATACGTAGAACTGTCTCATTGCAACAATCAATTGGGTTTTTGGATGTTAGGGACTTGATGAGCAAGAACAAAAGTTTTTTCTTAAGAATTTTTGATGATCAAGGATCTTCCTTAGAGAAAAATATATCGGAGGAACATGTCCCGAAATCAACCAAGAAAAATCCCTTAAAGAGATTCGGGACATTTCCAATTAACAACCTGTCATGTAAAAGAGACGAATCATCTGATGTACGTAAGGTCAATCAGAAATCGTATAACAAGGCAAGTAGTCAGAAATATGCCCGTCTTGAAAAGAGTTCCACCTTGAATGATCGTAGTCATGCTCCAAGAATTAGATTCAAAGATTTAAGGCATAAAATAAAGCATGTGATTAAAGAGAGTAAGATAGATAGACATATTATTGCTATGGATGCCGTGCTACACAAAGTTCCTTATGGAAAAAAGGTTCCTGAAGAAAGTACAAAGGATAGTAGTCCAAGAGTAAGTACATGTGATAGTGATTCTATTATTTCACCGTCACCGGATTCTAACAAGTTTACGAAATCTTATAAGAGACGGTCTCCTTCTCTTGACGAGTCTTTAGATAAGTATTGTCATTTGTTTGAGACGACAAGCTCTAGTAAAGACGTTAAAACTGATACTCATAATAAATCGAGGTTGCGAGTCATGGATGATTACTTAGATAAGAAGGAGAGAAAGCAGCTTGGAAGAATGTTTTCATTTCCGGATCTTCAATTCTTTTTAAACAATCAATGTGAAAATTATAGTGGAGAACTTTCTTCTAAGACACCTAATAAGAGGATTATGAGCTTCAATGAGAGAAAGTTTAATGATGTTTTGATTGTCGATTTTGATTATCGACATAGATTTAATAATGATGGTAATGAAAGTACATTCAAAGAAGATGATGGCATCGACGAAAAGGCAACCCCAAAGAACACTGAAATTATCAGCTCAAGAAGCTCTATTGAAGTGTTATCTTGTGATAAAGACAAAGAGTCGGTCACAACATCGATATGTGAAGATGATGTCCATAAGCTATTAGAAACACCCTTAGAAGGTAATATCGTCTTCTTTGCTAAATATTACTCGGTTTTTATAACATCTGCTTCAACGGTCCATAAAAGTTTGACAATAAATACCTCGGAAAAATAAAAATATTTAATCCCTTTTCCATTACTCTTATAAAAGTGAAATCTTTAATGTCAAACTTCTTTTTACCTAACTTTTACATGTACACTTAGGACATACGTTAGAAAAACCGAATATGTTTACATTGCAAAAACGTAGGGATAGTTATAATGCAAGTTTGTTCATGAGTCCAACTTGCATTTTAACATGTTCTTAACTCAGGTGAAGAATCAAAGCTCCAAGAAGCAACTAAACAATCAGAAGAACAATCATCAAGTGAATCACCTACATTTTCCTACACACACAATGACGAAGATGAAGCGAAACACTTAATCGACCATATATCTCCGAGTCTAAAACATGTCGAAGTAGATAACAACGATACAGAAGAATTTAACTACGTCAAAGAAATATTACAACTCTCGGGTTACTTAGGTACCGAACTACTTGGAACATGGTACTCATCGGAACAACCAGTCGACCCGACAATTTTCATAGAATTCGAAAGTAATTCCATCCTCGAACCAAAGCATACTACGTCGTCTTTGCAACAAGAAAACTCATATAACAACCATTTATTACTATTTGATGTAATTAACGAAACTTTGCTAGCTATATATGAGAGATCGGTATCATATTGGTGTGCACCTTTGTCGACGTGCTCTCGGGCTCATCCAATGCCGAAAGGATATCGTATATTGGACGAGGTATGGACGTACATAAAGTGGTATATGAATTGCTCTAAGCCGGAACTTGATCCGTCATTAGATTGTATAACAACTCGCGATCTTGCTAAGGATGATAGATGGATGAATCTTCAGTTTGATGCTGAATGTGTAGGACTTGAAGTTGAAGAATTGATATTTGAGGATTTACTAGATGAACTTACATCCTAACTTTTATTTGTCATGTATATTATCTTCCTATATCGTAATTTAAATTCTGAATCCGCCCCTAGTCGACTAAACGTAGTTGGTGTTAGTTATTCAGAGGACGAGAGAATAGAAGTAAGTTAGATTTTTTTTTAACATTATAAATCCGTGTTGATTTCTAAAGAGTAATATATATAATTTCACAAATTCATTGTACTATTTCCAAATCCTTAGACATGAACATCATTTGTACATTCAAAAATACTCTTATTTTGAAAAGATCAATTTGATTTTCTCCATATATGATTCATCATCAATTCTAATTTTTCTTATAAGACAAACTACTACGTACATGTTTAAAAAGATCGATTTGGTTTTGTCCATATATAATTATCACCGATATTTGTAAATTGTAATCACTATCTTTGGTGTGTACTAATTAAACTCCGTACTGATTAGTCATAATCCTAATATTGGATTCTATTGAATTCTGGTGTTTTAGTGTGCTAAGACGGATACAGCTCGTCCGTCTTAAGCAAGACTTTATAATCTTTAGTTTGACTTTATATAGTCAAAGTTTCAAACGCCGTATATAATTACTGTACCATAAGCAAAACAAGCGACACACACAATAATATTGGATTCTGGTGTACAAATGCACATGATCGGTCCAAGTGTCCAACCCAACCCTTGTTGTCTTCTCGATTATAATAGATGAATAACAATTTCTTTTTTAAAACTGTTTAACATATATTTTTGTGTAAATTTTGTATAGTCAATTAAATTATTTTGCTTTCATATATTGTTGTCTAAGGTAGTTTTATGCATAAGAGCGACCCAAAATAAGCCCAATTAAGTTACGATACTTAAATACTCCTATGTGAAATAAATATTTATTTTGTTAGCCTAAAATGTCATGAATAATTCTAAGAGAGTATTTTATATTGATAACTGGCCAATTTAAATATGTCGACAATAATTGTTAAATAGTAAGCTCTGAAAATTAATTAAAAATAAAATAAATATAGGGATTAATTTGGCTACTCTTCTACTGATCTTATCATTACTCGTCTTTAATAGAATTTATCATTACTCTATGCTAGAAGACCATCCTGTAGAAGAGATGATGTTTTTCATGTTTAAATGCGAACAAGTGATTTAAAATGTCGAGATTAATACAATACAAATTGTCATTGAAACCTAATTGTTGGTTTAGTTTATGCATGGCGAAAAGGAGCTTTATCCTCAGGTTTAGGTGAGAGTAGGAACCGATACACCAAGGAAGGAGTTTTTTTGAAGACGAGTCGGGGTTTCCACCCATTTGCCTCTTTGTGAGATATAACCCGACCCATTTTTAGTGAGACTGAATGACAATACAGACTCTAAGACCTTATTCTTTTTAGCTGAAACGAGTTGAACTGAGTTAAATGGAGGAAATTTGAGTGGATTAGACTGAATAGAACTGAGTTAAAGTGAATGAAGTTAAAACAAGACTTACTTTTATGAAAAGATTAGTTAAACAAATCAATACAAAACTGAACTAATAGAGACACGATAAAATAAAACGAACTAAAATTAAGACACAAAAAAACATAACCTAATTAGACCCTAATTAAGCCCATCGTTATCCACTAGGAACAAGCCTAGCAAGTCCACCAAAACAAAGAACACACAAAAATAACTAAAAATCAAAAGACGTGGAAGATAGAGCTTCTATAAGGAATCAATACTAATGGGCCCAACAATGGACGGTTATTAACACTTAGTAAATAGAGTCCATTAAGATTGGGACACTTGGACGGCCCATCTATCACACTCTCACCCTTCACTTCACTTTATAAGCATGCTCTCTTTCTTCCACTTCTCTTATCATCTTGTTTTCTGTTTCACAAATATTTATATTAATTAATTCTTCCGAAACAAAAAATAAAAAAAAAAACTCTTTTTAATTTCAGTAATATTTTCAGCGAAAATGTCGTGCTGTAATGGTAACTGTGGTTGCGGATCTGGTTGCCAGTGCGGTAACGGCTGTGGAGGGTATACTTTTATCTCTTTTATTTTTTTAAAATCTCGATACCATCTGGTGGCGCCCTATTATTAATTTAGTTTTATAATTCTCCGTCTTGGTCATTTATTACATTTATTTACTACTCCCTATGCAATTATTTATTTGCCTTTTTTTATTCTTTATTATAAACGTTAAGTTTTACTTAGGAAATGATTTGAGATCGGCTAACATAGAGTGATCATCGAACACCGTACATGCATGAAAGATAGGACATCGATCGACCCTTAATTGTTTAGAAGAATTAATCCTTGTAAATAATATTTCGATCGTATCACATCGTGCATGAATTTTGATTGACGTAATTTGATGATAATTGTTCGATCGTTATCTTTACCATTAAAAATTGACATTTTCCAATCACTCCCTCCGTCCCGATCAATGGTTGTGCTATTCATTTTTTGTTTTTGGGTGTCCGAGTCAATGGTTGTCCTTTCTATATTAGAAAAGTTTTCCATGTCTAATTTGACTCCCAAATAGACCTATTGTCGACTTGTCATCCACAAAATATAACCGGAAATGATCACCAACTCTTTACTTCATCTTTGTACCAAAATAAGAGGTCAACAATTGACATTGACCGGACCGGGGCGGAGGGAGTAATACGCAATTTTAGGAGGTTTGTTAATTCGTATGTTTTATGTGAAAGGCCCTGAATGATCTAATTTTTTTCAAGAAAGACATGTAATCGTAGCATTGAAACTAAAATCCATACTGCGTAACGGATTGGAGATGAACAAATTATATACTCCAGTACTCATTACATTTGGATTATTTGTTTGATTTTGATTAAAATGTCTTTAACAAAGAATAAAAAAGACACCCGCATGCAAGAGTGTGGTTAGAACTTAAGGTGAAATTCCAAGGGTCTTTGGTTCGAGCGTCCACAAGAACAATTTCTCGGCTGCGAGTTCTCTCGTTCCAAAAAAAAGACAAACAAATAATTGCGCTAGAAAGAGTAGTTACTTATATAAGACGACCTAACACATGTACATTGCAAAGGGGTTAAGGGGGAGACCTTCTCCATTTCCTAAAAAAAATGGAGAGTTAGTTTCTTTTAACGGTCATGTTGCATTATGTCTGTATTGAACCGTTACAAATTTATGCATAAATAAAAGTTAATGAGGTGTAAAGGGAAAGATATTATTAAATGGGGAAAACCATGTCTCTTTGATTACTAGGGTATGGGTTCGGTTCCTGGACGTGAAATCAAAACCCCAATTTCGGCTTCTATAATTAGTGATTCTTAAATGATTGCGCTTTAAACTAGTTATTCACAATCGCGACTACTGTTTTACTGGTTATATAATCGTCAATCACGCTCAGCTCATTTACTAACACGTAATACCCTGATACAGATGCAAGATGTTCCCTGACTTTGCCGAGGCAAGTTCCGGCTCTGCAACCCTCATCTTCGGGGTAGCACCCAAGGTCTCATACTTCGACGCAGAGATGGAGATGGGCGCAGGAACTGAGAACGGTTGCAAGTGCGGCGACAACTGCCAGTGCGACCCTTGTACTTGCAAATGAACATCCTCAACAGGGTAAAAACAAGCAAGGCCAGCAGCAGCTTACTATAAGGAATGCTAAGCATTAAGCAGTATTATAATATGTTAACTAATGTTTTAATAGTAATGTGTGTGTGTTTTTAAGACTTTAAGGACTATGATTAGTCTTTGTTAGTGTTCTTGTTAGAATAAAGTAAGCATTTCGTGCATTTGGTTATACGATTTAGTTACTTTCTTTTGATGTTGTCTATGTTTAATTGGTTGTTTTAAGATATTTATGTTTCTTTTGGCCCTTGCTTGCTATGTTTAAGATACAATAACCACTTGATTTTCCTCTAGGATTTTTTTCACCCATTGGTTTATCTAAGATGGATTATTCGTCTTAAGATTAAACGACTCAAATAATGTACCTATGAATGAGACGAATATATTATTAATCCCTGCGCTAGGGGTGTAAAAAAGTCAATCTAAGCTCGAGCTTGGCTACAAAATTTGAGCTCGGGACTCGATGAGCTTAGTCGAGCCTACAAAAATTGAAATTCAAGCTCGGTTAGGAAAAAGCTCGAGTTCGAATTGAACTCGTTTTGTCGTTAATATACGACCTGCAGAGCCGAGCCGAGCCTTGCAGAGCTCGGGCTTGGTTTGACTGAGCACGAGCCGTGCGTACCAATTCCGAGGGCTTGACGAGCTGGCTCATATCACTTTCAGCTACATACAAACAACAGTAGGTCTTGCTTAAGACGGGTCGGATCTTACAACGGGTATTTTGTGAGAGAAAATGGGTAGAGGGGACAAGGTGGGCTCCCCCATGTGCTCTCCACTCACCCTTGATGGGTATTTTGTGAGAGAATATGGTATTCGTCTTAAGCTTAAGACGGATACCTCGGTCTGAAATAAGAATTTGTGTACAAACAAAGTGATCACTTACTTTTGTGAGCATGTGGTCCAAAAGAAGATGGCTACAAAAGGGTTATTGATAGGAGCCAAATTCTTAGAATAGTAATAATGTTGTTGACAAACGAATGATAGTCGTTCATAATTCACAAAGTAAAAACTCTATATACAAGATTGAAAAATCTATATACGAGATTTCGTGGTATTTCCTCAATCTCGTTTCTATTGTCTCTCTTTTTGTTTTGGAAATCTTTTATGAAAAACGGTGAAATATTATTTTACTCCTTAAATTAAGAAAGTTGAGACAATAAATTAAGGTGGGGATGCAATAGTTAATTATCTAGGGACAAAACTGTATGATCAAACTTTTTCTTACTAAAATTAGATGAGATATCAAACTATAAGATACTCCGTAATTATAAATAATTTTTTGTTGAACGTTTCAGTCCTTGGACAAATATAGTCCGTTTGAATTTTCTCCATTTTCTTTCATTTATTCACTATATATGATATCGATTGTTTGCAAGTCCTAATTGAAATCAAATTGGAATAGAGTTTTAAATTGATTTAGATTAATGTTTATGCGTTTAATAAATCAAAATTGTAGTCCCTCCGTTCACAATTATTTGGCCATTATTCACTTTTAGTTGTTCGTAATTATTTGTCAATATTATCTAATTTGGGTATTATATGGGTTATTTATAGAATAACTGAAATGTGAAGGCATCAAGACTCAAATTTGATGTAAAATCCACCCTCATCCAATTTTTATAAGTGTTATAACAGGTATAATATTTGATACCTAGTTCAACCACCGCTAAAATCTTAGATTCTCAAGTGTACCGACTTCAATTCTAGCGAGTGCTATGCAATTCTAATTGTAACCCGATATGGATCTTGAGATAATCCACCCCAAAAGCTAGCGCAAAGGGTGAAAGAGCCCAATTCTATCTATTCCATATCAACCTTCCCACACGACCGATGTAAGATTCATGTCCCATACCATGCACATGGATCATTACATAACCTCCATGCTGAAAATTGACATCCTTAATTGTACATTTTGTACATAACTTCACATAAGATCCGTAAAACGTGACTATTAGAAGTTGAATTTATCATACAGTTGAATTTTAAATGAGCTAAAGCCCATATCGCCTACCACTTGTATGGCCCATGAATTGAAAGGCCCCGGTTTCTCGGGCCCATGTTGCATTGGTGCATAGCGAACTCTTCTTTACTTTGACAAATGACAAGTTCTTTTCCGAATTGTGAAGATACAATTTGACTATCCCACTTTATCCGTCTATCACAAGTTTTCTTTTCCTTACTTTGTAAAATATCATTCATCTATTCACAAATTCTCGTTGAAATCGGGGGTATATTCGTCTTTAATAAAGATAGGTCGGATTCACTCTCAAGTGAAAGTACAAGTTGTTAGAAAAAGTGGAGCAATATATTACCGTAAATTATATTACAACAATATACAATAATATTAAGGCATAAAACAAATATAAAATAGAATAAAGAGAAAAGAGGTAGCCTGGGTCGAATCGCGCTAGTTGCTTTTCTAAGAGAGATAACGCCTCCACTGCACTGATTACCAAATAATGCATTCTTCTCCCAAGATACGACAACCCGCTGGACTCTCCTTCGGTAGTAGCAAGAGGAGTCCCCGAACCGACGATCGCCCAATGGTCGATAAAATTGTAGTACTCCGTATAAAATAAATATTATATTAGTATAATATATGGGGGTTTATAAAAATATGAACTATAATATGATTATGTAGATGTAAACTCTTTCCTTCTTATGGAGTATATAAATCGTGAGTTGTACACAACACTAAGTTTACAACACCTCCAAGATAACACACTACCAAATTTCTCTTGTTCTCTTTTTATATAGAGAAGTAATGAAAACCATTAAAATGGCATACTCAGCAAAGTTGTTAAACAATACAAACACAATCAATCTTCACACTAAATCAAATATTAGATATGGAGTTAATAGCTTTAATCCATCAAAATAAATGGTATTGACCAAGCTAAAATATTCCTTGTAACTCCTCAAAATAATGGAGGATAAATAACTTAATAAACCATATTTAATATACTTGGTCAAATATATATTTCAAACTCTTAAAAAATTCTTAAATCACTAAATATTTTTCAACACAAGTGAAAGGGAAAGTGAGAATCCATTTAATTGATATGAAGGCTGGTATGCAGTTAATGGATTATACAACTGGTTGTATATACAACATTTTCAATGTTGTCTAGTGATATAGTGTCATTTCACCCTACATTTTCACCTCTTTTTGCCTCGTTTTGCTTGCCTTTAACGCTCCCTAAGAGCGTTTCTACGTGTTTTACCTTCTTCTAACATATTTCTCGCTTTTATCGTGTTTTTGTAGGTAAACCGTCATTTGAGGCGATTTCTACCTAGTTTTGATCAACAAAGAAGAAGGTGAATCACTCGGAGGACCCACGACATACCTTGGGGGCCCCACATACCCTTGGGGGCCCTACTCGATGCGCCAAAGCCCTCCCGAGTCAAGGCAAGCGAAACCGGGAAGGAAGTAACAAAGTCAAGCAAAGGAAGAGGGACAAGAAAGCTTTCACAGGCGTGAAAGGCATCTCACGGTCGTAAGATGCCTTTCCAAGAAGTTGGATTATCGTGCATTGCAGCTCACGGCCGTGAAACTCATTTCACGGTCGTGAAAGCTCAGTCACGGTCGTGAAACTTGTTTCACGGTCGTGACTTGTTCGTGAAAGAAGGCCTTGCTCTGCCAATTCTCTCACGACCGTGACTTTGACTTGCAGTTTCACGGTCGTGAGACGTGTTTCACGGCCGTGAAACCCATTTCACGGTCGTGACTTTGCCAGTCCATGAAGCCTTTCGAAGCCCATCTTCCACCATTTTTGTAAACCTATAAAAAGACCCTCTTATGTAATTAAAGGGCACGAAATCCTAGATCAAAAACCCTCATAGAATTAGCATTTAATCTTGTATTAATCTTCCATAATTAGCAAATTAGTCGGTTACGTATGAACTTGAGTTATATTCAAAGATTTGTGACAAAATCTTGGTTATTATATCAAAGTTCTCATCTTTTTCCAAGTTGGTATAATTCCTCTACTTAATCTTGTCTTTAATTAAGTTTTCATTTCAATTCTTGTTATCTACTTATTGTTAATTAGAAAATGTTTATTGTTGTTGATTTCCTTTTGCAATCCTTAGTAAATGTTGAATTTCCTTTGAATATGAGTGAGTAGTGATTAATCTAGGATTAGTGGGAGATAATGAGTTTTAATGAGGGTTAATCTTTGTTTGTTGGGTTGATTTGTTGATTAATTGTCTTTCTTCCAACTTTCGCATACCATATGTTTGATGAAATGCTTGCTTGACAAACTTGCATAATTCATGTTTATCATACATTTCCGTAAGATCGATAGCCTCGGAATATGTTAGGATTTGCATATAGTTGGTATATCGACCGTGTGTACGCGAGAGCTAGCTTGGTTCGGTATATGAGAGGGATTGTAAGATCGAGAGCCTCAATCCACCGCGCCCAAGTTTGACTGCCCATTAATTATGAACCCGACTCACTAGAACCCAAATTACCCATTTGAACCCACCGATCCTAGACTTTCCTTTTATTGCTTGTTATTTGATTATCTTTCTCGTCTTAGACTTTTTTTGTCGTTTTTAATTGTTTTTAATTGTTGTTATCTTAGTTTAGTCAACAATCCAAACCCAAAATTTCTTTGTGACTTGCAAGAGACTCTAGTAGACTTTTAGATCATTTCTAGACACCAACCGTCTCTGAGATCGACACTCTTACTACACCACTATTTCCTACATCATCTTGCATTGTTACAAAGTTGAGTTTTATTAATAAAATTGTCGAGCTATAATATAACGTTATTGAGTTTAAAGAAATACTCCCTCCATTCAACTCCACACTACACTTATCTTTTTTCACGTTTGCCAATGCGCGTTTTGTATCGTAAATATAGTTCGCTACGTATTTGCAAAAATTATACAAGTTAGATATTTTTAATATACTCTTAAAGACGAATCAAACAAGATCCCACATGAATATATTTTCTCTTATGCATTAGCCGGAAATTGAAAGATTCTTCCGACTTGTGAATAGTGTCAAAAATAGAAACCTACCATGTGGAGTTGAATGGAGGTAGTAATTAGTAAACCCGATAACTTTGTAAAATAACTAAATAACTTGTATAATAAATTAATAACTCACAACTTTAAGATGGTTGTATTACAACAAGGTGTAGGATAGTATTTGTGGCTGCTATGGGGTGGTGAGAGGATTCGATGTGCGAACCATCTCACTCTACCACCCATGCATGAGAGTATGAGACTATACTGAGTACTACAATACTTTAATTTATATTCGCAGGTTTCAACCATCTTCTAAAGTTATACCATACCCGCTCTTACAAGCAACTCCACGGACCGCCTTAAATATACATACATACACTTAAGTCCTTAACCGAATACTCGTAAACTCGTTACAAACACATTCCAGCTTAAATTGTCATTTATTTTATCCATGATATCATTAAATTCCAAAATAAGTAGTTGTACAATATACAAAATATAATCATTGTAGAAGTAGTAGTACACCAACTTTGTAGAAACGTAGAGATCAGTAATAATAATAATAATCAATTTTACTAGACTTAGGGGTTGTTTGGTTGCCTTTTAAATTCATGGGAATTGGAAGATCATGGGAATTAGCTAAATGATGTCTTGTTTGGTTGCCCAATTCATGGTAAGTGGAATTTCCTATGGAACTTCAATTCCTACATAAGGTAGGAAGTCACTTACCTAGGTCCCCCTAGGTAAGTGGGAGTTCCCACATGAATTGAAGTTCCTACATTCAACCACAACATTTATACAATTCACATGATTTTCCAATTCATATGAATTTTCCAACATTTATACAACCACAACTTTTCGTTTTATTTTAACGAAAGTTGCGCGCATATAAAAAAATAATAATAATAATAATAAGGGTGGGGTGAAGGGGGAGAAAGGGGGACTATAGTCCGCGTTTTACGGCACAATAAGACGGAGTATGAAAAGGACGAGACTAAAGCAAGCTGTTACGTTACATATGAGTGATGCTCATTTTTTGCATTTTCTGCTGGCTTTCCTTCCCCTACTACTGTCTTCTGGACCCTCTTTGCTTCCTCTTTCTGTCTTTTTCATTTCTGTTTTCTCATTCCTTAAGGACCTTACTATATTACCCTTCTTTAGTTTGGTTAATTTAGTTGGCTTTTAGTATTATGCTACAAAGCCTAGTTATAGATAGACAGTCCTAGCTAAGTGCCCAAGTAATATATGCCTATTATGGCTTATGAGGGGTCTTCACATTTCGACTCCGTTAATTTTATACTGTTATGACAGATGCGAGAAAGATAAATAAATAACAATAAAAGAAGACAATATATAGATTTACATGGTTTATTAACGGTGTGTTAAGCTACGTTTATAAGGCAAAACAGCATAATGGAGGAAAGTTTTATTGATTTTGAGAAGTTCACAAAGTTTCAGATTCAAGTTATGATAGGTATAACTTCTAGGATGAACGAATTTTACTCTTTCACATACAACTATTACAAAATTACCCTTGTCATTTTATATTCCCTCACCAAATTATTTTTTTCCTCGCTTCCCCTATCTCCCATCCCCACTGCCGTTCGCCATTTTCCGGTCACCTACTCCGATCAGTCGCTGACAAATATCGCTCTCCAAGCTATTAAAAAATGAAAGAACAATAAACAAGTAAAAAATTGAAATTCATTTGTTGTAGCTTCAATTGGCTAGGCAATTCATCCATTTCATTAAGAAGCTAATAATAATCATCAATATCATTATCATACAAATGTTCATCATCACTGACGTGGGAGTATTGTGCAAAAAAAAGAAGGAAAAACAACCAACAGCACATGGAGTCAGGGATGTTGAACTTCCGGCATCTCCCTTCCCCACCACGACACCACCACCATCCCTAACCCAGCCGACAACCAGGCCAACCACTTCAGCCTCCAGCCGTTCGCACCACCCACTCGATCCAGTCCAGCCGTACATCCAACCGACAACCCAACGTCGGCACAAACCAATCGCATCATATTAATTTCACTAAAAACTAAACCCTATTATTTCAATAATATGTATTAATAATTGCTAAAAACGAAAATTAGTTCACTAGTTGAAGAATTATAATCCATTGTGTGCGTTTTTTGATTGGATTTTAGGTAAAGTGTAAACACAAATTCTCATTTGTGACGGACACTATCCGTCGCAAGCTTTTTACGGATACCATATTTTCTCACAAAATACCCATCAAGGGTGAGTGGAGAAGCACATGGGGGTGCTCACCTTGTCCCCTCTACCCATTTCCTCTCACAAAATACCCGTCGCAAGATCCGATCCGTCGCAAGCAAGACCTACTGAAGTGTAAATATAAGAGTTAACTTATTGTGATTAGGAAAAAGGGCATGATATGGAAATTTTATGAAAAAGTGTATGTGAAAGAGTAAAATTCGTATGTGAAAAAGTAATTCCGTTAATTTAAAGACTTTAAGCAAATTCTTTTTTCAGACGACCACTTTTCGTCTCAAGTTTCGGACGGGATTTTGTGACCATTTTATAGTAAAATGTAACTACAATGGTAAAGTCATTGTTACAACTTATGGTAAATTGTTTTCCAAAAATTGTCACATTTGGCCGTAAAATAGTTACAAAATCTCGTCTTATGGTTTCAAGCGAGAATAAACCGTCTGATATATAGGAGACCAACTCAAGACTTTATACAAGACTGTCTAATTAAGACCTATCACAAAATGGCCTAGTAACTAGTAAGACCCAAATCCAAACACATAACAGATGACGTCATAATCGTTCGAAGCGGCGACTAACAGATACTTCTTGGTCACTTCTTATCGAAGATTTTTGGTCAAACACAACATTTAAAAAAAAATCTTACAAACATCACCTTTAGAAAGAGAAAACTTAGACTTACTGCAACCCCCAATAACCAACCCTACTTTACACACATAAGGCCACATTTGACCACCGTATTGACAACACCTTTAAGGCATGTATTCAAACCTTTCAACGAGTCCAAGAACACTTCAAACAACATTGTTTGTTATCTCAAACATCGAGTGAAAGTCATCTCATTGCAAATGATTTAACTCTGGCCAAAATGCTGTGTTTCACAAAAAAATAAAAATAAAAGGTTGTGTTTGACAATTTCTTTGTTTGGTAGAATTTTCTTAAAAAAGTTGTGTTTGACAAAAAAAACCTATTATCTATTCACTTTGTCACAATAATCAACGAAATGGGGAAACGAAGAGACGAATAATGATAAACTAAAGGATATATTAACATATTCACCTCTACATATTATATGTCCACTAGCCAGCTTATGTAAACTTTTCCAAAAGTAGAAATAGATAATTATTAAGTAATACTCTACAAATAGAAATAGAGAACAATTGTCCGAGGCGGAGGAGTATTTTGTACTCCCTCCGTCCCGGTCATTTGTTTTCCTATTTATTTTTTGAGTGTCTTGGTCATTTGTTGTCATTTATATATTATGAAAGTTTTCAATTAGTAATTTGAACTCCAATGGAACTATTGTACACTTGTTATTAATTAATTAGAAACACAAAGGGTCCCCTACTATTTCTTTGGTCTTTTTGCTAGAATGAATGGACATTAGATGACATGGACGGATGGAGTAATTATATAATTTAGTTAGTTTGTTTGGTAAAAAAACGTTTAGGTCAAATGATAGGCCTTAGCTTACCCGGTTCAAGGACATGACAGATCGTCGGCCTCTTTCAGGGCCTTAGAGTGGTGAACCCAAACCTCAAAGTAAGAAACGAAATTTTTTTGCTGGTGTGTACGCATTATTATTTTTATTTTATTATAAGTTAAATTATAACTAATGGTGAAGAGGAGGAAGAAGATGATCCTCAATACCTAAGGTATTAAGTAAGCATTGAAAGTTTCTTGAAGTTCTAGTTTGTAAAATTTCCAAAAAGTATACTAACCAAATAAGTGAATTAAACAATTCGTATTTTGTAAATTATGAGATTTTCTAATTGCCATGTATTTCAGGCGATAACTCTAACCGTCTAACTGAATTTGGGTAAAGTGACATAAAAGGCATTATTATAAAAAAATGATAAACATTACTTGACATGGTTTCTTTTTCGAGCTCGCTAAAATGCATTGTCAAATAAGATAATCCTTTTATTCTTAAATAAACTCAATTAACTTGAAGAGTTACAACCGTATCCAACCCACATGAAACTCCGAGAACGCCCTCTACATGGATTTAGATTCTCAACGAACCAAGACATTACAAGTCATTTTGGATCACGGGTCACAAAAGTTGATTTACGACCGTTTCTTACCAGTCGAGTTACAGATAGTCTTTCTTAAGACAGATACCCGACTCATATTTTACCCACCTACCTCACCAATTTACCATACAAGTGTAAAAGTACATAGAAGGTGGCAATACAATACATAACACAAGATAACAAGAAAGCAGAATAAGAAAACGTAATGAAAGAAGGTAAGAGATGATGATGGTGACAGAAGAGAGGAATTGTAAAATTGAGGGAGATCCTCCCTAAGCTCTAGTCTTAGTCTAAGTCCCCACCTATTTCATATACACATTACACAACTGTGTTTATCGACAACAGTTAACACACTTTTTATTATTTATTATTATTATTATTATTATTATTTTTATTTTTTTATATCATATCCCTGTTAATAAAAAACTAAAGTAGCCGTACCAGTGTAAAGCGATAGGACTTCTGTGTAACAGTTATAGAGCAGTGATTCATATGGGCCACATGTGATTACTATTATTTTTATTGTATTTATTTGGGTTTTTTCATATTCCATTACTTACGTATTAGTCTAGTAATAAGTCTAGCTGAATATAGTCAGTTGAAGATGACCTTATTGCGACCAGTTTAAGGATAAATGTAATTAATATTCCCTCCAAGTCACTCATTTCTTCTCCTTTCCCTTTTACACAAAAATTAAGGAAATGAATTTGAACTACACAAAATACACTACCCCACATATAAATGAATTTAGACCACACAAAACACACAACCCCACATCCAAAAAGGGAAAGAGGGAAGAAAACCCGACTTACCCAATAAGAAAAGAGGGAAGAAATGACCGACTAGGAGGGAGTATCATTTTCTAAGTTATAACCGATTATTTGTCACATGGTTTCAATCTATCGTTAAACTGGTCACAAAAAGCTCGTCTTCAGCTGAAAATGGAATTGGTTCAATAAATTTGCATTAATTTAGATCAAATACAAATTCTTAGGTAAAACGGTTTGCCCTCACCCAAAAGATTTGTAAAATGGATTGTTGTAACTAATGTCTCATTTAATAGGCTATGATACTTGACTACTTGTTTTTAATGGATTCACCATACACAATTTGTGTGTAAGATAGCTTTACAGAATAATAAAGGTACATCGAATCGAATCGAATTGCATATGCTCCCTTTTTTTTTTTTTTGGGTTTGTGTCAATTATTTCAATTTCTAATATACTTTAGGTGTTTTAGTATCGAGTTAATTTGGCGTTTATTCCGGTAAAGGCAATGCAGGTGTTTTACTACATATTTTAGGTGTTTTACTACAACTAAACTCGATACTTAAATCATTATTCCCTTCACGAGAATGTCCAACCAGCGTGACATATCTAATTAATGATATCAAAATTATTCCGTTTTCAAAGATATTTTTGTCCATTTTTAACGTGATCAATAGACACATGCTTTTCAGATTGTTATTCATATCCTACTTTTTTGAGGTGGGTTGAAAAAAAATTTAATTTCTGGTTAATGGAAGAAAAAGGGAGAAGACAATATGAGGTTTTTATTAGAAGTAAAATTGCTAATGGCTTCTAAAAAGAGAAGATTTAATTAAAGTGTTCACCATCATCTTGCTATTTGTGGGTGCTCTTACCTTACAAAGGGAGATATGATAAAAGGTAATGCAGAAAGTAAAGCTACTACTAACTCTCAAGAAGGTAATACAAGGCATATTCTTGGACATTTAGCAACTTGAAAGTAATTGTTCAAAGTCCCATTTCATCGTGTCGATTTGGTTCGGAAAGTCGATTCCTGCAGCCGATCTGTTCAAGCATGTTAGTAATCCGCATATGCTTGGCTGCCCATTGATCAGCCAACTTCTGTTCCTTCATTTCAGCATCTCTCCTTAACCCAACAAGTTGCTCTCGGTACTCGGCCTCAATCCTCTCCAAGCTAACTTTCTCTTCTTCCTTTAGAGCTCTTATTTTCGCCTCAATTTCCTCGGTTTTTTCCCTCCTCCGACTAGCCTTCTCGGCCTCCAGCTGAAGTTCTACCCTGTTTAGCCTCCATGCTGCTTCCTTCTTATGTGCTGCCAAAGTGCGGTGACCTTCCTCTAACTCTCGGCAGCAACTCATCAGTTCAGAGATCAGCATTTGCTCCCCACTGCAGGGTGCCATGCAGTTCTGACTAAGAGGGGCATTATCGACGTTATGGGCAGTGGGACCTCTTTCTGGTCGTAGCCAAGAAACTGAATTTGGTGCAGGGACAGTTGATGACGCGAGGCTTAAAGTAACAGAGGGCGAAGGTGGGGGTCCTGCATTTGAAGCGGAAAGCCATGGGGGCAGCATTGTAGTTTGTGGGACGGGGTGAACAGCGGGTAATGGAGCAGGCGGATGATCACCGTGTAGAAAACCTCCGTTGGACATCCCCATAAGAAAAGTAGGGGTAGGTCTCACTCTTTCCTTGACTAACTTTTCGGCAAAAGTCTCCAAAATCCTATCGTACTTTCCTTCTTCAACCGGCTCAAGACACTTGTTGCTTTCCTTTTTTGCTCTTTCCTGCTTCTCCTTATATACTTCCCACCACTTCCCGAGACGTTTAGCAGTTCGACCTGGTACCTCAGAGGCAATCTTTTTCCACTTGTTACCGTGCTTGGCTTGTAGACGGATCACAAGACGTTGCTCTTCTTCAGTTAAAGATCCCTTCTTGATTCCGGGCTTAAGGTAATTCTTCCACCGTTCTAAGCAAGATTTTGCGTCTCTGTCAAAGGTTGTGCTCATACGCTGAGAGAGAAGATGCCATTCTCTAGGACCATACTGCTTTACATACGCACCTAGGATTGCGTCTTCTTCAGCAGTCCACCGCTGCCTCTCCTTCATCTCGAGGTGCAACCCATTGCCTCAAACTCTTCATCATTCATTCACCTGAAACTTCCAAGATACCGAATCAACAAAAACAACTACATCAAGAAGCATGTATAAATAAAACAATGGGTTTTATGTCAAACCAATCCAATCCAATCCAAATACATTGCTTATTTTAATTCAGGTTGAAACTTGAAAGTTACAGTTGAAAATCGCCAAGCAGAAAACCCGTCATTAGTTTCAACTTTCAAGTAACTGAATACTAACACCAAGAAAGTATCCATTCAGCGTAAATTCGAAAATTAAAACCTAAGGATTGCATTATGCAACTAACTATTTCGCATCCCAATCCTACTCAGAAATACACAAAAGAGGAATCACAAATGAGCACGAAAATGTAATGTAACAATAACTCAATAAGAGGACCGTCTCACACGGTAAGCACAAAATCTCATTTAACACGGCACTATCTGTCTTAAGACGGCACTAATGCACTATCCGTTTTAAAGATTATAAGACGGATAGTGTTGTCTTAGAGGAGACTTACTTACACGATAAGACACGGTCTTATTCTATAATTATAAATTATAAACTGTATAAAAGAGGCATCAATATAAGCCCTGCAGAATGTCAATTACTTTCCTGATTAAAAATAATAATAATAATAATAATAATAATAATAATAAAAGAATCAACATTGCAAATGTCATTGTTTAAGTAGGTCACACTAATTAAGTGATTGATTAATATAATCAGAATTAATTGATAAAACCAATGTAGAATGAGAGAATTCACTGACACACTGATCAAGTAAATACTGAAGCATACTGCCTCAAAATTTGTACATGAAAGCTACTGATCATTGCCACAACTTAACCATATTACACTTTACAAATTCAATCCCATCAAAAATAATACACAAATTCTTATTTAAGACGGAGGTATCCGTCTTAAGCTTAAGACAGATACCATATTCTCTCACAAAATATCCATTAAGGGTGAGTGGAGAGCACATAGGGGGTGCCCACCTTGTCCCCTCTACCCATTTCCTCTCACAAAATACCCGTTACAAGATCCGACCCGTCTTAAGCAAGACCTACTGAAAATAATAATAATAATATTGCAAAAACACCCAACATATCAAATTAAACAAATCAAAATCCCATATTAAAAAATAAAATACTTTGGGTTTACATTATTTATAAATTATAAATTTTCACTTAAGATCGTTGCATGAGTCTTATGTATACATTTCACTAACAAAATTATCATTTAATTATCTTGTGAGATACATTTGTCCCATTATATTATAATAACACAAATATTTCTTAGGATTGTCTTATCTACTCAAGTGAGAGATATTTAATCGATTAGAAACTTGTGACGGATTACAATTACAATTATAATGACACCTAAATAGGTGAGGTAAGACCAAAATTCAAACACAATCAGTGGCGATTCTAGAATTTGTGGTTACGGGGCAAAAATCCTTACAATTATAAGCTCTCTAGATTCTAATTCATCCCCATAACTCTAATCAACTACTCCGAATCATTTGTTTACGTTTAATTAAAATAAACCCCATAACAATTAAAGCAAAAACGTACAGAAATTACTGAGAAAATTTTAGGTACTTCTATCAATCAAATCAACTTACAATCCTGATATTAAAACCCAAGAAAAAAAATACGACAATAATCATACAACAATGAATTTTTATAAGAGACAAATAGATTTATCAATTAATCATATAAATAAAAAATATCTAAAATGTCTCTAAAATGTCTATGCATAGTGGTTAAAATGGAGGTATACTAAACAATAGGTCACATGTTCGAATCCCCTCCCACTCAAAATGTACTCCCTCCATATCTTATTGATTAACGGAGGGAGTAACAACAAAACAATTCTTGTTTAAGACGGTCTTAACTTATTAAAACAGTTCTCATAAGTTAACTTAAATAAATAACCGGAACGGAAGGAGTAAAAGAAAAGAAGGCTCACATAAAAGAAAGGTTTAGAAGAAGAGAGAAGAGCCCATAGAAGCAACCATTGAAGTTGTTGAAGAAATAATAAAGAGAAGTTTGAGGATTTAATAATGATTTGATGATATCAAGTATTTTATTATGATAAAGTGAGAAGAGAAAAAGGGTGGACCGTTAAAGATATATAAAAGGGAAAAAAGGTAAAAGGTAAAGGGTAAAGGGTAAAGGGTAAAGGGTAATAATAAAAAAAAGCCTAAAGGTAAGGGGTAAACAGTAATGAGGATTAGACTGCTCAGGACTCAGTTGAGCGTAAATATTGGAGCACGCCAGAATGTGATTCAGTCTTTCAGAGGGCAATCGGGTAATTTTTCTAAATTTTACTTTACCCCTTCTTATCTTCTCTTGTTTGTTCTAGGTAAGGACAAAAATAAAAATATTTACTGTGAAAGAAAAATATTGTTTCATCATTTTTTTTGTCTCTTATTCAACTATTTATATTGACTTTTTAATAAGGAAAATGATATATACAATCCAGTGGCCTGTATTTATCATTACCCAATAAATAATCATTAAATCTTAAATCTTCTTAAATATATTAAAACAGAAACATTTAATGCATCCACATTCACCCACGTGACAACTTATTTTTCATTTTGCAATTGCAATAGTGGTGGGACCCACCTACAAAAAGTAAAAAACAAACTTAAACGGACACAATTTATGTTAGATTGAAGAACAAAAGAACAAAAATAGTGCGGATTGAAATTAATGGGACGTGTTGTAATTCTCCAAATGAACCCAAAAAATAAAAGAAACAATCTAATTTGTATTACCAACCCTATAATAATATGACATGAGGGTAATAGGGACAAAAATTTTGTTATTTCCTAGGTAATACGACATGAGGCTAATAGGAACAAAAATATTGTTATTTCCTAGGTAATTTGCCATGTATTTGACCAATTTTAAGCGTAAGACGGATTGTGTCGGTCAGTGAAATTTGTGTAACAAGTTATTGGCTACTCTTTAGGTAATTTATTTTCCTCTTATCTACCAATATGGGTGGTACATAACCCGTTATACGTTTGTAACGAGTATATTCATTATAAGGAGGCTTATTGAATATTTAATTGTTTTTAATTTATTGAGTCCTTTTGGATTTCAATAAATAAACTTCATTCGTAAATAACGTAACAATTAAAATAACATAACCATCTTTTAGAGTGCAATACTAAATATTTCTTTTACTAAATGAATTTGTCCTATAATAAACTAATTATTTGGCTACCATATTAATTGCACGGGTCTGGTGCATAACCATCGCATTTATGTTATGTGGCTACCAAATAAATTAGTCTTATAAATGAATTAGTCCTACAACCATCGGTTTTATGTAGCTACCAAATTAATTACGAGTATAACTTATTATTTAGGGTAGAATGAATGTTTTATCAAAGAAAGAGATATGCACCGTCTAAACTATATCTACTCATAACTTACGGAGTACTATCAAAGTTAAACAATACTTTCAAATCACGGAGAAGGGTGGTGGGGGTGGGGAGATAAAGACGTAATAGCCAACATTATATCGTTTACACACGAAAGAAGTGCAAAGGACGGGGCAGAGTTTCAATCAAAAACAAGTATTACAATTTATGTACATTATTTAGATTTTACGGTTAAGTTTTATACTCGTACAAAAATACAGGGATTTGCAACTTAAAATTGGTGTAAACTATATTAAACAAAATACATATGTTATTTATCAAAATTTAAACTATTAAGATCTAAAATTCTAAAAAGTTATCTCCCAACATAAATTTTAGAATATTTCTTATTTTTAAACTTTATTAAATATCAATGATGGAAAAAAAACCCGTGCATTTTTGCACGGGCATAAAACTAGTACTACCGTATTGTGAAAAATTACTAACTCTTACTTAAGATTGGTACTATCCATCTTAAGTTTAAAACGAGTTAAATACGACAAATTTTTTGATATTTTCAGGGCAAAAAGTGGGGTGATTTGGTAAATATTTGATCCGTCTTAAGCTTAAGACGGATAGTGACCGTCTGAAATGAGAATTTGTGATAAAAAAAAAAGGTAGTAGTTTAAGCCCTTGCAAAACTAATTGAGTTTGGTTATGAAAAGTACGATATACAAAATTAATTAAATGATCAATTGTTGAAAACACTCTTATATGTTCAACTTTTTAAAAATAAATACCTTATCAAAACTTTTTTAAAAATTAATACCTTACACAGGTACTCCGATCAAAAATTGGTACCTTAAGTGAATTCGGGCCCACAAAATTTACATATTCCGTCCATTTTTAAAATTTTCGTCCAAAGTTCATATTTTATCCCCATTATACCCTTTATGCTGTTTTCACCCTCTTCATTTCCCTCTTATACATAAGTCATTCGATTTATATTCTTTCACTATTTTAATTAACTAATTTTCTCTCTTCTAAGCTTTCATATATTTTTCTCTTTAATGTAATTATATTTCTTACATTTCATGCTTTTAACTTAAATCTATTTCATTTCTGTTTTTTATTTATTTATGTGAAGTTAATGGTTAGTATCAATATATTATTAGGGTTCTTAAAAGTAGGTGTAAATTTATGGATTTTGTATTTGCCAGGAAATAGTCAATTAATAGGTGTGATTCAATCTCTATGTCTTCTTCTTACTTTCAGCGAAAATGTTTTTGTGGCATCCTAACTCGTTTTGAAAGTCTTGGACCCATTCTAATCCGCGAAAATTATTGAAGCATGCAAATTTTACATCCCAGAAACCAATTTTCGTGGATGTAAGTTTTTTCGATGGATTGATAAAACACAAACTGAGTGGCAAAGGATTGTTATTTGTAAGCTAAAGAAGTAGAAGAACACAAACTAGATCTTCTATTGTTGTAGATGATCAATCCAAATAATCTAGGTTACACTTTGGTAGCTTTGAAATCTATTTTGAAGGAACATTAATGGGTGAGGTATGAGTGTTGTAATGAACTATATAAAGTCAGGGGTAAAATGGGTATTTCATGTTATTTTTTGCCTCAATTCACTTAAGGTACCAAATTTTGATTGGAGTACCTGTGTAAGGTATTAGTTTTAAAAAAAGTTTTGATAAGGTATTAAGTTTTAAAAAGTGGAACATATAAGAGTGTTTTCAACAATTGATCCTTAATTAAACGATTAAATATTGGAATTAAAATTAAAAATTTAGTAATTTAAGAATAATAATAATCAGGAACATCATAAGAAGAGATACTATGATTTTTTTGGTTTGTTCAAATAAATGCTCTATGTCGCAGGTAAAATCGAACCTTCAACTTTATGATGGGGAAAAGAACTCGTACCACTTGAGATAACTCTTGCTCTCAAAGAAATACGATGTTTATATAGAAAGAAGGTGACAAAATTATAGAAAGCCCTTATAGTGATGACCTGACCTCTAAAACAAATACTTCCCCCCGTTCCAATGAATTCTATACGTTTCCTTTATCATGTATATATGTCAATGCTTATTTTCTTTTATTTATATCTTTAGTTAAATATTATTACAAATTATGTTTATATAGAAAGAAGGTGACAAAATTATAGAAAGCCCTTATAGTGATGACCTGACTTCTAAAACAAATACTTCCCCCTGTTCCAATGAATTTTATACGTTTCCTTTATCATGTATATATGTCAATGCTTATTTTCTTTTATTTATATCTTTAGTTAAATATTATTACAAATTATAATTTGATGCTCATATTGTACTTGGTAAAACAATTTAAACGAGATCTCATATAGTCACATGATTATCTTTTATGTTATATATTACTCCGTAGAAGTTATATTAAATAATCTTCTCACTTATGAATAATAACTAAAAAGTAAATGTATACAATTCAATAGAACAGATAAAATATACCATAAGTGGCTAGTATTTTTTTTTTTCTAAAGTAGAAGAATGACTAATCTTGAAAACTAGGCTAAAAGATTCAAGGCATTGTTTTTTCAAACTTAATTTTAATTCTTATAAGTTCGGTTCAGCTCAGTTTAAGTCGATTAAGTTACGTCAAGTTTTTTTCAGTTCAAATTAGTTTAGTTTAGTTCGGATCAGATTGGTTGACAAAGGGTGAGAGTCCCGCGGTGGTGCTACTCCGTATCATCTCGAGCACCATCACCACATCGCACCATACGGTCCCAAGCCGAACCGTCGGCTTTGATACCATTTCTTGAGTCCTCCGCAGTGGGCTTATAGAATTAGGTGCATGAAACCGACTAACAAGCAAGTGAGATTCCATCCTAAAACCAATTGGTGCTATGAGGAGTAGCCCACTTACTTATAAACTAGTCCCTTCACTCATATTCTACCAATGTGGGATGATGCAGCTCACACACATAGCGAAAGAGATCTAAACACAATTATTAATATTTTTATATTATATTATATTATATTAATATTAAGGATTCTAATATTTATTTTTATTACTGTTATAATACTTATCATTGTTGTTAATATATTCAGTCTAGATCAGTTTAGTTCAATTCAGTTCGGGTCTATTAAATTGATCAAATACTTAATTTTATATGCTCTTTGGCCCATGCCATCTGCTTCACTATTTTAATAAATTTTCTTTCTTTTTCGAAGGTGAAGGGTATGGATTATTTCCCTTCATTTGTCGAAATTCTTCATCTATTATAGATTTACAATCTAGAATTACATAGCCTTTACAAATAGAACCAATAGAAGGATTGATGGTGGTCTCGGGAGGTAATGTACCAGATCGGACCGAAAACCAAAAGATTAAAACCTAGGGACCTATGCCAGAGACCGAACGAAATGACATATTGACCTAATTTGACCCAACGAAATGACGTACAATCTGATCCAATCCGTTCTCGTTCGATCTATGGGGTTGAATCGATTTTAAAACAACCTTATATCGAACAACCAAATTGTGTGTATCTCTCTAATGCTTTATAATAGAGGCTTTTCAAGCTTTGAAGCCCCCGAGAAAATTAGCTTACTCATATGTGAACATTAATTAGAACAATAGGTTGACGAAATTCTTTAACTATTTCACAACAGCTCTCCTTTAAGACGAGCAGACCCGTCTTAAGCTTAAAACGGGTTAAATCCATCTTATATAGAGCTAATGGCGCTCCATTTGCCTTCACTTGCTTTTATGAGGGAGGATTGACTCATCTTAAGCTTAACACTAGTCTTTACAGCTTAAATGAGAATTCGTGATTTCACAATAGAATTTGGAGAGGAAGAAAAAATAACATATTAAAATGGAATAATGATTTAGTTTACATAGACATATTTTGAGCCAAATTCGATCAACTTCTATTCATTTAGTTAGCAACGAAGATAATTTCAACACATAAATTAAGAACCTAATACATTAAGATGGTCACATATTATATTATCACAATCCAATACGTCCCAATTTTCCCTTACAAGACGTAACTTGCACAAATACTTGACGATTCCATGCATACTTGGTCGCTCCTCCGCAGTACGAAGACACCGCAAAGCAATGCGTGTTATCTTCAAACCATCGACAATATCGTATGACGAATCATCCATCAAATTTTTATGCACTAATGGTATTTGAGATTTACATAGAGAGGAAGAGATATATCGATCCTCTTGCTGCACCCATGCCCATCGGCTCATCACATTAGATTTAGATGTGCCTTCTCGGCCATTTGGGCATTGGTGAACCCCTTTGGTAATCAAACCCAAAAGAGTTACTCCATATTTTTTAACTGCAAGTGTCACGAAATTTACGAAGTCATTTTTTGGACTACGTAAGAAAATGCTCTTAACATTTAAAACATCGTCATCAATACATCATCATCATCATCATCATCATCATCACATCAACAACAATACTACCCAATGCCTCAAAGGCTACCACAAATTCGAGGTGGGGGTTGTTGAATGTCAACATTGCGTCGAAAAGTGCATGTTAAAATCAGTCCGGTTAGTCTCACTTACGAGTTAAGACGGAAGAAATAGTATGTACTCCACTACTCCCTCTACTCCAATCTTATTGTCCCTGTTGACTATAGTTCACATTGAAGAGATAGTAGTGAAATAGTATCATTAATGCCCTTTTGACTAATATAAACATAAAAAGTATAATGTTAAAATGGGGACTTTGATATTTTTATTTACTATATTTCCTGCTAATTCTTCCTTCTACACCGTTTTCGATGATTGGAATTAGTACGAAAGAAAAAAGGCTTTAAGGACAATTAATTTGGGATGTACAAATAAGGAAAAGGGAACGATAAATAAATAGGACATTCATTTGTTATTTCCGAGGTTATCATCATCTATCCAAAGGTGTGTTTGTTTCGCGCATGGGTATGAGTTTGGAATCTGGAATCATAACCGGGTGGCATGAGTTTGGAACTTGATTCCTCATACCATGTGTTTGTTTCATTTTAAGTTGTGTGGGGTTGGAAAATAATCAAGGTTAAATTTAATTCCAATAGGAATAAATCTCATACCCACTCCCCTACTTGGGTATGAGAAACTCATACCTTGTGAGTTTGAGGTATGAGTATAGAACCCACAATTTTGTGAAACAAACACTGGGTATTGGTTTGACTCATTCTAAACTCATATTTCATACCTTTATTTGGTGAACCAAACACGGCCTAAATGGGTATTATTTGATTGTAATAACTATAAAACAAACACATATACCTCCATAGATCTTAAACAAGAATTTGTGAGATTAAATGTATCCATACCGTCAAGGTCACTCCTGGTAAAATCATACATTGATTTAAAACCATCGTCATACTGGTCTTCGTCTCTGAAAAAGTTGTATCTTCGATTGAAGTTGAATAATCTCGGTATATAATCCTGCAAATTTTATTTTTAGTTAAAGAAAGAAAAATAAATATTGTTCTCCTTCTCTAATAGCTTTGACAAACTGTGGTTTCACTACTTCCATATATGTGCCTCGTGCATATTACATATTTTCACTTCATTGTTTGTTTTTCATTGATTCCAAAGCAGCCACAAACTAACTGTTCTCTTTGGTGCTCGATTAAGTCGAAATAAAACAAAATGACTAACTAAGCTACTCGTACTTCTTAAATTTTAAAGTATTTTTGATGCAATATGTGCTTCAATCAAGAGTGAAACCAATGTCTGAAACAATACTAAAGAGAACAAGTATACCTCGTCCAAAATTACAGAAGAAAGGTAAACCATAGCAGTTACGGAAGGGAGATCGCCATGTTTTTTATGCATGTATTCCAAAATGCACGCCAGAACAAGCGCCACCTTCATTCTTTGCAACCATGTGAAGCTATCTATTAGTCATAGTATCAATTGTCAGTCCAAGAATTAAGAAATAAAGTTGTTTAAATATAGTTATTATTGCATTAATAGTTCCAATGGTTGTTACTTCGACTCTTCACTGTTGGGACACTACCCGTGTCCACATGAGAGTACCTTATCCATATTTTAGGACAGGTTCCCGTGTTAGTCAAGTTGAGTCCGGCACTTCGATATGTACATGTGCCTACACTCGTACCCAAGCCAGAGTACCATAGATTCAAATAAATCATCTATGGATAAGCCAGAGTGCCTACACGGCTATTTTATTTTGATCATAGATTTGAGGCTAGACGACATCGAAAATTACCTTCAGCAATGAGGTTGTTTAAGCAATCTAGCGGTTTGAAATCATACACCATACCGAGCCGTTCATTGTTATCTTCAGCACAATAACCGAGCATGTTAACAAAGTAAGGGTGATATTTGAAGTTCGGATGCTCCTGTAACTTCAGTTCTTCCTGAAGAGATGAAATCCAAAATAGACATTAATAAGAGGATAAATTGATACAAAACGAGGGAAAATAAATAGAGATATGTGAAGACATGGAATCATGATGAACACAACAACAATGGAGTAGATAATCGACATTGTTGATGATGAAGCTTAAACTGATTTAGAGAGAATTGAGATGAGAGAGATTGTAGAGAGAAGATGTAAATAAAAGAAATGATCTTATTAATTTAGAAGTATGTACAAGAGTTAGTTATATACAAGCTACAATAGTAACTAACTGAACAACTAACTATGAATGTTAGTAACTATATTTCACATCCCCCCCTCAAGGTGGGTTTGCCAACTGTGGATCAAATAACAAACCCAACTTGGAAGATAAGAAAAAATGTTGTTGATGACCTAAAGGTTTTGTTAGTAAGTCAGCTAGTTGCAGGCTGGACTTCAAATGTGCAGTAGCTATAACTCCTTCTTGTACCTTCTCTCGAACATAATGGCAGTCTATATTCAAGTGTTTTGTGCGTTCATGAAAGACTGGATTTGCTGCAATGTGTTGAGCAGATTTATTATCACAGAAAAGCTGAACTGGAAGAGGAACCTGAACATCAAAGTCAGTTAGTAAACCTTGCAACCAGATTATTTCTCCTGCAGTATATGACATGGCCCTGTATTCAGACTCAGCCGATGATTTAGAAACAGTTTTCTGTTTCTTGGTCTTCCAGGAAACAAGAGCCTTGCCAATAAAGGAACACTGACCAGTAATGGACCTACAGCTGAACTGACAAGCTCCCCAATCTGCATCACAGAAGCTGGTCAGTGTGAGATCATTCTCGGCAGGATAGAACAAGGCTGCATCATTTGTTCCTTGAAGGTATCTTAAAACATGAGTAACTGCTTGAAGATGTGGTTCCCTTGGAGCACTTAAAAACTGACTAAGATGCTGAACAGAATAGGATAAGTCTGGTCTTGTCAGGTTAAGATACAACAATTTTCCAACCAACTTCCTGTAGATTTCAGGTTCCTGCAGGAGAGCCCCTTCATCAGTGCTAAGTTTGAGACCTTTAGGAAGTGGGAATTGTGCAGGTTTACAATTTGTCATACCAGCATCAAGTAATAAGTCCTTCACATATTTCCTTTGATTTAACAAAATCCCTTCTGTGGATCTTGTAACTTCAAGTCCTAGGAAATATCTTATTTCCCCCAAATCTTTTATTGTAAAGGCTTTATCTATGACTTGTTTCAAATGGGAAATATAAAGAATATCTGAGCCAGTGATCAAAAGATCATCCACATAGACAAGGACAGCAATAAAGGAATCCTTGTGCTTTCTTAAAAACAAGGAGTAATCATGTTTGGATTTCTTGAAACCTTGGGACAAAAGCAGTTTGGAGAGTTCAACATTCCATTGCCTGGAAGCTTGCTTGAGCCCATACAAAGATCTCTTCAATCTACATACTTGTCCAGGAAGAGTTTTTGAGTATCCTTCAGGAGGTTGCATGTATACCTCTTCATCTAGGAACCCATGAAGGAATGCATTATTGATGTCAATCTGATGAACAGCCCATCCTTTTGCTGCTGCAATGGATAATAAGACTCTGACAGTGGTGAACTTAGCAACCGGGGAAAAAGTATGTTTAAAATCTTTCCCTTCAACCTGATTGTAGCCTTTGGCTACTAAACGTGCCTTGTACCTCTCAATTGTACCATCTTGCTTAAATTTGCTTTTGTAGACCCATTTGGAACCAATGGCTTTAAAACCAAGAGGTAAATGAGTAATTTCCCAAGTACCATTTGCTTCCAAGGCAGTCAATTCTTGTTGCATTGCCTTGATCCAATTTGGATCTGACTTAGCTTGATGATAGCTGGATGGCTCATGCACAGAAAGAACATTGTTCACAGATGCAGTTAGTTCAGATGGATATGTAGTAACATCAAAAACAGAGAATGAGGTTGCAGCAGGCTTCAATGTAGGGCAAATGTAATCCTGCAAACCACTAGGAGGTTTAGGCACTCGACTAGACCTTCTGGAAGTAGCAGCCTGAGTGTCTACAACTGAATGTGAAGTATCAGAAGTAGGGATAGGAGCCTCTGAGAAATTATGAGGTTCAGGAATTGTATTATGAACCTCAATTTCAGTTGAAAAAATATCAGGAATAGGAGTAGTATCAGCATAGGAATGATTATTGATTAAACCCTCATTAGGAAACTCAGGTTGAAAAACATTTGAGATATTCTGAAGAGATGTATCAGTTTTGTATGGAAAAACAGTTTCATTGAATATGACATCTCTACTGACAATAATTTTGTGTGTCTCTAAATCATACAATTTGTAACCTTTCTGCCCAAAAGGATACCCAACAAAGACACATCTTCTAGCTTTAGGATCAAATTTGTCCCTATATCTAGAAGATACAAGAGCAAAACATAAACATCCCAATACTTTCAACTCATTATATTGGGCTTCCCTTTTCAACAATGCCTCAAAAGGTGTTTTCCACCCAAGGATAGTAGATGGTAACTTATTAATCACATGTGTTGCTGCTAGCAAGCACTCACCCCAAAACTTCTTTGGTAAACCATCATATAACCTCATGGCTCTAGCAGTTTCAACTAGGTGCCTGTGCTTACGTTCCACCCTACCATTCTGTTGAGGTACACCAGGAATACTCCTTTGATGAATGATGCCTTTACTAGCAAACAACTTGGAGCAAACATCTTGGACTATCTCAGTCTCATTGTCACTTCTTACTGTCTTGACAGTAGAGTTATATTGGGTGTTCACTTGAAACAGAAAGTTTTCAATAACATTGGGAACAAGCTCTTTAGACTTTAATAAAAAAGTCCAAGTGACTCTAGTGTTGTCATCTACTATGGTTAAGAAATAGTGTGCACCAGTGATAGTAGCAACCTTATATGGACCCCATAGATCAATGTGAACGAGATCAAAAGGATAAACAGCTTTAGTATGATCCCTTTCAAAAGTTAATCTATGCATTTTAGCCATAATGCAAGTTTCACAAGTAAAATCCTTGAAATTCACTTTATTTATTTCAGGAATATGCTTCATCTTTACAAGAGAGGTATGACCAAGACGAGCATGAAACAATTCAACCTTACTGTGTGCATTACACCTTTCAGTGGAAGAACATATGAAACTATGACTAGGATATGGCAAACAATCAACATTATTAATGACTCTACTAGTACTAGATATTGAGTCATTTGATGCAGCCTGATGCTGAACAGAGTGGCTGATCTTATAGAGTCCTCCTTCCTTTGGACATATGGCCACAACCTGTTTATCCAGGTCCTGTATAACACACTTTGTGTTATCAAAAACTGTTGTCATACCAGAATGACTGGACAACTTTCCTATGGATAACAGATTATACTTGAAATCTGGAACAAATAAGACTTCAGTAAGAAAAATCCTTGAATTTAGTTGAATGTCACCAGCATACTCAACTAATTTCGTATTCCCATCAGGCAGGCCAATTAAAATGGGTTTAGACAATAGCCTTAAGGTGATGAACAATTGTTTTTGTGCAGTCATATGATCAGTAGCACCTGTGTCAAGGATCCAATCTACTTGTGCAGGATTAAAAGAATTTGAAATCACATTAGTAGCCAGGATTATACCTGCAAAATTGACAGATGCAGGTGAATAATTCAGGTGCCCATCAGGATTATTGGAAATAGCCTGCATAACCTGCTGATATATTGCTGTAACAAGAGCTTGATCCACCTTAGGTTGGTCTTGTCCCTTCACAGAATGACTACCCATAAATGCTCCTCTGTCTGTTGTTTCAGGATTGAAATCAATGGGAGTTTCAGCATACATATTTACTGCATTTGCAGCAAACTTCTGAGGATTATACTTCTGAGCACCATTAAGAGAATTAGCTTTTCTTGCCTGGTAGCTGGCTCTCATCTCAGGATGTAACACAAAACAAGTTTCATCAGTATGTCCCCCTTTGCCACAAGAATGGCACCAGCGTTCATTAAACTTTGGCCTCTTGTTAGCATCTCTTTTCCAGGTGTTCCAGGGGCTTTGATTGCCTTGATTCCAGTGACTTGCACCACCACCATTCCTTGCAATCTGTGGTTTCATTACAGCTAAAGCACTAGCATCTTGACCAGTTTGCAAGATCTGTGATATGTTCTTTTGGCTCTCTACTTGTTGTATAATGGAGTATGCCTTGTTGATGTTAGGTATAGGATCCATGGACAAAATATTTGTCCTTAAATGTTCATAAGAGCTATTAAGTCCCATCAGAAAAGTGATCAATTTCTCCCTAGAAGCTGATTCCATGACTTTTTTAAGAATATTACATGTGCATTTACTCAAAGCACCACAATTACAATCAGGAAATTCCTCAATTTCATCAATGTCATCCCATCTTCTCTTCAATTTAGTAAAATACTCAGCAATAGAATCATTTTCTTGCGATATATTCTTCAATTCCTTCTTTAATTGAAAGAGTAAAGGTCCATTAGATTGACCATACCTTTCACGAATCTCCATCCACAACAAAGAAGCAGATTTGGCAGACATATATGCCTCCTTAATTCCCGGAATAATCGTGTTCACAATCCAGCATCGCACCATAGCATCACATCTTAACCATTGCGGAAGTCGTGTTGAATTTGCAGCAGGTTTCGCTATTGTTCCATCAACGAAACCTTGCTTATTCTTCGATCCGAGTGCAAGAATTATACCTTTGCTCCAATGTTGATAATTTTGTCCATTAAAAGCAGTTTCAAGCAATTTCATGCCGGAATAATCAGATTGAGAAAGGAACAGAGGATCATCGTAAGAATTACTGTACGCTGTTTCGCTGTTTTCTGGCATTTTGATTTGATTTGATTTTGACCTAATTTGCGTCAATGTGAACAAGAAACACTAATCAAGATGAAAAAATTGATATTCGAAGATTCGATTGATCGATTTCAAGAGAAATAACGAGGAAATCGCAAAAGAAATCAAGGAAATTGAAAAATCCTAATTTTTAGGGTTTTGTTTTTGAGGAATTAAAAAAAAATCGACTTGAATTCAAGAAATAAAGAGACAGGAACTAATCATGCTCTGATACCATGTGAAGACATGGAATCATGATGAACACAACAACAATGGAGTAGATAATCGACATTGTTGATGATGAAGCTTAAACTGATTTAGAGAGAATTGAGATGAGAGAGATTGTAGAGAGAAGATGTAAATAAAAGAAATGATCTTATTAATTTAGAAGTATGTACAAGAGTTAGTTATATACAAGCTACAATAGTAACTAACTGAACAACTAACTATGAATGTTAGTAACTATATTTCACAAGATAACATAAAAATGACTGTAAATGATGTACAATTGTACATACACGTAATGTACACAATGAGTTCTCCTTGTGTTCATCGTAAGTATAGTAACGACTCTCTGCTTGTATAATCAATTCCTTCACGACAACATCTCGAACTGGTGAAACAAATGAACTGGGTTGATGAAGTTTTCCACGATATATTTTGAACTTCTTTGCTCTTATTAATAAACGATCATCACTGAAGTAATTAGTACACGCTCTTAAATCTTCAAAACACATCTTCTGAAGTGGCATCCTTTGTTGTTCTAACTTTGCTTGATGAAGGAATTTTTCTTCATCTGAAAAGAGACCAGAAAAATTATTGCCAGTTTCGCCAAAAATAAGTTCAGGTTAGCAGATACACATATTCAGCTGACGAAAACAAAACAAGTTAGCAGAAATAAAAGACGATGTTTTTTTGTGAGCGACTCCAATTAAGAAAAGGAATTCCGAATATAACCTTGAAAGGATGCTCTCTGTTGAGAAGAATGAGGGTATACAGAAATTTTTAGCTCGCAAGTCTTTGAAAACCTCGGAATCAACATCAATTTTTCTTTGAACCTTAGATCATCCCTAGAATCAGCTGGGAGTAGCTCAACCAGGAAAGTACTCAAAGCACCTCCATGCTCAAGTAAATAATTTATGAGATTGAATTCCGCTTGGTGAGACTCGCAATCCCTCACTTCAACATGGCGAAGGTTTGACACCAAACAAACGGGGACGCAGCTTGGTTGAATCCAAACTGAATCCATTCTGAACTGAGCATCCTTGCCCTTGAAATCCTATATTGAGTGAGATTACCACAATGACAATAAGCAGCACAGTCGTCAGATGAATTTGAGAGGGTCGATACTAAATTATTCTTGTATGTGCTTCAACTTGAGATCTAGCTAGAGCATAAAAACAAACTATAGAATTTAGCCCCCGGTTCCGGGACCCTTTTAAACTTGGTATTAGACGGCCTTAATTACATGAAGTAATGAATTTAAAAACAAACCTTGCCTATGACTAGAACTTCAAGGTTTGGTGAAGATTCCAACAGTTTTGGGATAACATCCCATGAAGAGTAGTTGAGAAAGCATAGCTTCAACTGATATAAAGCCGGGAACTGAGGGAGCTTACCGCTGCCACTGCCGTTACAGTATATGCTAAGAGTCTGCAACCAAATGAGAAGAAAAATCATCAAATTAAGTATCAGGAAATTCTTGTTAAAGAAAAAAAAGGCGGTTGTGTGCTTCAATCTTACATACATCCATTGTATGAGCCTTCAAATTCAAGACCTTGACATGAGAGATCCTATGCAAAAACTTTGAAACCCGGCGAATATGAGTATGTAGCTTTGGAAATTTTCTAACAAAGGGAACTCCAATGTCAAGTTTTGCATTGACAAGGCAATTACTCGTAGTTTTTATGACATGATCTTGGAATGATTCATCCACAACCAGGAGTTCCTCCAAGATTGGTGCATTGATTAAGAATTTATTTGACGATTCTACTGATCGAAATTTCATTTGCAACCGTTTCAAGGAAGGGGCTACAATGTTACAAAAAAACTTAGTTTTCCTTAAAAAACCGCCAAAATAGGCTTCCTCTAGCTGTGGGGAAGCTCGAAAGAGAGCGCTGAGTAACAGCCATTTATGATCGATCCCATCCATCCAAAAATGAAAAATCTTCAAATTGGGTAGGAAGAGACGGGGTCTGGATAAAATAGACCTCAATGGACGGTTATTGTCAAAGTATAATTTAAGAACTTGCAATGACGAACTGTTGAAAGTATCAAACGGAAAGAATACGCCAGATAACGATACGCAAATGGATTGATTCAAGTGAAGTTGTATCTCTTTTGCTTGCTTTTTGCTAACAATGTCATCAAGCCAACCAAGAACGGGATTAACGCCCCGTTCATGAAAGGGATACATCTTTAGGCAAAAGCTGTCAACTTGGGGTACCTTAATAAGTTTGAGAACTGTATCGACAAAGCGTGCAAAAGGCAAAACTCCATCAGGCACATCGACACCATTATAACTAACATTATCCTGGTTACTCGAGGAAACATTATCATCTAATAGTATAGACTTCTGAGCATAACACCATAACAATTTCCATCTCTTAGATAATATGCTAGTCAAAACAGCATCTTTTGTAGGAAGAAAAGAAATAATACCAATAAGTAAATCATCTGTCAATATTTCAAACAAATCCTCCATAGCTTTTTTTCAGGAATTTTGTTAAATCATGCAAACGGGTCTGGAACGCACCTAAATGGATGAGAGAGCCCGCTTTATAAACCCAGGGAGTTTCCACTCTAACAGACCCCTAGGCCTTAGCTCATAAGTTATAATAGTAAACTCTCCCGTCTTTTATCAACGTGGAAAAACACTCACAAGTTTGGATACTATTAGGATACAATTTGGGATTAGGAATGAATCCCCCTAACCATAATTAGGAAACAGAATTATTATAAATAATAATAATAATTATTATTATTATTATAGTAGGTTTATAACTACTATTTTGGAAATAAATAAATAAAAGGAAGATGGAAATAAATAAACAGAGAGGATGAAATATTTGATAATGATTTTATATTCTAAGTGAAAATGATTTACCTCCAATTCCATTGATACGGTTTTACCTCAGGGTTTCAACCATGGCGGCTTTAAGCATGATCATATATTCATATGTCCCCAAAATCCCAATTAACGTGGAATCTATATGGATGGATATAAAGTGGAGCAATTACACAATATTATTGCACAAAAAAAGGAATTTTTGCAATTGGTTTTCTACTATCCTCCATAAAATAGTTAGAAACCAACTAGTTTACTGTAAAATTAGTTGAAATACTAGTTTTTTACTTCTATTTTCAAAATTATTATCATCATATCAATACATATACCTTATTCTGGTCAATTGTTATTCTAATTCTTTTTTAGATGTATCAGTTAATTGTTGTCCATTCTAATTTGGAAGGATACACAAATGTTATCTCACTCTTTTCTTGATATTTGTAACAAAATGAAAGGGCAACAATAGACCGAACGAAAGGAGTATATTCTATATAATACGGAAAAAATTTAAAACTTTTAAAATAATCAAACAATTTTCGTTAAACTGATAATCAAACAGTTTTCTTATGTAAATAATAGCTGTGATATTAAAATATAACATAGTATATTTTTTTCGTAATCTTGCAAGATCTTATTATATACTTTTCTAAAACTAAAAAAGATGATGTGTACGCTCTAGAATCGTTTGATTCAAGAGTAACCGAAAGAACACTGAACGTAATAGTATTAACCTAGGATATCTTGAAAGTAATAATATTAACAATGCGAGCAGTGAACATGTCTCATAATTTGTTGATAAATTTTACATCTCATCATGATTTCAGTATAAATAAATAATATAATAGAACAATACATTATAATAATTCGTAAATGTATGTATTAAGGAAGTCTAACATAATAATATGTCATATAAAATAAAATTTAAATGATAAATAGAGGTAATTCGAGAAGACACCAAACTTAGTATAAAAGATAATGTCACCGCAGTATGCCAGTATGTATATATATTATATATATGCTGCCAATTCAACATGTATTTCCTCCCACAAAATAAAAGAGAGAAAGGAGGATAGCGAATTGGCAGTAAGAAAACATTTAAAATACAATGTAGAAGTTATTGCAACTTTGCAAGCATAAATTCGCACAAAGCAAGAAATAAAACTTAATTAGCGGACTTTGAAGTTCTTGCCAGCAAAAGCTTGCCCAAACTGCCAACCAGAGGATGCAACATTCAACGAAGTCGAGGTGCGACCGTCGCTGGTGGTGACTCGAAACGAGAGAGCTTGGCCAACCAAGACGACGTTGGACTGCCAATTTTGTCCCCAATTGCGACTCATGGTTAACCAATTTGTTTTCGTACCCTTGATTTGAACACGTATAATATCACCAGCTCCAGCCACGTTTGTAATTACTACCAAGTTAAAGTACCGTGAACCGTTGATTGTGAATCTAATTCCACCACTTTTTTTACATGGTACCCTGTTTTTACAACAATAAAAACATATCAGTGACACCCAGAACTCGTCTTACAAACCTGTGTGCACTGAGGGCACACATTAATAACTTAAATGTGGATATATTCGCAAGATATTCTCAGTAATTAAGATAGAAATGAGTTTATACTTATGCGAATATCTTGTGAATGTTTCCACATTTAGGTTATAAAAGTGCGTTCTTAAGGCGTACATTAGAAAACCGATATAATAAATATTATGTATCCACAATTTAGGTAGGAAAACAAAGGCCAATTCCACTCACCGGCGGTATTGAATAGGAATAATTCCAGCTTTATATTTTGCAAGCTTAAGGAAGGCAGGTTGAGCGAGGTCAAAATGTTGACGAGGCGGGTTGCACCACCCGCCATCGTCGTTAGACTGAGCGTAGTTAGGAGGACAGAAGTTTGTTGCAGTTACAAGAATAGTTGGGCTCCCAGGAGTGCACCATTCGGGAACGTTGACACACTTCATCTCGAAACAAGCACCGCATGATAGACCGCTGTTAAACAATGCTGTGCTTAACGCTGCTGTGTTCGTTCCGTATCCTGAGTTGTATAAGTTTCCGTAACCACATGCTCCTCCTATATTGTAAAACCAAGTGATTATTACAAAATATTTAATTAAAACCGTTTTACATAAGCATTATTGTAAAACCAAGTGATTACTTACCTAAAATTCCTACTAAAATAAATTCCACTAATCACGACTTTTTATAATAAGGACATTAATGTCTTTTGTATTTTACAATGTGATATTGTAAGACCGTTTTACAAGAGACTTAAACAGTCTATGAAGGTGACTAAAAGAGCACATACCCATAGTTCCAGAAGCGTCGCCACCACCGTAGAAAGTAGCATGGGCGCCTTGCCATGGACCAGGTTGGTAAGTCCCGGGGATTCGACCATATACGGTAATGAACAAGGCATCAAATAATATGAAGTATAGTACATTATTAAAAACTCCCATTTTGCCTATATTAATGTCTTCAACACAAACTTAAACACACTTTTATATATATAATATATAAAACAAAAAAGAGAAAGTGAAACAAAAGATAGTTGAAAATGAGGAGTATTGAGTTTAGAATGTAAGAAGGGTGGAGTATTTAGAGAGATCTTTGGTTGCTATTTATATATGTTGTGTGCTTTGACATGGATGATCACAAGTCACAACTCACATGATAGTTTTTTGTGAAGTCAACTAAATGGGTTTGGGGATTACTTAATTTCAAGTTGACTATGTGGATATATAGAATAAATTTAAATCAATCAAAATAACTAATTTAGTGTTATGATTAGTCAAAGAACAATGCTAGGACGCCATATGATCATTGATCAACCTCTCACAAGTTAGGCTTTTTTATCTATGTATTTTATCATACCATTTGGTCTGAATTCGTGTCGGGAAGGATCAGTAAGGTGGTAACACTCTTCTTCATAAGTTTTAACAATTATTTATAGTTGATATAACTGTAATCTGTTCATGGGTTCATATGTCGTTATATAGGGTTTATCATTCTAATGCACTCTATATGTTATACGTGACTAAGTGAGAGGGTGGTAGCGAGATTTGGTACCACGTGGTGTAGCCGTGCGGTATGTAACATAATCTCATTATCCCCTTTTTCTAAAAAAATTCCCCCTTATATGTGTTTTTGCCCTTTTCCCGATAATCTCTGTTATGACATAAAAAAAATAGTTTTCAATTTTATTTGTAAGAAAGATATCTCTTAAGCAAGAAAATATGAAATTTAATTTCTACTATTAGGTTATTTGTAAAAAATAATCAGAAAATTGTAAGTACATTTTATTAAATTTTTCCCATATAGTATTAAGAATGGCAGCGAAAGTATTCTAAAAGATATAAATGTCACAAATATAAAGAGAATTATTTTTTTTAAAATCATTTTTACCAAATCATTTGTCTATCTGATTTGTTACTCTTAGGTTTGGGGGCCTAAAACGCTTCCCTTATTTTGATAGGGAGACATGTTATATATATGTGTGTGTTTAGAATGGCAAGATTGACAACCAAGAAAAAGTACTCGTAAGAGATTCAAATATATGAAATGTCCATTATATTTTAGTGTAAGGATTTACTAAATCGATTGGGTTTAAACAAGATGTTAAAACTTCACGTATTTTAAAACAAACGATTTGATGTTGACGAAACTTGAATACAATCATTATATAGATACAACCCGAAAGAAACTTCACTCAACATTCGAACTAGTTGATGGCTTAAGAACTGATAAGTGATTTCTACGATAAGTTTGGCATTTAATTACCAAATCGTACGTACTCGTATTCTCGTATACATATAATTTCTTATAAGGACACTTGATTATATATCATAATTTAAAGGTGAAAACATGAAGCAAATTATATGCAAGAAAACAATATGAACAGAAAGCATGCATGCATGTTCCTCTCACATGGACGCTAATTAATCGGGTTAATTGGCGGCTTATTAGCTTCTTTCAATTAAGCTTTGCTAAACATGGCCACATGTAAACAATGAATGGCTTCACTTGATTGACGATCGTACAAATTATTTGTACGAGTAACGTAACAAGATTGTCCATTATGCCTTTTTTGTTATTATTAATCCGTCTTCCCATCATTATTCATTATTGTGAAATCAGTAGGTTTCATCTAAAATGGGACATATCCGTCTTCAATAATTCCCTCTAATAAAGAGGCAATTGAGAAGGCAGATGAGAAACTAAATGGATCTCCACTTGTCCTCCTACTCAACTTATTGTGAGAAAGGATCTGACTCGTTTTCATTGAAGACGGATATGTCCCGTGTCCCGTCTTCAATGAGAACTTGTTTTATTTTATAAAATAAAGATTATAGTATGGATTTAACGTGTTAATGAAGATATCAAAGTCAAATGTTCCACTTGCTAGTACTTTCGTCAATCATTAATGCACTTATTGTAAAGATTCCTGTTAATCATTATGATAAGTGGTTGTGCTTGTATTAGAGGGTAAAACAAGTGATTATTGCAAGTACTCTAATAATGATTCTGTGGACTATCTTCATCTTTCATACATCCAAGTAGACCCCCGGCAAAACTGATCCTGATCGAATCACCTGACGCCCGAACTCAAGACCCGAGTTTAATTGAAATTCCGAATTAACCTGGCCCAAATGTTTATTGTTGCACACCAAAGTTTTGTTCTTTTATGATATTCTATGAACTAAATTGGATTATAAAACTTAAACTAAACTAATTGAATGACGAAGGAAAAAACTACGGAACATAAACAGAATTTAATTAAAACTTAACATAATTTACTACGAAGTATATCTAACTAAACGAGCGGGTTTAACCTGATTTTCAAAAATTAGATTTCAAAAATTAGAAGCACCAAATTGATAACTGGACTAAAAGCCAAACGAAATTGATATCAAGTAAAAACAAACAAGGGCCTAAGCCCTAAGTAGTGAGGTTAGTGGGCTTTAAACATTTCGTTTAGATCCATTTGTAGCCCATCTCTATGGCGTGCAAAAGCCCAGCGGACTACCGAGTAGGTAATATGAACACCAATAATGTCCTAGGTAGCACCAAAACGGATACGGACACGGACACGGACACGGACACGGACACGTGATACGGCATCTCGTGAAATTTAGGACATGAGACACGGCATTTAAATTTAATAAAATATATATTTATAGTTATAAATAATGTACGATTTTATTTTTGTATTAGTATTTGATATTAAATGTAAATAATTGAAGGTAAATTTGACTTTGACTATAATTTATTCTCATTTCCCACCCAAAATCATTTTCTAATCGATCTCTTTTAATCTTTCAACCTCTCATTCCTTATTTATAAGCGTTCGTATGTCCGATACGGTGTCCGACACGGGACGGCTAAATAGGAGAAGTGTCTGTACTACCTAGATAATGTCACATTGTGTACCTTGTCGTCCGTTGTCATATCTATACGACTATACTACGGGAGTACGGGGTACTTGAATTAGAACAATCTGTGACAATTGACAAATATTTGGATTGGACTAATTTCTAAGGGCCCTTTTTCAATCAAGCAACATGAACGTCATTCTTCTCGAATTCAATTCGTCAGACGGACGGACCATCAATGTTTTTCAAACACGCCAAATAACAGTTCAATTTCGCCTTACAATCCAGGCCACACAACCATGAATTCTGATACCGAACACGACAATGGTGAAGTTAGAGAGGGGCTAGCAGGGACTTTCGCCCCCCGATGCAGATAAAAACTTCAAAGTTAACTTACAATTTTTCATTTTTTTAAAAAATTTTCATTATAGCATCACCCATTTGGCTTCGATGAAATTTTTAGCTCACGCTAAATTTAAATCCTAACTTCGCCAATGGAAAAGGAAATTAAAGAAGTGAGGGGAAGTGATTAATGTGTTAGGAAAATGATATATACAGCCCAGTGAGCTGTATGTAAGGTATAAAAGAGGAAATAAAAGCTTAAAACAAGTATTAATGACATCAATATACGCGTACTTTTGTCATAAATTCCAACTTTAATTCTACTTAAGGAAATATATTAAATTCTTATTTACAACCCTATGGGGTGATTTTGTATGTCAGTATGACTATATTTTTTCTTCAGCATGTCAAACGGGTCAAATACTACCATGGTGATAATAAAGAAAAAATATTTGGTATTTTCTAGGTCGCAAGTGGGGTGATTTTGTATGTATTTTACCCGTCTTAAGTAAGGGTGTTCAAAAAGTGGTCTAGACCAGAAAACCGGACCGACCTAGAAATATGGTGACTGGTTTCCGATCCGGTCCGGACCTCCTGTCCACACTTAAAAAAATCAATTTTCTCTTTAAAAGTAGAACCAGTCCGCTCCAGTAAAAACCCGGGAAAAATCGGACTTTAAGGGTACCGGTCCGGGTCCCCTCTTAATCGGTATGATCTCCGGTCTTGGGATAAGTGCTTATTTATCCGGTCCGCGGGTTTATCTTGTCGGTCCAGTCCGGTCCACACTTAAAAAAAATCAATTATCCCAATAAAAGTGGAACCGGTCCAGTCCAAACCCGAGAAAAAACCGACTTAAAGAGTTTTGGTCTGGGTCCCCTCTTAATCGGTCTGGTCTAGGATAAGTGGTTATCCGGTCTGCGAGTTTATCTGGTCCAGTCCGGTTCGGTCCGATTTTGGACCGATGAACACCCCTAGTCTTAAGCTTAAGACGAATAGTGTTCGTAATCTTAATGAGAATTTGTGTTTTTTCTTTTATATATTGCAAGGAATCGTGAATATTTTCTTCAATAATGAATAATGTAAAAAAAAAACAAATGGTGTGTTTTGGATAAGGATGACAATTTTGGCCCAAATTGAACTTAAACTAAATCGACCAGAAGGAAAAACTTTGATGTGAACCCAACTTTTGAATCCCATACCCGGTTCACTATTTAAAAACATGTATCCAAATTGCAAATCCACTATTCGAAAACCGAACCGACAAGAAAGTTGTATCACGTATATAAAAAATAATCCTATAATACTACTAACAAATAGCTATCGGTAAGTAGGGTCGTATCCACAAACAGATGGTCGAATAAAGCTAATTACTATGGAGGATTGATTGATTGTAAATAATTAGGGCTACGGTTTGATTGATTGTTGCTTCAAAACTCCAATGTAATGTTAATAGATGAGATTAATAAAGGAAGTTTAGGGTAATGAGGTTCATTATGAACTTAAATCGAGGAAGAACAAAATAATAACTAAGTCAATTATTAGTTAAACTATTTATGTAATAAACACACTCGGTGTGCGATCACTATAAAACGGATCATCCAACCTTATACTTGGAAGTCTACCCTTAACCAGGCGGCGGTCTTTCTCGGGTCCTAGGTTCCTAATAATCAACTAGTTCAACTACATCTCAAGCTAATGAGGACATTGGAAAACAAGTACTCCCTCCGTCCCGGTCATTTGTTTACCTTTGCTTTTGGCACAATTATTAAGAAAATGGTAGGGGACCATTTGTGGTGGTCATTGGTGGATGACAAGTGGACAATAGTCCCATTGGCACATCAATTTACTCATAGAAAACATTCTCAATATAGAAAGGTAAACAAATGAATGAGACACCCTAAAATGGAAATGGTAAACAAATGACCGGGATGGAGGGAGTAATAAATTAAAGGGTTTTTTGCTTTTTACCACCTAATGTGTTAAAAAATTTACAAATTACCACCTATTGAGTCCATTTTTACAAATAATCACCTTAAATTGAGGAAAATCCTTACAATCCACACCTATTTTGTATTATCTTGACGGTTCTTGTTAATTATCGTCTCGGTTACGTTTTATCGTCAAACGATTATTTTAATTGACCAAATTACCCTTCATTTATCATTTATCACTCACTTCTCATTTATCAATTATCATCTACCCCATATTTATCAGTTTTACACTTTCCCCAAATTATAATTTCTGATGAACCCTATTTTCCTTATTCACTCAACCATCTTCCCCTTTACTTTGATTTTTTGTCAATTTGTTCTGCACATTCAAGGTAGACGACTACTGCAATCGTGATTCAAATTTCAGGTAATTTTCTTCTCATTCTAATTAATATTGAACTAATATGATGAATACTGCTATTTTCCCTAATTTCTAAATGTTAAGCGTACTTTTCCAAAGAGGCAGCAAAGTGTATTGTGAGTGTATGTGTGTTAATGGCAACTTGACGAGATTATTGCAGAGAAGCAGACTAGGAAGGAAGGATGGAATGATGGATGGAAAATTATGCTTAACATTTAGAAATTAGGGAAAATAGCAGTATTCATCATATTAGTTCAATATTAATTAGAATGAGAAGAAAATTACCTGAAATTTGAATCACGATTGCAGTAGTCGTCTACCTTAAATGTGCAGAACAAATTGACAGAAAATCAAAGTAAAGGGGAAGCGATGGTTGAGTGAATAAGGAAATTAGGGTTCATCAGAAATTATAATTTGGGGAAAGTGTAAAACTGATAAATATGGGGTAGATGATAATTGATAAATGAGAAGTGAGTGATAAATGATAAATGAAGGGTAATTTGGTCAATTAAAATAATCGTTTGACGATAAAACGTAACCGAGACGATAATTAACAAGAACCGTCAAGATAATACAAAATAGGTGTGGATTGTAAGGATTTTCCTCAATTTAAGGTGGTTATTTGTAAAAATGGACTCAATAGGTGGTAATTTGTAAATTTTTGAACACATTAGGGGGTAAAAAGTAAAAAACCCTAAATTAAATTAACAATTAACTAAGCATAACTATAAAGTATAAATTAAACCCCCCCGATTAGCTAACATAAATTCCCCTAATCCTCGATGAAAATTAACGAAAATGGAATCAGGAATCCGGACTCAGCTCCTATGTTACACGCATATGTATCTTATATGTCAGATGAAGAGATAGTGGAACACAAGATGAAACACGAAAATGAAATCAGAAATCCGGACTCATATGTTACACGCATATGTATCTTGCCAATTATAACTCTTAAATGTACCAATTCTTGTAGAGAGCACCATGATCTTACTAGTGAGACGATATATTGGTATGGAATAAAGAAATAATAAAGTAAGGAGTACATAAACTGAATGATGCCTAGAGTTGGTGGAGAATTTGGAAGGATTAGTAGTAAAAGCATGGGAAGGAATGAAAAAGTGAAAGAAGAGAACACATGCAAATGGAGTTATATGAAGAAGACAGAGTATATAGGAACTGGACAAACAGATAGAACAAGAAAAATATGACAATTATACTTAGGTTAAGGGAATCCATGTTGGAATGATATCTGACTATCCAACATTATCATCTTATTGTCATTGTTTTCAGAGAGAATCGAATTTAAAATGTTTTATTTAAGAATATATACAAATTAGAGGGTGACCAAGAGAATAATGCATGCATTACTTTTATATAGTTTTATTTTAAGTGTTAGAATCGTATATAGGCCTGCGTTGCGCCCGTCGAGTAGGAGAGATTGTCCATTTTATAAGTTCAAGGAGGTTCCGTTCAAAAACCAATTGATAATGAAAGGAGTAGTACAATTCATTGATTTATAAAGTACCTCACTCTACCTCTTCTATTTCTCCAATGTAAGATAACCTAGACAATAACTCTCTCATATTCTTCCAACATAGAAGACCTAGCTACATGTAATATCTTCACATTAAGGCATAGCTTATTTGCTAAAATTATAGGTGAAATGGTGTTACTTATGACTTGGGTTTAGAACCTACACCATTGCATTTGTGCTCTTGGCTCCGTGTAGGCTAAAAATGTACTCCCTCCGTTCCGGTTTTGTACTGTAATCGTTGCTTTTGGTACGATTAAGAAAAAAGTAAGGTGTCATATGTGGTTATATTTAGTAAATGGCAAGTGGACAATAGTCTCATTGGGAGATCAATACTCATTAAATATGAATCCGTTTTTAAAATAATGCTGAAAAAATAAAAATTTATCGTTTTGGGTTGGTCTAAAAACTATTTATCGTTTTGGTGTCCACGTAGGCTCGGGATTTGCGAGTCAATATCGAGGCAAAGACACGCCATTGCCAATGGCGTGTCTTCAATGAACATATGAGGCTTAATTCAACAAAATGTTAACACAGAGACACGCCATTACGAATGGCGTGTTTCCTTCAATAGACACGCCATTGCGAATGGCGTGTCTATTCAGATAAATTTTTAGACTCAAGGCAGAAACATTTGAAAAAATCTGCCTATTAGACACGCCATTCGCATTGGCGTGTCTATAGATGGAGACACGCCAATCCGAATGGCGTGTCTTTAACATTGATGTTTTTTGAAAATACAGAAGGTGTTGCCATATGACATTAGTTAGACACGCCATTAGGATTGGCGTGTCTATTGATGGAGACACGCCATTGCCAATGGCGTGTCTTGGCAGTGGTATTTTTTTTTTTTAAAGTTTTGACACCTAGTTACTCACTCTATTCAACAATAAAAGATTACGCAATTTTGACAAAGAAAACATTGTTTTTATAAGATTTAAAATAGTTTTCATACACATAGAAGCGGCACAAGGGGTTTCGAGCTTAGTCTAGTTACTAAAATATCGATTACACGTCCTAAAAAATATTAAAACTGCTTCATGTCTTCTTTTTCCCACGAAGACGAGACCAAATCTTTTTTGCCTTTGAAGGCTCCGGGGTTCCTTGTTCATTGATTGGCGACATTGAAGTATTGGTGCGCCTTGACCGTCGCCTGAACACTTGCAAGGTCTCATCGTCTTCCGCTGTTGACTCTTGCATTGTCGAACCATCTCCCCTTTCTTCATGTTGTTCCTCCACTTGGGTTTCTTGCGTCGGTTGGTGAAATTGTTGAAGAAGATGTGAATACCCAACATGTTCAAGAGATTGGGAAGTGTTGTCCCGGATGTTAGACATGATGTTACGGTAATGAGGGGGCACCTCTTGAGGCATCGCTTGTATCTCCGTATTGCATGTCCTATGGACTTCGGCAAACCCATGAGCCTGAAAAAAATTGTCAGTGTTAAAAAATAATAATTTATGAAAGATTTTAAATATTAATAACGATTCATATTAGTAAAACTTACAAGATAAGCAGTGGCTCCTAACGGTGCTTGGTAAGCTTGTTGGAAGGTAGGACTGATGAATCGGCGAGTTCGATCCCGGTACCAAACCATGTAAGGGTCATTGTAGCCCATGTCACTGTTATCCTCAACACCAATGAACCTAAATTGGTACCTCCTAAACCACATAGCTAGGTATGCTGAATGATATTCCGCCCAATTCCTTGAATGAGCACCCCTTTTATCCATTTTATGCAACTTGGGTTCGGTATCAGCAGGTTCAGGGATATTTTGTTTCCACCCAAATTGACGAGCGACCCTATTAGGCAAATGCCACTCAACAATATCGAAACAAATCATAGGGGATACCACACACCACTCACCCGAGTCATTATAACAAGCTTCAGGCAAAAAAGAGAAGATGGCTTGGGGGTAAGGTTGCCATACAAATTGATCGGGACGCATGTTATCTAAAGCATCCCTATACCCGAGTAGAGTGGTTATGGTTGTGCCTTGAGGCCTCCTACGATGCACGCTCAACCACCTACGACCCAACGAATCAACTCGTAGTTGATGTTGTGAACCTAATGGATATGGTCCTTGAATAAGGGGTGGGTTTTCGGGGCCCGTGACTATAGGTCGAGCAATCGTAATCCGCTCCCATGCCCACAGTTGTAATAAAATAAGAGGGCCTCCTATATCTCTTGCCTTCATGTTGCTTTACCTACATAAGTTACGATATAGAGTGGCAAGAACCGCACTACCCCAAGAGAAATCATCAATGGCATCTAAATCTCTCAACAAAGGCAAATATACAACTTGAATATCATTGCCACTCTTGTCCGGGAACATCACAGTTGCCATTAAAATAAGCAAATAAGCTCTTACATATTGATGTAGAACTTGTTCGTTTGCTTGTTCCGGAAGACCACTAAAATGTTCTGTCAACCAACCAATCCTCAAAGAAGCCCCTTTAAGATCCTCTTCCCCCGGTGTTCGACCTAACAGTTCATATATCAATGCTCTCCAATTACACGCGGATGTCCCAGTAACAACATCTCCTCTAATCCGTAATCCCAACAACACTTGGACATCTTGCAATGTCACAGTAGCCTCACCAACGGTCAAATGAAAGGTATGGGTCTCTGGTCTCCATCTCTCAACCAAAGCAGTTATGAAATCTACATTAAATTTTAAACCTACTACCCTATGGATAAAGTAAAACTGAGACTCCCTAATGAAGTCAACTACACGATCACTTACCAAAAACCCCTTGTGCATAGCTAAGTGTGACCTACATCTGAGGGAACCCTTGTCGTCCCCGTCCCATATTGCCTTGCTCCGGTGGGTTTCTTGTTGTTTGAGAACTTCCGGGTTGACTGGTCCTGGTTGCAGACGGTACTCCATTGATCCTGCACATGTAAAATAATTGTTAGTTTAACATAAATAATACAATTGTTAATTAAAATGAATACGTAAAATACAATGTAAGTTTAACAAAATACCCTTGGGAATTGTTAACTCTCATGGCACAAGTTTTTTTATTATGCCCTATGCCACGACACAAACTACATGACACCTTAGTCTTGCATTTCTCATCCATTTCATTGCGAAATCTTTTACCATGTGGTCTACCTTTTCCCCTTCTTTTTCCCTCATCACACACTATTCTAGGACCATTATAATGACCCCAATAAGCCTCATCTTTCAAAGGATGAAATTTGCTAGCATATGAAGCCAAATGCTCTCCCGTTGTGTAGCTAATTTCCACAAATTGGCTTGCATTTAACTTCATTTTTTTACAAACCGTACACATGTGAACAAGGGTACTTGTATGTTTGGAACTTGTTACAAGTACATGTCCTCTTTGACAAATCAACGGTGTGCAAATGGCTACCACGTGACACATTTCTTGAACCTCTACGTGTTGTCACTTGGTACAACCCTCCAACATGGTCAAAAGATACAACCTTGTGGTATGCTCCTTTCTTGCAATTTTCTTCTAACAAATGTGTGATTTTACTACTATAATGTTGACCTTGCAACAAACGTTTCCTTGCCTCTTCACGACGCTCAACAAAATACGCATTGACTCTAAAAAATATACATTGCACAAGTGCGGTGATGGGAAGAAAACGTGCTCCTTTAAGCACATTATTAAATGCCTCAGCCAAGTTTGTAGTCAATATGCCATATCTATGACCACCATCATGACAAATTGACCACTTCTCTATTCCTACATCAGCTACATAATGTTGTGCATCCCTATCCATCTCACCTAGACGGGCAAATCCAATGTCAAACTTCTTTTCTTGAAATTGCATAGCCGTTGAACCAAACATATTTTTTACTTTTACATTCCTATATCTAGTGTTAACATTAGAAGCCAAATGACGAATGCAAATCCTATGGAAAGCATGAGGCTCCTCCCATCCACTACCAACTTCACTCATTGCATTCATTATCCCCGCATGTCTATCGGATATGACACACAACCCACTTCTTTTTGTTACAAAGAGTCTTATACAAGCCATGAACCAAGACCAACTTTCATTATTTTCAGATTCAACAATAGCAAAAGCAACAGGAAAAATCTGGTTATTAGCATCAATTGACATAGCCGTCAAAATTGTTCCTTCAAACTTCCCGTACAAGTGTGTTCCATCTATGGTTAAAACAGGCCGACAATGTTCAAATCCTTCAATGCATGGTTTAAATGCCCAAAAAACACGCTTGAATGTATGCACATTTGAGTTTCCTATGGGTGTGGTTGACCATTGGACTACTGTACCAGGATTAGATTCTTTCAAACCTTGCATGAAACGAGGTAACATCTCATACGATGCATCCCAATCACCGAAAATATCCCCAATTGCTCTTTGTTTTGCATTCCAAGCTTTGGCATATGATATTTTGTAACCAAACTTATCTAAAATGACTTCAACAACAGACATCACCTTATATCCCCAATCCCCCTCAACATAGTTACGAATCAAATGACTTATGAAAGCTCGTTTCAAATTAAAGTGGTCTCGAGGAACCATGTCACCAACACACGAAGAGTCATGAGGACCTTTGTATGTGACAATTGTAAATGCTTGAGAATAAGGATCTTTTCTTGTCGCTCTTAACCGCCAATTGCAAGGGCTAGGAGATCGACCACATTTATAAGTGACAGTGTCAGGCTTTGATTCGGCAACCTTGAAAAATTGATTTGCTTGAACACTATAAAATGTCACCTCATCACTTATTGAAGCTTTGTTTGTGAAGACTTGTCCAACGGCAAACTCTTTCCCTTTTTCATATCTAACCATACTCTCCCATGTTTTCCAACTATTCAATTCATCCTCATCTAATGGATCAACCTTATTAAACTCCACAATTGGTGCACTAGCAAAAACAAGATCATCATCACCATCTTCCTCAATTACTATCAAATTCTCATCAAGTGTGGCGAACTCCTCATCAAACTCATCACCCTCTAAGTTCCCATCAAATTCCCCCTCATTTATATCATTAGCCTGAAGAGATACAAATTGAGCAACATCATCTAGCCTAAGAGGAATAGTTGGTGTAGGGGTCACAATTTGGCTTGTGGAAACTTCAACAAATATGTCCATTGACGGAGCATTTGAATGACGAACACTTGCCCATAATGCTTTAAAGGATCCCTCACAATTAAGTGGTACAACTTTAAAACACCCGGAACTTGGAAATTTCATTTTCACATTCAATTGACTACTCATACTTTGAATGCCAATTCCCTTATATATTTCTTCAATTAATTCCAAATATGTCATCTTTGTACTAGCTAAAATAAAACATTGATTCCCTCCTTTATAGCAAACATACCCATTTTGATCCACTACCTCTCCATCCCAATAACACATAAGAGGATAATCACAAATTTCCATTCTATACAACAAAAATGCAACACATTTAGTATAAATCAGCAATTAGTTGTCCAATTATTCCCAAAACACATAACTAAACATAATTATACCGAAACCACAAATTTCTATATAATCACAACAAAATTAACAACAATGGCATAAACTTCTATATAGTAGCTTCAATTGCGTTTTTTAAACAAGAAAGACATAGCTAAACCGAAATTATACCCAAAACACTAATCTAGGGTTTGAAGATTTGGGGTTTTTCAAGCAATGGCATAAATTTCTATACAATAACTTGATTTAAGCACAAAAACAACAATAACAACAAAATTAACAACATTTAAATCAATTAAAACAGAAATTTGCATAAATCTAAACAAATAACTACAAAAATTGAAAGGAGATGAATTACCTTGCTAATTAGGAATTTCAATTAATAATTGAAAGAGAAGAGGTGAGAGATACGTCGGAGATGAATTGTGAGATGGTTTGAGATGAGATGAGATGAAGTGTTTGAGATGAGATGAAGGTTTCGGATTTTAGAGGTAGAGGGAGGAAGTGTTTGAAATAAAATGAGAAGGCCGGATGTCTGATTTTATGTTTGAAAAAATCTGCCTATTAGACACGCCATTCGGATTGGCGTGTCTCCATCTATAGACACGCCAATGCGAATGGCGTGTCTAATAGGCAGATTTTTTCAAATGTTTCTGCCTTGAGTCTAAAAATTTATCTGAATAGACACGCCATTCGCAATGGCGTGTCTATTGAAGGAAACACACCATTCGTAATGGCGTGTCTCTGTGTTAACATTTTGTTGAATTAAGCCTCATATGTTCATTGAAGACACGCCATTGGCAATGGCGTGTCTTTGCCTCGATATTGACTCGCAAATCCCGAGCCTACGTGGACACCAAAACGATAAATAGTTTTTAGACCAACCCAAAACGATAAATTTTTATTTTTTCAGCATTATTTTAAAAACGGATTCATTAAATATCAACCTAATATAAAAAGATAAACAAATAAATAAGACACCATAAAATAAAAATAGTAAACAAATGAGTGGGGCGCGCGGAGGGAATATAGCTTCAGGCAAAGACCAATCTAATTAAAGTTCATTATTAATTGTTATAAGATGTCAAGAATCACAAGTTCACAAGTCACAACCCACAACTCATGACGTGGTACATTTTTTGAACTTTATAATAAAATTTTGAAGGTTATTGTTAAGAGTATGAGCTATGTAAAATTTATGATCTTCAAGTAAACATTAAACTCAAAAATTTAAAATATAACTAAAAATAATACATATAAACTAAAATAGAATTAAAATACTTAAAATGGAGTATTTAAAGTTATATATTAAAATATAACTTAGAAACTTTCAAACGTCCAGAAAAAATACCTATAAGCTCTATAAAATTGATATGATTAATTATACAAAGTTATTGTAAATATAAGTTAGAATTCCGCAATGAGTTCGTGATTATGTGTATGCGGAATTTTACTAATTAGCTAAGATGTGATTGGGAATTAGGGTTTCTTCAAGAATGAACAACTCTTACTTCGGACATATATCGAGTAATTAAGCTAACTTAAAAGAAGACGAGTTTAATACAAGAATTATTCATTTCTTCCTCGTTTCCTTTAATATTGAACTCAATTACCTCACTAAAAATTAGACCTTCAATTCCAAAACAAACACTCCACCTATTTAATCCAAATACTTGACCAATATCATTTGAGACACACAATATTTATGAGAGGTGCACATTTCATAAGGTGTTTGTTTGTTTGGGAGACTAGCTAGGGCACAAATTCCTCATATACGGAGTATACATCTAAGGGATCGACCTAAATATGCACACTTCATATTCAGTCGGGACTGGGGCCTTGTGTAAGACGGTGTTATACAAAGATATATAGTGTATAGAACGGATTCAAATATAAATGTGTTAATTAACAGGTAAAATACGGAGTAAATCGTTTTATAATAAACTTGTGTAACACTGCCTTATATATACTACTATACTAGTATTAGTTTCAAATTAAATATGCATTACATTTGTTGCAAAACTTGTTTACTTTAGCCATATAACCTCTTGAGTAAAACATCTTAATACCTTATTTGGATGATGAAATACGACTCATTGTGCATGAGCATTGAGTATATATAATAAACCCTAGTCTACTTACTTGTATCTTGTACCCTAATATAATCATAGCTAGGATATCACTTATTATCACACAATATAATAATAATCATATTATGATTATGATTCTAGTCATATATCTTTTCTTCAGTATAAAGTAAATACTTATACAACTTTATATCATTATATCATACAAGGGCTTTGATATATACACTTATTCATACAAAAATAGAAAGAGGGTACAAACACATATATAAGAGGAAACTATGAACAAAACAAGGGAAGCAGCTGAAATCCTCAAATAAATTCGACAATCAGCTTAAGTTTTTGGTTAAGATGGTCTACTCCCAGTCACACTTGCGTATTTTAGGCCGATCTCCAAGCCTCAGTTCAAGATCTAAGTCATTTATTAAACAAGATTCAATACCATTTACCTTTGATATCCATTCATCGGATTCATTTTCTTCGACTGGATCCTCCTTTTCAACCCGACTCAGGGACAAACTTGATGTCTGTTTTAAAGCGGATAAGAAACTAGGGTTGTAATTTTCGCGACACAATTCAGTAGAATGACCTAACTGTGATTTTGGCTTAGACATCTTCTGATGCACTGAAGTAGGTATAGAAGAAAGAAAAATAGTAGGATTAGTATTAGGATTTGTAAAATCAAAACAAAAGTCGTCGATTTCACCATGGTTTGTAATAGTACTCTTATTATCAGTATGATGACGAGGACGAGGATGAGGATGAGGATGTAACATCATATGATCATTGTTTATCGATGTCGAAACCTGCTTAAGTTTAGCTCTATCTCTTCTATGGATATTCATATGACCACCCAAAGCTTGTGCTGATCTAAATTCTCTATTACAAAAACTGCAAAAATATGATCTTGGAGGCCAAACACACTCACCAAGTAACCCTATTGCTGCAGCATCTTCTGCAAAAGCTTTCTCTTCATCCCAAGTTTCAGTAACAAATCGATCTCGACTTCGCTTTCCCAACACCCTCAGACGACCTTGTTCCATATTAGCTTAGCTTAACTAATTACTCTGTGATTTGCAGGAGTCCTTAAGGCACTAGGGTAATGTTGCTGTTGTTCGATCTTCGACCAATTAGAAGGAAAAATAATGGAGGAAAATGAGGGAGTTGTTGGTTTGAAAGAATGTAGAAGACCCTTAATATTTGGTTAATTAACTTAGCTTATAGCACAAGGCTTTTGATTGAGGATCTTGTTGTTGTGTCATCAGAATTCCTTGTTTTGCTCGTAGTTGGCCTCCTTAATAGTACAGTTGTTGTGTAAGAATAATATTTTGTTATAATAATGTACTGTATAAGTTATAAAGTTTGATTATTTATCAATGTGTTTTGTTTGATGCAGAAATAAGGGTTAAATAAGGGTTTTGGAAGTAACTATGTGTAGGTCCAAGTTGGGTGTAAATGTAAGCTAGTATGTATTGCATAAGATGTTTTTCTAAGGTATTGACTGAGATAGTTATTTCATTTTTTGGGTTGGAATTGGCCAACAATTTAGTATTCTTGTGCCTTCCTTTATAATAAAAAAAAATACAGAATAAGATGTTTTTCGGGAAAATGAGATAGCAATATCCGATATCACCGAGTCTCGGCGACACCCTCTTATACCGGATATCGCCGTATCACTGTCCAGTAAGATGTTTTCTAGAGCATGGAGTGAAATAGTTTGATTTATGTTTACAACATTAGAAAGTAAAGTCCTACAAAGCCATTTCTAGAGACGACTAATTTTCTTGAATTATGACTTCTAAATTTAGTGCAAAGCACTAGCTTGACAGTGTTGTATGTGTGTTGTAAATTAACATAATGACTATGTGAATCATCAAGTATCATAAGTAAAAGCTTCAATAATTATGTGAATTCATTCCCTTGTTTGATGTTTCAATTAATTCGTACTTAATCTTATTCTCTTTGTTGAGGGTAGACAAAAACAACCTTGCAAAACCCTGATGATATGAGAGACTTCACTCAATTGGTAATCAAGCCCTTTTACATGTAACCAGCTACAAGCTTAGGGTAGGCATCTATTGGTAGTCTTGAGTGACTCGGGTTAATCTTGTCTCAGGATTATCTGTTATATTGATGTCCACAATCCACAATTCATAATAGTACGATGTTGTTTATTTTGGGCCAAGCCCTCGCGGATATACTCTTGAGTTCCTTCATAATTAAAGGCCTCGAATTATTATATGTTGTGGTCTTGTGGATACTTATAAAGATGACCTTTCATCTTTACACTGGCGATATAAGGACATGAGTTTGCAGCCTAGGGTAAGATTATTGGTGAATTTTGACATAAGTCTTGAGGCAAGACTCACACAAAACTCTCAATAATCTAGTAAAGTCTTGGCAAAGTCTTAAGTTGAGTCTTGGAAATCCAAGGCTCAACTTAAGACTTAAGTTTAGTATTGCCCCACCTTTTAATATATGGAACCAATAATGACTCACATGTACTCCCTCCAATCTAATCCAAACTAACCATTTACTTTTTAGAGGTCAAACTTTCAAAACTTTGACCGTTTATAGATCGGAATATATAAAACTTTGAAAGACGAAAGTAATATATTTGGTTTTCTCACGGAAATATTTTTAATAAAATTATATTTTTTGTAAAATAATTTTATATATAAAGGAAGAAAAACGCGATCAAAGCGTTGCCTCGAAGACCACCCAAAAGCAAGTGGGTAGTTTGGATTGGATTGGAGGGAGTATAAAGTTACTATTTTTTTCTTTTATCTTTTAGAGACCCCACAACAAAAGTGAATGGAAAAGTACAGTATTAAGTGAGTCTGATAAATAATGTGTAAAATTTGAGGTGACTTTGAACAATAAAATAATAATAATAAAAGTTAATGGATAGCAAATGTGGCAGAGTTTTAAGACTTAGATGAGTCTAATCAATAATCATACCCTAACATTATCAATAATCTACCAAAATTTTGACAAGGTTAAGTTGATTATAAAAGACTCAACCTTAAAACTCTACATGTGTCTAGTCGTCTAGACTCTAAAGTCTTGGCACACTTTTCAAATAATGTGATCCACCAAATGACTCATGTCTTAAATTATACTCCGTACTTCTTCCGTTTCATTTTGGTTGTACACTTTTCAAATAATGTGACTCTCATGTCTCAAATAATGTGTATACGTTTGCTTTATCACGTATGTCGATGCTCATTTTGTTTTGTTTATATCTTTAGTTACATATTATAAGAAATAATAAAATTTTGATATTAATATTGTAGTAAGACAATTTAAACAAGATCTCACATGACTATCTTTTATGTTATATATTAGAAGTTGTAATAATGATTCCTCTAACTTATGAATAGTGCCCAAAAAGCAAACGTATACAATCAAATGGAACGGAGGAAGTATGTTTTTGCTTTTTTTTTTTCTAAAAAAAGACCTCACATTTTGAGATGTTATAAATTGAAAAGTAGAGTCTGCATGAGGTGAGTATGGGGGATAATATGGCATAATGTGTCAAGTTTAAGGTGAGTTTGAAAAGCTCCATGATAAAAAATTAGTGGAAAGCTAATGTGATAGAATCTAGTGTTTATAGATGGAAAAGAGCCTGGCCAATAGTTAACATAAGCGCTTATGAGAAACCGTCTCACATGAGACTCGATGAAAATTGATGTTGTTGTTGTCTGATTGTGTTGTCATTTTTTAGCTTCTCTATGGCCCCTTTGATGCTTAGTCATACAAGATAGTTCAAATTATTCGTTTCTTTGGAATGTCTTTCCAGGACTCCTGCCTTTTGCATAATCCCATCACTATATGCAAATGTACTGAGAAAAGTGAAGGTCTTCCTCTTGAGTCTTGAGTATGAACAATTGAATACTATCATTACATCTCTGAAGCTCGAATTCGACATCTCTAGTTTAGATTCAACCCTTAAATCTAATTTATCATCAGGTAGCCATACTCGTTCATCTTTCGTTCTGAACTCCGTCCCTGCATTCTTTTGTTCTGCCCGCTACAGGATGTAAACAGTTTTCTTAAGACAAGTGCAATCTAGGGACCTGCAAGCTTTGAAAGCATCATAAATTCATCGAGGCTCCAACAGTTCTTGAATCAAAGCAACTGTAGATGAAGAGAAAGACAAAAAAATGTACTTAGCAAGTTTTTTATATAATACTCCTTGATTCCAACAAATCTCATCGATTAACAACTAACATACTACATTATTAAATTTACTACACATTCTTTTAACTAATTACCGGATTAGATCCCGATATCATTCCCAAAAAACAAGCGTCCTCCGATCACACATTGGGATGCAGTAACTAGAAAGACTACAAAGGTCTGCACTGATACTCGACGCCATGGACACCAAAAGAAATATCCAAACCCATCATTCAATGCTGCAGCTAATATTAGTTCTGTTACTCACTGTCATCGAAAATGTGGTCTCGACACTTCACTGTCCCGATTGTGGGAAGACACCGGTACCATACCCGCTTAGCACTTCGTCCACATGCGGTGACCAGATGTATAAAGTGAGGTGTTTTGGGGAGACACTGTGGTTTGATACACTCAATGGTTCGTCATATGTTATCACATCTATCTCGCCAAATACACGAACTCTAACAATCCGGACACAGGGATTTGACCCGAAGAGTTGCAGGTCCACGGATCTCAAGTCCGGAGGTATCTGGCTTAACAATAGCCTACCATTTAATATTACTGACAACAATACTGTCCTGAAGCTTAACTGTTCTAGCTTTTTTCTAAGTGTCACAGCACTGGATTGCTCTTCGAGTAGTCCTTGCAATGCCTACGTAAATACAATTACAGGTGTCGGTACCAAGTGTAGGGGTTTGCCTTGCTGTTCGCTTACGACAGGAGGGTCTAAGACGGCCTACAGGAATGATATTCGTGGAAAGGATGATTGTACAGCACAGGAAAGCTTTGTTGGCTTGGATAGTTCTTTGCCTGTCAGTAAGTGGCCGCAACCTGGGTTGGAGTTACAATGGGAACCGCCTCCAGAACCAAGTTGTATGCAGCTATCGGATTGCCGAGACATTAGAAACTCAACCTGTTTGCCTGATGCTGCTCGAGCGGGTCAGAAAAGGTGCTTCTGCAATTTCGGGTTTCAGTGGGATCCAACTAATGCCGTTTGCATCAGTAAGTTGATAATCTAACCTAAATTTTGTTGTATTTTTCACTTTGGTTATTTGAACAGTAATATACCAAAATTTCATCTGTATCACAATTGTTTTTAATTGTAATTTTACTTATTAGAAATGTTATTAATTATTCTGTAAGATAAAGTGGAAACTCATTCATCTTCGCGTCTGCGTTTTGTTAAATTATCCGTTTTGTGACGGAAACTGATAGAAGCCAGTTTTGTCATTGCAGAGAAGAATTGTATCAGAAAAATGCATTGTCCTCATCCCATCAATCGAAAACATTTGTACAAAGGTATATGCTCAAACTGTTCCACTTTCCGGTCAAAAGATCATAGAAATTGAGCTTTCTAACCTCAAATGATTTGTTTTCAGGATTAAGCTTCGTAGCATCAGCAATCATCCTGATTGTTCTATTCTTCGTACTATTTCATCAGCACCAACAGCACATACAAAGAGCAGCTCACCGTAAATTAGTAAAGGAACGAGAAGACATACTTAACTCCGATAATAATGGGAAAGCTGCTAAACTCTTCTCCGGCAAGGAGATTAAGAAATCAACTAATAACTTTGCTAAGGAAAATCTTCTAGGAGTCGGTGGATTTGGAGAAGTCTACAAGGGCGTCTTAGATGATGGAACCTTAACCGCTGTTAAAAGGGCAAAGATTGGAAACATTCTAGGGATGGACCAAATACTGAACGAAGTCCGAATTCTATGCCAAGTAAATCACCGGAGTCTTGTCCAAGTGCTTGGTTGTTGTGTTGAGTTAGAACAGCCAATGTTAGTTTACGAATATGTGCCCAATGGAACACTCTTTGATCACTTACACGGACGATACTCAAATGATTGGGGTACCCTTACTTGGCTACGAAGACTCTTCATTGCTCAACAGATAGCTCAAGGACTCGCATACCTCCATTTTTCAGCAATGCCACCTATATTTCACCGCGACATAAAATCGAGCAATATCCTACTGGATGAAAAACTCGATGCTAAAGTTTCAGATTTTGGACTCTCAAGGTTGGTTGACACAGAGGCAACCCACATTTCAACTTGTGCTCAGGGAACTTTGGGGTATCTTGATCCTGAGTACTATAAGAATTTCCAACTAACAGATCGAAGCGATGTTTACAGCTTTGGGGTGGTTCTTCTAGAGCTGCTTACTTCAAAGAAGGCAATAGATTTTAACAGGGAAGACGAAGATGTAAACCTAGTTATTCATGTAAGTAATCTGTCAGACGAAGAGAAACTGATGGATGTCATTGATCCCGGGTTGACAAAGATGGCGAGCAGCTTAGAACTGGAAACAATGAAGGCGTTAGGACTTCTTGCATTGGCATGTGTAGATGAAAACAGGATTAATCGTCCTTCCATGAGAGAAGTTGCTGATGAGCTTGAGTATATTATTAGTATCATTGGCAACGGAACCAAAATGCCCTCGAAGGCTAGTTAGTTCAATGTCTTACAGTACCCAATTTTGAATTAATTTGGGGGAGAGGTTAGTAGGTTGAAGGATGGCCATTGCCGACTGAACGTGAGCTTGAGTTACAGAGCCGGCTATTCCTACGGCAAGTAAGGCATAGACATCAATCAGAGAGTAATTTTATGTTTTCATTACCTGTATAATCGTTGTACAACTTATCCGCCTATTATTGCCATAGCCAAGAGCATATAAGACACTAGATAATGTTGTTGCAAATGAGACGGCATATCATGTCATTTTTGTTAAATGTTTAGCGTGGCTAGCTGTGCTTAGCCATTTTAGAGTTACCACCATGGACGGCACAAAGCTAACTATTGAACACTCGAACAACATCGGCTATAATCATATTATTTTATCGACAATGTTTTATACTAGACCATATCAGGTCTCTTAGATTGTGGTATATTCAACATACTTTTGAGATGCAAGAAAATCGCAATTTCGTCCATTTACAGAAGGTTAAAACTCGGCAATGAAATTACAGAGGTCTCACAATTACCTAACAATGATCCAAATCTCTATAACGTACCCATTTCAGGCAACTATGCATCGAAAACACATTACACAAGCTAAAAGAAGCACTACGAGAATGGATCAGAGGTGACGGGGAAAAAAGTAAAGAGATTTACATGTGAAGTGGAAAGAAGCCTGAAGATCAATGAACTCATTGTGTCAAAAGGAGCTGGCGGAATGTGCAGAGTTTAGATGGATGCCAAAATCCAAAACATTAAATGAGAAGATACGGCAATGAGGAACCAGGTGAGGAAAGCAAAGGTTACAGAAAGCTCGTACTTGCCACAGGGATAATAATTTAATTTGCAGAAGCCGAGATCCTTGGAATACAGAACCACAATGCCTGCCGATGAGCACGCTGCTGCTAGTGATAAAGTGGCTGTCACCTGGAATAAATACAATATTTAGTCTACATATTGTATATAGAAAAGAAACCAAATTAACGCAGTGCTTCACTTGACAAAGAATAATTGGGTAGCTCTAGCTCTCTAATGCTCACTGAGCACCAACATCACGGGTTCCAACCATTGTTGAAATCGTCAATGTGAGGTGAAATAATGAAGAATGAACCCAATAAAAAATGAGCAAGCCCTTGCGCTTGTAGACACGGCAGTGACATGATACTGTACAGTAGTTAAAACACAAGAAAGTAGGGCTAAAGAATATGGCGAAAAAACTGTAAAGTGTAAACTATAGAAGACACTTTTGAAAAAACTGGATCGCCCAAAATAAACACTCTCAGGCGAAAGCGTTAAGTTGACACCAGATTTACAATGTCTGAATCTACTGCAAACAGAAAACCAATATGTTTGCATCACAGTATCACACAACACCAACCATTTTTGGTAATAAGCCTATGACATGGATCAATTATATACAAATAGCTTTTGGCATTAATACCATTTCCAAGATAACATCACCATACAAGATTAGGGTAAAGGACTTGCCATCAATGGTAAAAGATTTTCGTGTCCTCGTATTTAAGTTGAATAGCTATGGTAAGGTTTAAATGAGCTCTAAAGCGACTATTATTGTTGCACTAGAAGATGTTGAAGCAAAGAAACAAAACATCAAAATAAAATTAGTAGATCTTCCCATGGACAGTAGCTTCATCGGTTCATCACCTAAGTTCTAATTGTGGAAGAAATTTCATCACGTATTTTGATCATATTGCATTTGTGGAAATGAAGATAGTAAAAAAAACAGAAGAAACAAACCAAGCATCTACAACAACGCATGATATTTTTAGGTTAGATTTTTATAGCCAGGTAATCATGTCACAAATAAGTCAACATCCATCGCTTGATTATACAGTTGAAACTTTTGAAGTCAATCCTCAAGGATTAATCAGTAAATACACCACACAAAAGATAGAAGTTTAAAACATAAGCGCCGGACAGAGTTTAATGCCAGCTATCTATGACTGCAATGATTAAAAGATAAAACATAGAACATCATTAGCGTGTTCAAAGAGCTACTCATATGATACAAATAACCACCCAAATGCCTTCCCAAATAGTTGTTAAACTGTCAAGCGGAATTAGTATTTTAAAACCTTCGAGTTGCAAGAGAAAGACGCAAGAGAGTATGAGACCGAAATGAAAGTGACAAGTGAACTAGAAATCTAGAATGAGCTCACGAGGTCATTAAGGTAACCAGGTTCTATTAAGACATACTACCTCAACCAAATTTATATTGCCTCCCTTTAACATCGATAATCATCTTTGACCATTTATACTTCCGAATATATGTAAAGGTACGTTAGGTTTGATTTATCAAAACCACTATTTTCAAAGTTGACTACCAAAGTCAAACGGGGCAATGTAAAACAGCCATGAATGGATGGAGGAGTATATACAGGCGGAGAAGAAGGTATGGAAGTGAGGTCATAAGTCCAAAGAGAAAGATTGAGAGAACCGTCATCACACTCACGTGCGTCATAATCTACGACTCTGTCCGAGCAACAATGTAGGTTTTTCTTAAAAGAGCCTAACAGAAAACTACAAAATTCATAACATAACATAACATAACCCTTCCGTAACTGACCAGATCCTTGAAATTATTAAAACTTTAAAAGCATCACACTTCCAGATTAAAACATTCTTACTTATTATAAAACAAAAACAAAGCCATCTCAAAGACATAGCATGAAGTAATAATCATAACAATTGGGACCAAATTAACTAAGGAGTAGTTTGGTGATTCACATACCCAGTCACCAACGACAAAGAGGCTCACTAAAACGGGACTCTGAAGGTCTCTCTTTATCCTCAAGGCATGAACATCCAGACAAGCTAGTCCAAAGCTCCATAGTACTTGAAGCCCCATAGATGCAATCAAATAGCTGAATCAAAACCGTTCTCATTAGAACATAATATAAAAACACGAGTAAATGAAATGGAAAGGGATATGAAAGATCTTCTTGGTAAAAGTAGCTATTGAAGATATAACTTCAATTAGAAATGTGAAACGTAACCTACAACTAGTGAAGAACGGAGAGATGCAAGGCAGTATACTCAAACAACTTACATGACTCAACATATTTCAGGAAATAGATTTGACAATAAGCAAAAACAACGAATCACATAATCGCTCTATAGTTTCTCAGAGAGTATGTAACACAGTAACAGTGCGAATTTGTGAAGGTCCATCAGAAGTAAGGAATAATAAACATAGTACACAATCACACAGATCACGTCTCAATTTGACCACTGTACATTAATCAAGAACAAGAAATTATTGGCTTTTATGCAATGGATTGACTAATACTCCCTCCGTCCCGGTCATTTGTTTACCATTTCCATATTTGGGTGTCTCATTCATTTGTTTACCTTTCTATATTGGGAAGACTTTTGATGAGTAATTTCATCACCCAATGGACTATTGTCCACTTGTCATCTTATGACACTACCCACAAATGGTCCCCTCCCCTTTCCTTGGTCTTTGTGCCAAAAGCAAAGGTAAACAAATGATCGGGACGGAGGGAGTATAAGATATCACAGTAAAAAAGACAAAGCATTAGTGTTTTTTTTTTTGGGGTTTTCTAAAACGAAACGCTGTCCTTTGCCTGTTCATCCGTTCATTTTCCTGATTTTAACGCTCGAGCAATAAGCCACCAAAAACCATCACACAACCTCCTACACTTCCACTACCATGAAGGAGTGTACCCATCTCCTCACTGAACTTCTGACTACAATTGGCCATCTTCTTACTAGAGGTCTATCTCTGACCTTGACTCCCACCACCCTCAGCCATCTCCTCACTACACTTTTGAAGACAACTGGCCATCTTCTTATTAGAGGCATATCTCCTACCTTGGCTCGCACAATGCTCGGTCATCTCCTCATAAGAGTTCTGACAATAGCTGGCCATCTGCCCATCTTCTAACATCCCACCACTAAAGGCACATCTCCTTCCTTACTATTTTTTTCACACCAAAATCCCCCTGCCAGAGGCATCTCTCTCTGCCCGTCTCTCTTATCGTCTGCTTCTCTCACTTACCATAAGCACATCATTAACATGATAGAGCAATTGGAGGCTGAGATTTTAGTATATAAATCCCCAAAATAGTATATTAAGATTTGTCAGTGGAATATCTGTGGAAATGGGGCTAATCGTATCCAGGCTTAGGATTTCGTATATAATCCTAACATTATAAAGCATCCAAAATAGTCAATACTCAATACTATACGAATACATTCAAAGATGGGATCAATGATATCCACTATCACAGTTCCACACAAGGCTACATTTCAAGCAGTTCATGATTCTCATGAACTCCGCAACCTGAGGGTGGTCTAGCAGCAGTTTCCAACTTTCCAAGGTAGTTCAGGTGGCGAGGTGTAGTATGCATGATACAAAGATACGATAATGAGTGCCTTGGTAGATTTAAGAAACTAATAGTGGATTGAGGTGCATAGCTACATCGTGGATGGCTCCATACGATAATTGTTACTTGTATACTCAATCGACAAAAATAAAATCTTCGGATCTCAGAGACATAAGACTTGACGCCTTGACGGTGTATGTGAGCTAGTGGCATATGCTGCCATAGAGCTTATACAGATTTAAGCGGCCTCCAAAGAACAAACCTTTTCCACGGTTAAGATAAACACTCAACCCTTTGTAGCATCAATTAGCTCAATTAGCTCTCTATCCTACCCAAAGTTAAGATAAACATTCACCCCTTTGTAGCATCAATTAGCTCTCTATCCTGCCCGTTTCGGTTCTTAGCACATTCCCTTCTACCTCATATTCTAAGCCATTAACTCCACAATTTCTACTCCCTCCACCTCAATCATTTATTTGACATATGAACCATTTCAACCAAAACCTTAACGTGAAGGTTGAGGTCCGACTATTATATTTATATGGAGTATTATTTACCTTTCCGCAAAACCCCCTTGCAAAAAGACTAAAAAGGTAAACAATTGATCGGGACAGAGAGAATATAATACATCCAGACCTTAATAGAGAAACAATTGTAGGGCCAAAAATAGAACAACAATAAGCCAATAACAAGATCAAACAAATAAAGAAACAGTAAACCATAAACATTACTAAATATAATGAAAACAAACAAAAACAAGAAGAAAAATTAAATTACCAAAAAGCAGTGAAATTAGAAAAATTAGAAGCAGAAACCATAACAGCAATAGAAGCAGTGGCAAATGCACACTGTCCTAATCTCAATATTAATCCTGTTTTAGTTCCTGGACTTCCCACTAATTCCTTCATCTTTACACTAAATCCACTTACTTTCACTCTTTTTCCTCACTAACCCAACTACTTTAAAAATCCTATCTTTTCATTTTCCATTTACCCAGAAAAATTAACTTAAATTTAACCCAAAAAAATGAAATTTTTTTGAAAATAAAGTAATAAGATGAAATGGGTATTTCAGGGGAGATCTTAAATTTCAGTGGATGTAAAAAAGATCAAATTTTTATTAGTGTGTGTTAGTTCATCAAGGTTTTTGCTTTTTTGGATTTTTTTTCTTTTTGGTGAAAATGTTTACTACTATTTGTTTGGTACTTTAGTGGTTAAGTAAAGCAGTAAGTTAATCATGGAATTTGCTTTTAGGGAACTCTAGAACTGATGTGGCCATGGTGGGCTTTCCTATTTTGTAATTTGTCGTCTGGATGCATCTTGGCTATTGAATCTAGGATTTTTTTGGTTTCTCACTGTTTGTTTGGGTTAAAAGGCTCAAAGCTAGCACCAATTCTCATTTGTAGAGGATAAATTCGTCGCAAGTTTGTGATTGGTCAAATATTATACTTTCTCTGTTTCGGATTATTATTGTTCTATTTCTTTTTAGGGTGGTTCAGTGAGTTGTTGTCCATTTTATATTACGAAGATTTTTCCAATGAATAGTTTGATCACCACCAAATGGGACTATTGTCCATTTGTCATCCACTAAGAATGTGTTTGGATAGGAGGAATGAGAGGGAAAATAAGGGGAGGGATGAAAAATCCATTATTTGGTTAGCAAAATATAGATGGAGGGAATGATAAATGGATCCCTCCAATTCCCTAATCCAAGCCAAATTATTTCCCCACCAATATAGGCAATATTTAGATGGAAAATGATCTCATCCATTCTCCCTCCCCTTCCTTCCCTTTTTCTTCCCTCCTTCTCCCTCCCCTCCATTTCCTTCCATTTTTCCTATCCAAACACCCTAAGTGAAACCACAAATTGTCTTGCACTCTCTCTTTGGCCTTTGTGCCAAAATGAAAGGACAACAATTCACCGGGAACGGAGGGAGTATATGGGTAAAAAAAGACAGACCATTGTGATTTTCTAGGCTTGTCTAATATACCCAAGTGGGAGATACTTGATCTATTGGAAACTTGTGGCGGATATATCCGTAACAAATGAGACTTATTGTGTAATACTCCATATTTCTATGTGTTGGGGGCTCGGCCGAGTAGGGCTTACTCGACCGAGTACATAGTGTACTCGGCTGAGTAGAGGCTACTCGACCGAGTGGAATTGGTTGATTTCTAGAACGCTGTTCTGATCTCGCGTACTCGGCCGAGTGATATCGACACTTGAGCGAGTTAGTTGTACTCGATCGAGTACGACGGGTTTTGATGATTTGTCGGACGGTTGGTTAAGGATTTATAAAAGGAGTTGAGATTCATAATCACAATTACATTTCACAGTAAAACCCTATTCTCTCTCTCAAAAACTCTCTCTAACTCCTCAAGAACATCCTTAACCTTTTCGTGCCGGATCCGATATATCGTTGTTGTGTTGATTGAATGGGTATGTATCTTTACTTTGTGATTGGTATGTATTATTATTAAAACCCTAATTGAATTGGGGGGAAAAGAGAATATGTTGGTATTGATTATATGATCATTGATTGTTTAGGAGGAGACTTTATAAAAGAAGGGTTTTGAGTGTGATTACATATTACCGGATTTGCTTCCGGTAGGGTTTTCTACTCAGTATTTGCATTGCTAATTGATGGCATGAGATTGTTGATTTACTATATGTGATGATTGTGATTGTGATATTGATGATGGTGACTGTTATGACAATGATGGAGTTGGAGTTATTGATGATGGTCACTGTTGTGACAATGATGGAGTTGGAGTTATTGGTGATGGTTATTATGATATGGGTGATTCCGTTGGGAGACGAATTACACCCCGAATTCACCCCCGTAGTTATCCCGCTACGTGGGGGATGTGCACATTAATGTTCCAGGTTTATCTTGTTGTGGCGAGATGGAAGTTCGACGCCTGTGGCTGCGATCCACGGTCAATTGGTGGTTTTTGTAGAGCGGGGATGGTAACCTAAGTCTACTGAGGTGTTCGCTGCGATAGCCCTCTGGTTTCTCTTTTCCTTGTGCTTATCTTGTACGTTGGTCAGTAATGCGAATACTGACCCCTTTACTGTTTTACAAAACTGTTGTGATCCATTAGGGGATGGTGAGCATGTGATCGCAGGTAATCGATAGAGCTTCGTTGGGATCGAGGATGAGATCACTACGTCGTGTCGCAGCTTCCGCCGAGTAGTTAGAGTCTTCTACATTGCTTAGTTTCTAGTACTTTAATATTGTTAACTTTGGATTATTGGTCAGACGGTATGCCGTCTGTTTTGAGAACATGTAATTGAGTTAAACTGTTTAATAAATAAAGTATTGTTTCTTTATGGCTTGTTTTGATATGTAGTACCTCGGGCAACCGAGATGGTAGCAGTCTCATGTACTAGAGAGGTCTTGTAAGGCTCTTTAGAATATGGGGGTGTGACATATTGGCTAGCACAAATCCTAGAGGCAATGAATGGGTAAATGTATCATTCGGATTGTAGGATTAATCGGGTTGTTATAGGTCAGCTCGGGTCATAATTTTAAAAGATTTTATCTAAATTTGTCTTTATTTATAATTTTTATTCTTAGATAAGTATAAATCACATTTTTATTTTGGTCTTTATTTTAGTTTTACTCACATATTCACATCACATAATTAATATATTCATAAGAATAAGATACTCACATCGAAGGTGGTTGTGTGTTTGGTGTTGGCTGGCTCTTTGTTGGGTGGGAATGGTTTGGTGGGTTTGCCCTTGTCTTTGATTGGAGTGGCTCAAAATTGGCGTGATCTTTTTCGGTGAGGTGTGATTGGGTGGGCCCAGTTGGGTTGGTAGTGGTGTTGGTTCGGTTAGATACAATGGTTTTCAACTTATAATCAAAATACATGTTGCTGACTATTTGTCTCTTATTCTTTTTGTTGTTCCTATTAATAATATCTTATATAAATAATAAAGTGATGAGTTTATATCCAGTCTATGTTGGATATATCATAGGATTACTCTTTATGGTGTTAATGGCTAGTTGTTTGATTGAGGAGCGATTTGTGCATTGGCCCATCTGCTGACGTGGTTTCATGAGTTGTTGATCTTTGGGTTGTTTTGTTCGATTGTTAGGATATATAGGAATTTTTTCTCTATTAGAGGCAAGTTTGTTTGACTTGCATTCAATATTTCATTTCTACGCCCTCATAGCATAAGAACGTCTTGTTTTTCTCAATCGTCAAAGCAAGTGTCTCAATGGTCTTTACGAGTTTCATGCCAGGTAGATGTCGCACTTGTATGATGAAGCTCGTGCCCAACCTACCCAACTCCACCAACATGTACCAGTTTCCCGACATCTCATCTTTCGTAGTCTATTAAAAAGATATTGTACTTCTAATCTCAATAATGTAAATTGTATGCACGGCTATGAGAGTCTATGTAAACATCATAATTTTACCGTTGTAAAAAAAGAAAAAATTCAATTTAATTTAGCAAAACTAGGTTTAAAAGAGCATCTTCTTAGGCCTTGTTCTTTTCTGCTTAATTTTAGTTCTCGTCCAGCTCACTTCAGTTCAGCTCGACTTATTTTAGCTTTATTCATCTCAACAAATTTCAATTCCGTTCAGCTCAATTTTAGCTCATTTCAGCGTAATTCAGTTCAGATCAATTTAACAGGACTTTACTAGTGTGCTCGTTAGATAAACAAGGAAATATTTGTACATACAACGAAAGGATCATACTCCTTCCACTTAAAGTCAATATATTGTTCAATTTGGACCATTTGGTTGATTACGTTTAGGCGTTTAGCTATGAGAACCGAGAAGTACGGTCTTATCGGAGGATAGTAATCTTTCACTTAACGAGATAGCCTAACAAAGTAACAAGGTCTCAAGACTCCCACCTCTCAAGTCTCCACTCTGTCCGAACTCCGAAGCAATCAATCAAAACACTTGCTCCCTCTTATCAAATAAACTGAAATTAGGGTTTCAAATTGGGGAAAAAAATTCAAATCAAATCAATTCAATTCAATTCAATTCAAAAATGGATTGGGGAAGTGTAACAGCGGAAGATCTAATGGATGCGCTAAGAGAAGTAGATTGGTCATCACCACCTCGACCATTTTCTGAATTTTTTTCAAGATTTACCCTTCCTCGTTCTTTCCCTAAATGGAATAGTCGCCTCAAATGCAACCTTTACTAGTAATTCTTACACCTTTCTCTTTGATTTTTAATATGTTTTTTGTATTTTTGTTTATTTTCATTTCATTCTGTTGATTTGATGATCACGATGTTTTTTCCGATGATTTTAATTGAAAGTTTTGATTTTTCGTTTTGAGTTTAGCTTATTGCATTACTAGTCGCCTCGAAAAGTTTCGACCTTTTGAGCTTCTTTACTTGTATTGAATGATGAGCATGAGCGCGGACTTGGTGGTTTAGTTAAGAGACTATTGAGTTTTGTAGGGTGTGTGTAGTGAAGCTTGTGTGAGTGTGTATAGAAGCTTGCAGAGATATCACGTTTAGTTTGTTAAGGTTTTAAAAGTTACCATGACCGTGTTTTGAGGTGACACCCTCCTCGACAACCAATTTCAGGATCATAAATGATGATGTTATTTAATATCTTGTGGTTGTATGGAGGATTGCACGGACGTTGCTGTGGGTTTGTTAAGATTTTTATAGTTACCATGACAGTGTTTCGAGGTGATATCCTCCTCAACAACCAATTTCAGATTCATAAATGATGATGTTATTTAATACCCTGTGGTTGTTTAGAGGACTGCATAGACGTTGTTGTGGGTTTGTTAAGGTTTTATTAGTTACCATGATCGTGTTTTGAGGTGATATCCTACTCGACAACCAATTTCAGGATCATAAATGACGATGTTATTTAATACCTTGTGGTTGTTTAGAGGATTGCACGGACGTTGTTGTGGGTTTGTTAAGGTTTTAAAAGTTACCATGACCGTGTTTTGAGGTGATATCCTCCTCGACAACCAATTTCAGGTTGATAAATGATGATGTTATTTAATACCTTGTGGTTGTTTAGAGGATTGCACGGACGTTGCTGTGGGATTGTTAAGGTTTTAAAAGTTACCATGACCGTGTTTTGAGGTGATATCCTCCTCGACTAGCAATTTCAGGATCATAAATGACGATGTTATTTAATACCTTGTGGTTGTATGAAGGCTTGCACGGACGTTGCTATGGGATTGTTAAGATTTTATTAGTTACCATGACCGTGTTTTGAGGTGATATCCTACTCGACAACCAATTTCAGGATCATAAATGATGATGTTATTTAATACCTTGTGGTTGTTTAGAAGATTGCACGGACGTTGCTGTGGGTTTGTTAATGTTTTAAAAGTTATCATGATCGTGTTTTGAGGTGATATCCTCCTCGACAACCAATTTCGGGATCATAAATGATGATGTTATTTAATACCTTGTGGTTGTATAGAGGATTGCATGGACGTTGCTGTGGGATTGTTAAGGTTTTATTAGTTACCATGACCGTGTTTTGAGGTGATATCCTCCTCGACAACCAATTTCAGGTTCATAAGTGATAATGATATTTAATACCTTGTGGTTTAGAGGATTGCACGGACGTTGTTGTGGGTTTGTTAAGGTTTTAAAAGTTACAATGACCGTGTTTTGAGGTGATATCCTCCTCGGCAACCAATTTCAGGATCATAAATGATGATATTACTTAATACCTTGTGGTTGTTTAGACTCTTTAGAGGATTGCACGGACGTTGCTGCGGGATTGTTAAGGTTTTAAAAGTTACCATCACTGTGTTGTGAGGTTATATCCTCCTTGACAACCAATTTATTATAGCATACTCACGAAGAGGGATCTTTCCGAGTATGTTGTTATTTAATACCTTGTGGTGTGTATCAGAGCAGCAAGTAAAAGGTGTGAGTGTTTCACAATTGGAAAAAAAGGTCACTAAAAATATTAAAATGGTAACTAATTATATAAAATGCATCCCTGAATGAAGAAGATCATTGGCAGTGACAAAATGTTCAGTATATTTTATGAAAGTAATTACTGTGTAGAAGAGTTGCTAAAATAGATAAGAGGTCACATTAGTTTTTGAGTAAAATGGTCTTGCAATGATTACTGTTGGGGCGTGCTTAGGGATGTCGATAGCCGTATGAATTATGATTTATGAAGCAGTGAAACTTAGATCATTAAATATGATTTCATGGTGGGTAAAATTGTAAAAAACTGTGATGATGGATGGAATGGTATGAATTACCGAGTAATGGATTTAGGTGTACTGTGTATGAAATGTCAGAAAAACTTAGGACCTAGAATCTTTGTGGCTGAAGCTGTGGTGAGGGGTGTTGATTAATCAATAAATAGTTGTGTTGTTGAAATTCTGTTTGATAATTTTTTGGCATTAGACTTTGGAATCATTTGTATTGAATGTATGGGGAATTGTTAAACATAGTTGCTAAAATTTATCGGATGATTGGATTTACATCTTTAGAATTTGTGGACTGTTTCCTGTTTTACCATCCAGCTGTTATTTTGTTTGTAAATTTACACGACATTTCCATAGCGAATTTTTGATAAAATTACTATGATAGGTTGAGAGTATCTATTTATCCTATATTCCTTTTGTATATAGGCTAATAGGCTATAGCTGCATCACGTCCTTGTCGTTCTCCGAAGCTTTCTCATTGTCTGCATCTCTTTTGCCCACACCTTTTCTTCCGCTTCATTTTGAGTAGTAATACTAGGTTATGGTTTAGCTCTCACAATTTTGGACCGCTTAACTTTACCTGCAACTTGACATCACGTTCCGTCTTTTTGATTCATGTAATACTTGTATATTCTGTTCTGGAAGACGATCACGCGTTTTATATTTTGATCACTTTGATGGGGTATCTTAACATGCTTCTTTGTTAATTTTTTTTTGCTCTGAGTTAGTGTCAGCTTAACTCAGGTATTGGTTTGCTGGAACATTATTTTCAACTTTTTAAAATGCTCCCTTTAGTTTTGAAAATTTCATTCGCACATAAATTGCATGTGTTATGAAGGGTGAAGCTAACAGAATTACAATATCAACTTATATGCTGCCCACCTTTGGAAGTAATATCTAGGTTCATGTTTGTTATCTTTGTTTCTGCTGCTTAGAAGTAGCTGAATTATGTTTTTGCTGTTTTTGATGCACTTGAGACTTCCGGAGAGTTTCTGCTGCTCAATGTTTCCTAATTTTGTGTAATTGCAGCTATCGAACTAACTATTTCATCTTGGTGGTGGTTATTCTTGGTGAGCAATTTAGCAACTTGAGTTCTTTCCATGCCCACTATTTTGCTTAATTATGGTCTATGAAAATTGACTATGTTTTATGTGTACAGGTTTGGGTTTTCTAAGAAGACCGCTTGCACTTATTGCCGCTGCTTTAACTGCTCTTAGCATCGCGTTCTTGAATGACAGGTATGATAGCCATGATGCGCTGTTTTTATTTCCCCCTTTTTTTTTCCGCTAAGGTTCTTTCCTTAGTTTGAAAGAGTGGTGAACAATTACACTTCTAATAGGAATGTCTTCCTGCACTGCCTCATTCTTTATTTCCCATGTTTTGCCTTCTATTTTTTCTATATTATACTGATGGTTATCCTTGTTTCTCAGCTTTGCTGGTACATTTAGTGAGAAGGTTACAAGAACAGTGCGACGGTTTTCTCCACATCTAGCTGCCAAAATGAGACCTCCACTTACGTAAGTCGCTTCATTTTCATCTAGTTTAATGAAGCCTTTCTATCCAAGTCTAACAATGCCTTGTGTCCTCCTTAATTTTAAAATGTATTAGGCCCGTAATTCGTGGCCGTCCTTCAGCAAAAAGGGCCATATACATATGTGGGCGGCGTCGTTGGGTATTCGTGTCGATTTTCTCTACTGGTAAGTTATACTAGAAATGAGACTGAGAGTCATCCTTGACGTCATTTTGAGTCCTCTTAATGGGGTGTATCTAATTTGTTTGCACTGGCCGTTTCAGTGAGCATTCTCCTTTGGCTTCTTTCTTGTGGTCTCTTGATTGTTCTATGGGCATTTTCAATCGGGCTTCTCGGTAATTTTCTAGTTCATTATTTCTTAGTTCCGTCTCCTTTACCAAGGACTTTCATGATGCTTGAGATTTTTGCCTGACTCTTGTCTTGTCTTCAGCCACCGTGCTTCATGCAAGCTTTAGGACCCCTAACCTGAAAGCTCGGCTGAATACATTCCGTGAAGAATTTCGTCAAGTGTGGCGAAACTATAGTGATTTGTAGTTACGAACTTCACATAATGTAAGTTTCTTATTCTTTCTTCAGGCTTGTTTTCCTCGCCCACGTTCATCTGTACTTTGTATCATTCTTTGTGCTACACTTTCTGAAGGGGTTTGTTATGGTTGATAGGAAGTCCATGACATCTAAAATATCTATTTATGTGCTCTTACAACAACATTACCCCCATGAGTCACCAAAAAAACCTCATCTATTTATCTGCTTTTATTTTTATTTTTTTATACACCTTGGGCCTTGCCTGGGGGGTATCGAACTGAGTTGGCCGATTGACCATAAAAGATGGCAATATTTTGCTCTTTATTTTTGCTTGGATGTATCGCGGTATCTCGTACCGGCCTTTTTCCGATTCTTATACACTACATGTCCGAAATTTTGAAGGACAAACATAAAAAAACTGATTAGTGGAATTCATAGTAAAAATAATCACGGCCAAAGCAAATAATTGTGGTTCTAACGTTTGATTTAAGCAAAACGAAGCTAATTTAATATTCTAAAATACAATTAACAAAAGAACAATATTAAATGTTAAAACTTGAAACAAAAAGGTTGAAACTTGAAACAAAAATACTATTGAATCAAACTTAAGTCGGAATAAAATAAGCGATGAACAACGAAGAACTAGATCTCCAAAATTATGAAAATTTCAATAACTCAATGTATTTTTCTTTCTAATTTGTGTCTCAAGACATAATTAGAACAACCCGCAATTAGGTCTAGCAGATGTCAATCGTCAAGTCGGAAATGTCGATCGACATTTAGACAAGTTGATCGTCAAACTTCAAAATTCAGTATTCTTTCACTAGCTCAATTTTTCCATACACCAACTTTCATCACTCCCGAGCCTCCAGCAACTAGCTCGAGAATTGTACGTCTCTACTCTCTTCTTCCCGAAAGTCCACAAGATAGCCCAAAAACGTTCCAAAATGCATCCTTTCCTGCAAATACGACAAATACAAACAAAGTAGACTATTCGAGTATTCAGAGAAGAATGATTAAAAAAATAGCTCTGTAAGCATCATAAACACGTGAAAACTAAAGAGAAATGACCTACTATTTACAAATGTGCGTATAAAATACGGGTATCAGCTATCACCATTCACTGTTAATCTGATGCGCAGTCTGAAGTGGTAGATAAATGCCTTCAACTTATTTATGATCCCTGATTTGTGAAAAGCTAAGGAAACAAGCTCAATGGATACTACAATATTGTTAAAATTCCGACTTCCACAGTTCCACTCTTCAACTCATATGACCATGCAATATTGTTTATGGTCAAACTCCTGCTGTCCAAATTACTTATGTTGCTGGGGCTAGCAGGGTTGCTGCAATTAATAGGAGTTTGACATCCAGGGAGGAGTGTATTAAGTTACTGAAAGTCCATTTGAAGTTATCTCGAGATAGAACTAGCAAGCATTCATTGTTGGTGATTTTGTGTATGTGAGGTTATAACTCTATAGACTAGCTTTTGTAGTTTTGCAGGACATATGCGAGCTTTCTCCATTACACTTCCTTTTTCTATAGTAGCAAGGCAGCGGGGATTGCCTGCTAGTTACAACTTCCAGACCACTCGAAGATTGATCCCGTGCTTCACATTTCTCTGTTATGGAAACATGGAGATCATATGCCTAAGAATATGACCACTCACGAGTTAGATGATGTGTTCATTGAACATAATAGAATTCTTTTATAGGTTGTTTCGAGTTGGAATTCATTAGCTTTTGTGAATCCTTACATTTAGCCTCTCTTGGGGAATTCTCTTTAAACCTTAACCTAGATAGCCATTTGATGAAATAGTTGAAATCATTCAAGCAATAAAGCAAGTTTCTGTTTCAATTCTTGTTCCTTTTAACCCGAGATGCTCCTACAGTCTTCCTTGATTATTTCCGGGAAAGTTTCTACCAATCTAGCTATTGTATGAAACATGAAAGTAAAGTATTGTTTTTCTTTTTTCTTTTTGGCTAAATAGTCCACGTTAGCTTTTACATGTTTTTGTGAGAGCTTGTAAGATGTGCATATGTTGAGTTCCTATGAATTTTTATTATACCTTGAAAACTCGGTTTTTTTTGTTGAAAAAAAAATTCCTTTACGTAACATACTGGCATGGTTATAAAATTTACAGTGAAAAAGCGTCACTGTCTATCGAGGTCTTGCTTATGAAATGATCTGGTTATCACAGCAGCTCTTGTTGTGCAGTATTTTCACAAACGAGATTGTTGTATACTGGTTATCATGACTTGTTAATTTTAAGATTTCATTAGGGTGTACTAGGTGCGAGTTCCTATTAGGTTTTTCTCATTTCCTTCTCTTTCTAGGGATTCAGCAGTGATTGCGAAGCTGAAGATATTGATCCCGAAGGTGGAGGTGCTGTATTTCAGTTGGTTTACGTGATCTGAAGATTACGGAGTAAAATATATGCAAAGACTGGGGAAGATTGCATCAGCGTGTGGGATTGTATGTCGTCCTGACCATCACTTTTTTATGATGCACTGAAGCAATGCTGTACGAACACTTGCACTCTGCTATGAACATCGTTTGTCGAAGGTTATTTTTATTTTCATATTTTTTTTTTCCGGTGACTTTTTCGATCTGTATTCGGCCAACTGTCATTTAGGTGTAGCGGCAGCTGAAAGCTCCAGTTAACAATAATTCCTAACATGTAGATAGCACTGTTAATTTGTTATCGATATCATGCACAGTATGCCTATTGAAAAATTGTTCATATATGCATAATGATAGGAAAAACCATTTCAATTCGAACTTTGAAATACAATGCAAACATAAAAAACTCTATTGCTTAGTCTCTTGATCCTTAAGCCAAGAACAAAAGGGTTGGTTTGTATGGTGACTTGTTACATGAAACGCTTCTTGGCGCGATTCAAACCGTTATCCAAGTTACCATCACAATTCACAATCATACAATTTTTCTAACAATAATCAAATATAATATATATATATTTTTTCATAAATACCTTGTCCTGCAATAACCTAGTCATAAATTTTGCATAATAAACTATACTCCTTTGGAGTATATTATTACTATAATAATACTATACTGCAGCTTCTGGGTGAAGATTGTCATGATCATAACAATCAGCAACAACCACATCTGCTCTTTTCTCAACACTTTTATACTTGTATCTTCTTGCTAGCATCACATATACCAACAAATTCAGTACTGCTATTACTGCAAGGAACCAGTAGAAGTTGTCCAAGCGACTCGAGTTCAAATCCTTGCCAAACCAACTATTTCCAGCCTTACCCGTAACACGGGCTATAGTTGCGATAAGCAAACTACTAACGAAATTAGCAGCTCCGATGACACTAAGGTAAAGAGCAATTCCTATGCTCCTCATAGAATCAGGTACTTGGTCATAGAAATACTCCTGTAATCCCACATAGGTGAAACCATCTGCCACTCCGACTATCACAAATTGTGGTGCTAGCCAAAATACGCTCATAGATAGCGAGCTCATATTGGGATCGGTGTTCACAATGTTTAGCCTTTTCCGTTCAACCAAAGCGGCTGACACCATTGCTACAATCGAGAAAATCATTCCTAAGCCAATTCTTTCTAGAATTTTGATTCCTCTTTCGTCATTTCTAGCTCTTCTAGCGATAGGAACCAGGATTTTGTCGTAAACTGTGACTGTGATTATCATTCCGATGGCTGAAAGGCCGAAGATTGTTGCAGGCGGGATCATGAAATCGCTGTTAATCCGACGGTTCATAACTGTGGCTTGTTTGATGAAAAATGTAGTTATTTGTGACGAGCACACCGCAAATGGTACACAGGTTATCCATATAGGGATCATGTTCAGAATGAGCTTTGTTTCTTCTACTTGAGTCACTGTGGCTAATTTCCATGGACTTATTTTTTCTTCTGAAGTACCCTTGTCGGTAATAACGGCCGCTTTATCTAAGAATCTGAAACGCCAACAAAATAAATGTTCAGTTAAGATGTCATAATATATATCCGTTACACTTTTCACTAAACTGGTTGCAGTTCTTCTTTATTAAACATGAATATGCATGAGATAAATAGAGAAGCATCATACCTAAGCGTGTCGGTATGACAAAGACGCCTGTTAGATTGCGGCTCCATAGGAGTTTCAAACATCTCACTTGAGCTGTTTGGATACGGAACCTTTCTCTTTGCAACGGCTGCTACTAACACCTGCAACATCGGCCTTACGAGGCTTCCACTTGGCTTCCTGTACCTATAATAAGGTCTTCCAATGATGAATATTACTAAGCTTATACTCATGGTGATCATGAGCGTCATATCAGCTGCACCCCAACCAAAGCGTTCTTGGACATACACGATCAATGTAACACCAAGCAGAAGACCGCTACATAGGCCAAAGTTCCACCAATTGAAGAACGACATTTTCTTTCTTCTTTCTCCATCATGGTCATCGTCAAATTGGTCTGCGCCAAAGCTTTCAAGAGACGGTTTATGCCCTCCGGTTCCAATAGAGATCAAATAGATAGATAGAAAAAACACCACAACATGAATCTCTCTCGTATTTGCGCAGGGCTCCGAATCACATGGCCTCAAGCTTGGTACTAACCTTGACATTGTTAAGAGAGCTAAACCCTGGTAATAAAGTATGTAATGATGTTAAATTAAGACCAAATATCAACTATATTTATGCCTCTAATAGCATTATGGTTTAGCGGTTGGCAACTACTTTTATTGGTAAAGTTATGAGAAGTGATACATGCCAGTTCAAATTCCGTTAGCTCAAGCAATGCATTATAATAGTGAGTTGTATTTTATATTACGATTCTTATACAGTAATTTAATTAATGTAAGACCGTTTTTTACAAAATAGATTACCATGATATATATGAGGGAAGCGATGAAGACAGTGGAGAAGCGGCCTAAGTAAGCATCCGCCAAGAATCCACCAAGTAGCGGCATCAAAGTAGTGACACCAGACCAGTAGTTGACACTTTTTGCTGCTGTTTCAAGATCTTGATGTATGACCTTTGTCAAGTATATCATCAAACTTGTTGCGATACCAAAGTAGCTTAGCCTCTCACTGAACTCTATCGCTGTAAATAATGCATAATGTTAAGACAGAACTAACTAGAGTTTAAATGAGTAATATTTATAAAAGATCTCTTATAGATAATAATTTTCTTCTCACAAAACATAATTCAAAGTTATTTTAGTGGGATTATTAAAACGCTCGTAAAATAAAACTTGGTTTTATAAAAACATTCTTCGTAAAATAAAACTTGGTTTTATAAAAATCCATTTTACTTAAGAATTTGTAATTTTGTTATAGTTTATTTGTTATGTAACTGCAAAGTACGCAAAGTCTTAGAGATAAGTACAGTGGAACATCACTGAAGGACATGCCTAGGGCAACTAATGCTCTTATTATAAAACGTGCTCACAGAATTTGAAATGATCTAAACAAAACTACAAAGGAAAAGTTGATCGAACTCGATCATGAGATAATACTGAACTAAACTGAACTAAAATGAATTAAATTTATTATAATTATTGTATCGTATCATTTGAATTCACCAAACATTACTTAAAACGGAGATAGTTGAATAGATATGAGCGATCATGTATTACATATTTACATAGATAAACAAGTTATATAGGAGTAAAAGGTAATTTAAAATTATATATTCAAACTCTGATCTCACAAATAACACTAAACAGACGTCAAAACTTAAAATTATCGATAAAAACTCGAAAAAATTAACGAAATATATACCTATGATGAAAAGAGAAGCTCTCCAAACACCAGTAGAAGCTCTAAGGGGCACCCTACCCTTGTAATCCAAGGAAGAATCAAACACACATTTCTCATACTCACTAATTTCATTAACATTATTATTAATTCTAATAATGTCACCTTTAGGAATTCTCTCTTCTGTCATTTCAGTTTAGTGTCTAAAACATTCACTTCAATGTACTATATAAGTATATATTGTGTTTAGTATCTAAAACATAAAATAATCTGCGTAGTATTTGTATTGAACATGTAAAAGATAAGTGAAGAATAATAGGCAAGGCTTAGTGCTTTATTTATAGTGGGATTATATTCCATGAGTTTGATTTTCCACCTTGTTTTAAAGAATGGCCATATAGTAGAATTTCTTCCACTTTTCCGAAAAATAACTACGAACATGTTTGACCTATCTTTTCAAAGTGTTTTTTTCCAAAAAAACACAAATTGGCTGAACGCTACATTTTGCAAAAAGCTAAATAGAATTTCTAAAAAGCTAAACACCCATCATTTCGCTCGTAGAAATAGAAGCACCAATTTGGTGCTATAATTGTAAAGAACACTTGTACAAAATTAAGCTTGAGAAGCAAACACTCATTTTAATTAAATTAGGTCAAACGTGGTCTAGGTCTAGAACTCATATTAAACTTCCTAGGCTTTTTTTTTAAAAAAAAAATATTATTATTATTGTTATTATTATTATTATTGTTATAGACTAATCATATTTTTATTCATTATGGGACAATTCACTTGAATACAGAATGATCATAAGTTTAATCTAATGTAAGGAAAGTTAAATATTTTTCTTTTTTTAGTTAAGAAAGTAATAAAATTAAGGGATTTTCTACATATTATCCATGTGTTTTTACGATTTCTACATGATACCGCTTCACTTTTCGAAACATACATGATATTCCTAACTTTTATCATTAACCATCGTCGTGACCCTAAACTTCTGTTCCATAAGATTTTACCGTTAATTGATAACATGACTACTTGTTAAACCTTTCCTTTTGATTTAATCATATAATTAATTAATCTCTAATAATATAATTTGTAACTAACTTAACATTATAACCACATCATCCCACATGGATCAAACACGACAACTCGACCCATAACTAACATAGTCCATAACCTCACAAAGATCCACCTTTCTTCCGTCTATACTACTTACTGTCCTCACTTTGCGCCTTTTGGCTATACCATTGTCTACATCTAGACGATTTCTAACTATAGGAGACTAGGAGAGATGATGGATAGGGGAAGTGGCGGTGCAAATTAAAGTTGGTGATTGTGGGTCTAGTTGGGCTAAGGAGGTGTTGCGATTAGTGTTTGATGGTTATTGGTAAGAATGACGATAAAAAAAATAGTTATTGAATTGGCGAGGGTGGTGTTACCATGATGGCAAAGCAAAAAGTATAGGTAAATGAAAATCAAAATAATGGCGCTTGCTGGGAGAGAGGGATTAATGGTAGTTTAAGGCATTATTCAACGAAGCAATTACAAATATTGCAGGATTATAAGTTGAGGGGTAAAAATATAACTAATATAAAAGTTAGAGCTACCACGCGTATATTTCAAAAAGTGAAGAGATACCACTTGAAATATAAATTTATTTATTTGTGAAATAACACATGAAGTTTAATCTGATGACAATAAAGTATTTTTTTTGTCAAATGAGCTATAAAGCTATTAACTTATTACAATCGACACTAATTGGGATTCAAACTTATCCACCGTTTATTCGTCTTAATTATTAAGGTAAAACAGGCAAGACATTATGTAAAATTCATTTTTACTAATCCGTCTCTCTCCATTCCAATGATTTGAGTAGAGAATAAGGAGAATCTCTCCAGTCTCCACTAAATCGATGTCGACGTCGATGTCGTTGTCGATTGATCATAAGTATTCCCGATATTGCCAATCAGCATCTTTCATACATGGAGCGTCACTTTATTTACTCTTGTTATCATCTTTGGATATGAAGATATGAAGTATATATGTCAACGGTCAGCCATTTTATATCTTTATTACCTTTTCCACTATCACAAAGGTTATATATATATAGTGTTATACGAGTGGTTTTTTCCTCCCCTTAAATATTAAAGGCTATAATTGTTTTTGTTATATAATAACCTAAATAACGGTCTATAAAAAATAAAGTTATGTTCCAGATTTGATGGATAAATAAAAATGGTTGGGACTTAAATAACTTTTTTCTTTGTGTGTTTGTCATGGAGGGTAAGAAAAGGTAAAGGTGATTATTTGTAAGAAAAATTCTAAGGTATATCCAATGTACCACATCATCGTATACTCTATAGGTTATTATATTGTTATGTTTTGATATTCATTAGAACTTAGAAGCATTAACATTCCAATATGTGGAGTACATGGCCGACTGTCGTGGCACACCAAGTGACCTAGCGTACCCAAGCATTATTTCTCCATTTAAAACTGTGAATCGTAAAGCCAGGAAGATTGTTGACGAACAACTTGTAGGCCCGGTAATAGCTATCCGTTTTTATCACATTCTGAAGATTTATTTTTCGATTCATCCCTGGAGTTGAATACCTCATTCAAGAATTGTTTTTGATCCAAGACCAGAGTGCCGCGTTTGGTTAGTCGAGCACTCGAATATTAGAGGAAACATAAGGTCAAAAATAGTGATGAATATGGACCAGACTGAAGACCGAAATTGTAAATTTGTGGAATGAAGACCGGACCTAGAAGTTTTGGCCTTGGCCAGACCGAATCTAAAAATCTAGACTGGTCCGATCTTAGACCTAAATGGAATGAAAACCACAGAGTATGATCTTTCAACAATAAGTATACACGAATTAAATTTATTACCAAATCAAACATACTAAATAATCAAAGTATCATTTGATTTAAAATAACCGTGAATGTTGAATTTGCAATGACCTTTGAAGTTAAATTATCCAACTATTTCATAAAATTATAAAAAATTAGGCTCGATAAACATCAAATTCAATCTATTCAATCCAAATCTAAAATAATCAATCTTAGCTTGGACCGGACCAGACCAGACCAAAGACCAAAACCTAAAAAAGTGTAGACTGAGAACTAAAGCTAAAAGAATTCAGCTGGTTTAGATCCATACCGAATAGTGCGGTTCAGACCTAAAGTTGCTCATCCCTACCTCAAACAACATATAGATATTGAAGACCACATAATGAAATTGGAAAAGACAAAGAAAATGGGAAAATGGGATGGCTTTAGTACAATAATATTCCGCCGAAATTACACTACAACATCATTAATTAATTAATTCATTCATTCATTCAATTGTTAAAAGTGAATGAAAGTTAACGAGGAATAGCAAAGTGTGAAAGTTTGTGGTGCAAAAGAGTGCATCTCCCCTTACCACACCAAATGACTATATGAGTATACGAGTAATATACAGAAGAATCACTTTCAAGTTTGAAGTTATTATTAGATCCCATGCACGTTTCCAAATCTTAATCACTCAACATTTTCAAACATGTTTTTCATATGCTCACAAAACTCTAAACTATAATAAGTTTACTTATGCTTCATAGAATAAATAATCTTACGATAAAAGGGATAAAAGGGTCGATCATAACCACATTACTACTCGATGTAAACTAGTACGATTGTACAAGTACTTCGGAACTAAAAGAGTAAAACCCTAACAAGGTACTCTTTGGTCAAAGTTTCATGCCAGTACTCAATTATACATTTTTACACATTCGAGTCTGTTTTATTCCCAAGTAAAAAGTTTTATCTCGAAGGAGAATTTGTAAATGTTAGAATTATGCTTGGCGATGATAACGTCAAGTCTTTTTGTAATAGGAGTCTGTTGTCTACCCAAAATGGGGTGATTTGCATTTTTTCTTGAACAATGCATCAAAAGAACAAATTCATGTACATGATCTAAAATTCAATAGACTTCAATCAGCAAAACGCTGAATCTACTTACGAAGATGAACAAAGCAGCCGGACTAACAAAACCGTGGATAATAGCTTCAACCAGTATCTTATATGCGTCTTGTTCACCTCTCGTTACGACACGGCCTTTTGAAGACTTCTTCTGCGACCACAGTAAATAAGAGTTTAACGGCATTCAAATGAACAGAAAAAAACAGTGGAATTGATGAACAATGTAAGCATCAGCAACTAAACCATAAAGACATCCAAGAGACCAAGACTACGAAAGAGAACCAGTGGCATAGCAAGTCATTCGACTTCTATCGTCGTAATTTGCAAATTGCACAAAGCATAACATGCGTAAGATCTTTAACGGGGCATTGATATTTCCTTTTTATTTTTACCTAAACGGGACTTTTCATGATTTCATAAACAAAGGAGACCAAGTAATGAAAAAAATCCAATAAGTGATACAGTAGGTCTCACTTCAGACGACATATTCCGTCGGAATCCTTCGGACGACGTTTGAAATGAGATTTTGCCCAAGTTATAATGGCACATTGGCACATAGCAGGTAAGGTAGCTGATGGCGTTCAAATCCCACCTACATCATCACATCAGAAATACACATGTGACTGTACTCGCTCACTTTACACCAAGAAAAAACATATATCATTTAGTGACGGTCATGCCATCACCAACTAATATTTTGGAGGAAACAAGATGTGAATGTAACCAATTTTTCACGGACTAAGCGATTATCATTAACTTCATCCCAAAAACTTTTCCAATTTGACTTTAGTGATCAGCTGATGTCAACTTACACCTAACAATTTCTCCAAATAAGGGATATAAGGTAAAAAATGTCATGTTCGGTTTATCAAAACAAATGTCTTCGTTATCGTTTACCAAAAAGTTATTGTTGTATATTGCGAGAAAATATCAATCATGTTTGTTTAAAAATAGCTAAATACAAAAAGACAATATAAATGGGATGACGATAGTACTTCTACTACAAAGAATACACAAATTACATCTTGTGCCGTCTTAATACTGAGCTAAAATATGTGGAATGTTTTAAAAGACCCACAAACAACAACAATATTACCCCAGTTCGTCTGGGGCTCCGCAAATTGCATGGTAAAGGAGGTTGGATACACAGAGAGGATGTTTTCGAGCGACCAAAAATAATAATTGCATCTGAAAATGCAACTGCTACTTGACAACAAAAAGAAAACTGCTACTTGACAACAAAAAGAAGTGAAGTACGATGTTTAATGGGTCATTTTGCTTTACTCCGTCACAGAACCAAAGAATAATGAGTTTTCGGCTCCAATAGAAATGGAGATAAAAGTCTCACAAACATTAGAAAAATTTAATATCAAGGGAACTTACAATGAAAAGGCTGGCAAGTCTAAGTTCATCAATACATCCGACCGCTGCAGTCAGCTGCGCCACAATAACAATCCTTTTTCTTGATATTTTCATTGGAGTCCAAAACTTGATCAATAGTGTAATTGTAATGATACGTAAGCTCTTGCAGAGGGGGTATATTCTCGGAAGCAAATAACATAATGTGAGGAATTCTCCTGTCATCGTGATCATAAAGGACGTTTTGCGCATAAAGATTAGGAGAACAACAATGATTGATAAACCTCCCAATATTCCCATACCTTCCAGCATCAATAGTAAAACCAACATTTTCTACAACATCACTGGAAATTGACGGCATGTTAGGTACGAGAGCCGAAAGTCCGTCCTTGAGAGTTGTATCATCATAGTTCTGGCCAATATCAAACAGATATTCATCACTACCCGCTCTTTGTTCAGCTTGCTTGTCCTCCAATAGCTCTCCAATATATTCACATATGAAGCTACCGGATGAAATAGACGAATGGCATCTAACACCCCACCCCCTAGACTCAGTTTTGAAGATCTCAAGAGGAAGTTTGATACCGTTTTGACTAACTCTATTGGGACAAGATGGAGGACAACTGCAAGTAGAGCCACATTCATAAACAAGAGGCTTTGCTAAGACTATTGCCCCACTTAAATTGTAAGGAATCTCCCCACCATTCTTGACAGCACATGCGCAATTGCCAGAGTCGGAACATCCATCCTTACAATTACATCCCCTAGGAGGCAGAGGCCGACACCAGTCAGGGTACATCATGCTAGTAATATAGGTAAACGGCGGAGGTGTCTCGTCATCTAGGGTATTGATAGCACAAATAGGGGGTTTATCTTTGCCTTTTGAAATGTCATCTACAACACAACCTTCCCGCACTTTACACTTTTTGAATTGCTTCACTTCCTTCCAAATGAGCTGGCGTTGACCGGGAATTCTTTTCAACTCAAACTTATACACCACGTTTTTATGATGCCCAAGATCTTGCCAGTATCTTTCAACAGTATACAACCCATCATAAGTGTATGTGGCAACCATTTTAGGCCTTCCATCACCATTATCGCCTGGCTTTGCCTCTTTAAAGCCTCGAATTACCCTTACTGGAGTCTTTGCACCAATGCAATTCTTCAAGGCTAGATTTCCTCGTTCAAGTTTTTGATCTTCAGGCTGCTTATCAGCACCCACAGGATTTCCACCTTGACCCGTATATATCAAAACATCAGAGTTATCGACGTCATTGTCATATCCTCCAGAAGCCACTACACTTATAGCAAGATAATTCGTACCTTCCTTCTTAGTGTCTATACCACTCTGAAGTGGACTGTGAATCCCGATAATAGCAAGTTCTATGCGGTAGTTAAAAAAATCACCGACTTCTACTCCAGGAACCTCTCCTATATCTTTTTTTGTGTTAATATATTTCCCATTTTCCTTCAGAACACTTGCAGCAGCTAGATCTACCCTTTTACTAGCTTTTCCCTTGTCTTTAGACTTTTTTTCTTGTCCTTGAAGTAGCTTCCTGACAAGTGCCTGAAATAATTTTAAGGTCTCTCGAACATTGCTACGAGCAACTCTTTCATTTGAAGAACCAGTAACAGAAAGAGGGCGTGAAGAATCACAATTTTGTGGTTCAGGAAGAAGCTGGAAGTCATTATGTTTCACATTCTCAGAAGAGTCCTGATTATCTTTGAAGCCCAGTGGTCGAGAAACCAACATAGATTCTTCTGCATTGTCTTTACACTTAATAAGACAAGGTTCTTGTGCATCATAATCAAGGTTCTTTCCCTTGCTTTCTTTTGAAACACAAGACGGGCTCAATTTAGCTGGCTCCTTAATTTGTTTCCACGGAGAAGAAGCTTCACACATTAGACCTTGGACAATGGCCCCCTTCTCAATGACAAAATCAGCAATGCTTTCTCCCTGAAGTTCAATGTTGCTAGAAATACAAACTGACCTTTTGTTCATATCTGTATCCTTCACAAGATTAATCTCATCTTTTTCACCATACACTGATAGTGCTACATCTTGCATATGCTGCTCATCATTGTTCTTCAACATAGGTGCTTGCATATTTATCTCCACGGTAACCCCTTTATCAGCCTCATAATGCTTCTCATGTGTGCTTTTCACATAAATATTACAACCAGAGCCAACCGGGAAATCACGAACTGCAGACACTCTTCTAGGAGGTGGATATATTTGTTCCTTTCCGACAAGAATTGGATGAACTGGATAATGTGGCAATAGGCCTACTCTAGTCCCCTCCTCTCCCCAACTGTTAACAGCGACATCAGCTAGCTCCTTGGGATCAACTACACTGGAATCAATCAATGTAGTTGAAAACTGCAATCGGACTTCTGTCAACTTATTTGATAAATCGTGTGTTTCACCTGTCAAATTGTGTTTTTCCCCAGGAATTTGAATCTCTTCAAGTGTATTAGGCTTCTTATCATTTAGGTTCTTTGATTCTACACTGTCACCCTCAACCTTACCACACGTAACTAAACTAGATGCCCTCAACTCAATTACACCAGAATCTTTCGCCGTTGGTTCCAGAGCTCCTTTCTCCCCACAACTCCCAGTATTTAGCCCATCAACCCCTTGGATCTCCTTTGCTTTGCTTTGTGTACATAATGCTTGAGCATTTGGGCCACACCCACAAGGAAAATCACGAACCCCCGATACTTTTCGCCTCTTATATTTCTGAGAGGGCATCAACAAAGAAGAACCACCGAATTCCATATGCTTATCTTCACCCGTTATTGAGCCCATTATTTCCCCTTAAAAACGCCTACCAATAAAAATGAATTCCGATCAACAAAGTTATCAATTTGCCTCCTATCTATGACCCATCTTTATTAAAATCACATGCTCATATGGTCAACTTAGTTTTAAAAAACACGCCTCCGGAGGCACTAGCCAAAATGCCTAAGGGTGCCTTAGGTTACAAAATATAGTCTGACATTTAGAAGTCCTTTGGTTCAATAACAGGGATTGGAATATGATTTCATAGAGGTATGAGGTTCCAAATCCATTTCCGCGTAAAACTGTTTGGTCCATCCTAAATTCGTGGAAGGAAGGAATAGAGTTTAATACCAAGGGGAGGTGAATATGGGATTCCAAGGGGTTGAAATCGAGTTATATACCTTAGGGGTTCTAACTCCATTCCAAAATTAACCACCCAAACATTGGAATCCAATCCAATCCATTCAAGAGGGACAAAGCACCCCCTTAAATCTATATTCCCTTCATTTATATCCAAACACATCATTCACTTTTTTGACACTATTCATGAGCGAAGAGAATCTTTGACATTCTTTACACTATATAAGAGAAAATATAGTCATGCGGAATCTTGTTTGATTCGCCTTTGTAATTACAATACAAGAGGCAAACTTTTTTTTAATAATGTAAAGCTAAAGATATTTACGTTACAATTTGTATATAGGCAAATGGCAAGTGTGTCAAAAGGGAAATAGTGTATTTGGATATGAATACAGTTCATTCCAAAGAAGTGTCCCAAAACCCGTATCATTGTCTTAATAATGGGTAGACAGAGCGTTTTCTTATACTAAAAGATGTTCAAACTAAAACAAAGCAAGCAATGTCTAGATTGAGGTGATAGGATAAAGCAGCAACAACAATAACATCAGAGACTTAATTCCAAAATGATTTAGGGTTGGCCGATATGAATCATCCTTTTCAGACGGCAAGACGCACACCTCAAAATGCAAAGTGAGGGAAAGAGAAACGCGAAAAGCATAGAAAAGTGAAACATAATACAAAAATCTAGCTAAGCCAATAGGTACAAAAATCAATAACTTAGTTTTCTTTTATAAAGTTTAGACCTAGAATATATACTAATAACAATAACTTTTCAAAATAGACAAAAATTAATATGAGAAAAAATCTTAGAAGTAGAGAAAGCATGAAAATTACATAAAGTATTTGTCAAATCGACAAAAAAAGAAACTAAAAAAGATCAAGCTCCATCATCCATATGTACCATTTCCCTCCACAATGCTCACTTCGTCACCATACACCCTCGAGTCTTATACCTTTTTCTATCACCTTCGTCTAAGTTTTTTGGGTCTTCCTCTACCTCTAGCAACCTTTTCTAGTTCCCCAAGTGTCGAGCCTCCTAACCGTGGATTAACAATCCTCCTTTTCACATGTCAAAATCACAGCCGATTTTCCGTCATCTTATCCTCTATTGCGAATTTCTCTCTAATCACCGGATTTCTAAATCGATCTTTTATTGTAATGGTCGCACATCCACCTCCTCATACGCATCTCTTCACATACGCATCTCCGCCACATTCATCTTCATCTTCTGAACGTGACAATGTGGTATTATATAACTAGTAGTATTATATAACTAGTAATTAGTAAATCCCTTACAATAAATGTGGTTGTCATGTTATTTCGGGTATTTGGTATTGTGAGTCATATCAATGAAGGCGGATCAAATGGGGAAAAATGGAAATCTTGAAAATTGGAAATTACCAAAGTCAAGATTGAATATTAAAAACCAAAGCCAAAGTCAAAGTCAAAATGACTATAACCCGTTCAACTCGCTTCCATTTGAAGAAGTGCCCAGAATGCGTCCAAATACCATGGACACGTGTCCGAGACGTGTCTAAATACCATTGACAGGTGTCGAGATATGTCCAAATACCACGTGTCAAAATATCATGGACATGTGTCCAAATAAATGCTAAAAACCATACACAGTTTTATAGGTGTCTGAAACGTTTTGTTGCTTGTCGCACGGGAGCGGTGATTGGGAGGAGTGTTCGTGCTTCCTAGGTGGCTGGTATTTCTTAGTCCAAGGTCATGGTACAATATCTTCCTTCATTATGCATTATTTGCATTGTAACTCCTTATGTGAAGGATGAGTCTTCCTTCATTACCCATTGTTTGCATGGTAACTCCTTGTGTGAACAATGAGTGTTTTGTGTTATGTATGTGTTATGTATATTTTATCGGATTACATAAGATAATTTATGTTTGAGCCGGATTTAACATTATAATTTGGATTTACAACTTGGGTGATTTTGTTAATTTACTCGCCCCACCGACCAAATCATAGAACCGACTCTCGCCCCAAGTAGATTGCATTAATGTAATCAAAGTTTCACCTTTTCCTTGGCAATTAACAAAACATTAGGAACTAGGGTTCTAATTTGGCACATAAATAAGAAAATCAAAAAGTTACCCTTGTAAAAAACTTGAATTTCCAACAACATTTCCTTCATTTTGGCCTCATACAAACCAAACAAGTTTCTCACAATACATGCAAACAATTAATCAAAAACAACCCATTAAAAAAAAGCTAATCAATCAGCAATTTAACATGAATTCCATCATCAATGCAAACCCAGATTTCAAAAATCATACAAAAGTTAATTACTTGACGATCAAAACAAATAAAACCACAATAGGAAATAATAATCAAACCCAAATGTAAACTAACATGATTATATTAAAAACAAAAAAAATAAATAGAAAAAAAGAGGTTATGTTAAGGGAAAACATACCTTTTGAAGGGAGAAGTGTAAAGGAGAAAGTGAAAAAAGAACAGGGTTTGAAGAGAATTGAGACCCCAAAAATGGAGGACGGTTGCATCACAAGTTGACGGGTGGATGGAGAGAAGATTAAGGAATGCTTATTGCTTAATTCGCCATTTATTTATAGTACTACTCACTTTAAGTTCACAACTGCTTCTCGACATTTGGACAGTAGTGGGCACTAGGCAGTAGGCAGTAGTGGCTCTCATATGAGACGGTTTTACGATAAAATTAGTTAGTCGGTAAAAATGACCGGCCTGACCCAATATAAGATATACTCCGTATTATCTTTGTCGGGGTTATTTGTTTACTATTTTTAATTTAGGGTTTATTTATTTGTTTACTTTTTTTATATTAGACAAGTTTCCAATAGTTTATTATATCATCTAATTTCATTAGTGTCCTCCCTTTTTCTTAGACCTGACAAACGGGTCAAGCGGTTCCGGTTCATATCTGGTGGGGTTTGGGTCGAGTCAATTTTCGGGCCGGGTTCGGATTACACTGGGTTATTTCGGTTTCGGGTCATTTTCAGGCCAGTTATTATCAAGTTTTGTATGGATAATAATTTGTGTCAAGCGGTTATATTGGGTCAAATCAATTCGAGTGTCGGGTATTGAGTTCGGATGTCAGGTCGGATCATTTGGGTCCGATCAATTTTGTCAGGTCTACCTCTGCTTAATCTTTGTAACAAAAGTAAAGGTAATCAAATAACCGAGACGAGGAAGTACTTGTATTTAGGTAGCAAACATATATTTCATGTGACACCCTCGAATTTGCGGAAAGATAAACAAGTAATTTAAATAAATAAAAGATGAGAATACGTTTTTAATAGGTTCACTTTAGTGAAAATCGGTAAATTTTAAAAACCGGAACCTACCATTAAATATATTCATCATAACAAAGGTGTCTTAAAGAACAAGGTTCATAACCAAAAAGGAAATAATATTATACATAAGAAGTATCTAAAACGGGAGACATATCTCCCATATAAATACGGAAATAAAAGAGTGTATTAAATAATACAATCCTAAGAACCGAATATAGGTCCAAGGTAATACTTCTCTCGCTAGCTCGTCAATGTACCCAATGTATGCATTCACCACCTGTTCGACCGCATTAAATATAAACACGGAAGCCACAGGCAGTGGGGAGTAACTCCGAGTTCTCCCAGCCACGAAATGTCGAGTTTAATAAAACATGAATAACATAAAAGAGATGTATATGGAACATACAAAACCTTAACATATACGATATGCTTTTCATGTTATGAAACAAATAACTAACATATAACCTATCATATGAAGGCTAAGCTACATTTAAAACAACCTATACCACGAGGTAGGGAAGATAGTATTTTAGCTCAGAGGTTACATTTAAAACATGGCCGTAATACAACTCAACTCTAATCATACAAACTATCATGTGAATCAGTTAACAACCGGTAATACAAACTCTATCAACCTTAGCCGGCTTGCATCTCACCTTCTAAGATTCATAGAATCATCAAACATGAAAGACCAATACGTCTAGAAAAC